>JARHVA010004241.1:1155000-1615000 GCA_037957365.1 Torreya grandis | reverse complement strand
ATCAGAGAAATACTAGACAATATCTAAGGTCATACCTTGTTTTTCCATAAAACACAATAACCAAAATTTTCCATACACAAAAACTTCATATTCAGCCCTTAATGCTTCCTTAGTTATGGAATATGCTCAAGTGGGAATAGCAAAATATTCTCATAAGAGAATATACCTAGCAAGGTTTTCAAATATATTGCAATTATTAATACATAATTTAGAAATCAAAATTTAAACCTAAAAGGAGAAAAATAACACATGTCTAGAAAATATTCATATAGTGTTTTAATCCTCTCCCAAAATGGTGCCACATCAGCAATAGTAGTGCCATTATTCTATCGGCATCATCCTGTATTCTAATCCATTTATTCCTTCTTATTCTTTCCCCAACAAGGCTGCCCAAAATGTAAGTCTATAATCCCTTAATATTTTCTCCATATTTTCCCCCAGCATGGTAGTGACTGAACAAAGCCCCCAAACCCTATTCCATCCTTTCCTTGCCCATATCTCTCTTTATAGTAGTCAACAGTAAAAAATGAGGGCCAAGTTAAAATCTAACCCTATGCAAAAGTTGTTCCATGATAAAATTTAATCTCCTACCAAGTTTGTGGGCAAAGGAAGATAAGGTTCCACCTAACATTCAAACTCGTATTAAAGAGGAAACATTGTTTCCTTCATACATTTTCTATTTCTTTCCCTTCTAGCATATACAAAGTGTTTACCTATGATTGGTAGATTAAGGTGGATTTAAATATTTTTATTTTAGTTTTAATTGATTTCTTTCATATGCATTCAAAACCACCCTTCTCCCATACATTTCGTGACCACTACATGGTCTAAGCCATCTCATAAGGGGCTGCGAGCCTAACCAAGACCTCCATGTCATAAATCTATTAACCAAAACACATTTTAAAAAGAATATAAAACCATTTAAAAATAATTTTATAAAATGGCATGCATTAAATTATATGAACTAAATAAAATCCTTTTTATCTAAAATGTCTTACAATTAAAACAATTCATAACATTATACATAAAGTTTTAAAATAATTGAGAAGTCCACTACATGTGCCAGTGCACAAGGCTTAGGATAATACAAAACCCATTTTTAATTACACATGACAACATTTTCATATGGATAATCTCATAAGATTTTAGAGCATGACAAATTAATCTCCTCATCAATATATATATATATATACATACATATATATATATATATATATATATATATATATATGTATGTATGTATGTATGTATGTATGTATGTATATATACACATACATACATATATACATACATACGTGTGTGTGTGTGTGTGTTTGTTTGTTTGTAAATAATTATATTTTAATTAGAATGATTGGTCTAATTTTGACTATGATCTAAATAACATACTACTCGACCTTATCCAATTAGTTGTATACCAGTGCCAACTAGTGGGGTCATGACAAATCTAAATAATAATGGAAATTTTTAAATATAATTAATGTTTTACCTTATTTTTATAAATGAACCTAAAAAGATAAAACTAAGAAAATAATTTAGGTTATCTGATATATTATGATAAAATCAAATCTAAATTTATAAGGTAGAATCTAATTTGACAATCCCACTTAATATTAATGGAAAGTACCAATGGGATTAAGAAACTTATATTATTAATTATATTTTATAGGTATGACTAAATGTAGATATCTAAAAGTCAAGGAAATTTGACTAAGTCACTCAGATAGGGAGATGAGTCACTCAGATAGGGATATGAGTCACTGAAATATGGATCTAAGTTTCTACATGTGCCTAGATATAACTATTAGTTTTTGAAAGGTAGTATAAGTTGCTACCTTTCACATTTAGTTTTTGAAAGGTAGCAACTTATACTACATTTTTTATTTTAGAGAAGGATCTAAATGTGAAAATTCCTCCATGCAACCTAAAATGAACATGTATCAATAAATTTCCATGTATGAAATATAAATTATGAAATGAAAAAAAAATCAAAAAACAAGGAATGAATATACATTTAATTGGGTGAACAATTTTTCCTTATGTCATGTTGTTGGAGATGATGTTTCATTTTTAAACTAGTGGAGAGTTGTGCTTCATTTTTGAAGCATTTAGGGATTTTTAAGGTGATCATGTCCCAAATTTATATACTAAGGCAAGGCCATAGGATGGGAAGATAAATTCCCCAAACCTTATTTAAAAATGGAGTATATCCTAAGTTGTTGAGCATCGTTGAACCCTAACCACACTAATCATGTAACTAATCTTAAACCCCAAGCTAAAATGTGGGATCAACATATTTGACTCACTTTAAATAATTAATAGGCCATTTAACATCATTTAACCTCAACTATATTAACTCATTTAACTAAATTAACTATTGTAGATGGACTTATGGATTTAAATATGCTCACTTCTAGGTACCATCAATTCCAATAAAAAATTGTCATAGTGTGTATGTGCATAAAAATGTGCATACACCATAATTTATTCCAATAAATGATAAGATGATATAGAATGTTATGTTATGCATATTTATTTTATCTTGTCCCAAAATTGAAAACATATAACTTATGTTTCTATAAAATGTGTGCATATGTAATGGATTATTCCCCTATATGTATTTTAATATGTGAATTTCTAAAAGTAATCTTTGTTCCTAAAAAGGTGTGTATATGCATGGAAAATATCCCCAAATTCTATCTCAATCTATAAATATGTTTTTCATATCTGAACTAAACTAATTTTCATAACCATTTAAAACTTTATGAATCTTATAATATTTCCAAAAATGTGAGTTCATTGTCATGGAGTATTAAATATTTATGACAAAACCACCAATATTATCTCTTTTGAGGTGACAAGTAACCTACAAATTAATCATCTCAAAAGATAATATTTAATCAAGTAAAATTATGTTATCATGTATAAATATGCTAACATGTGGAAAATATGTCATCATAGTAATATATAGTTCATTAAATATTATATGAAACATGCAATTTAAGGCATAAAAGTGTCATGTCAAGAAAAATATATAATTATGAATGAAATAAACCATAAGTAATATAATAACTAAATAATAATAGAAGTAAAGGTGCATAATGTGAATAATGACACCAAATATAATATGAAAAGTGTGTGATATGGATCATGGCACCATAAACTCTGAAAATTGAATAAACATAATAAAAAATCCTATATTTATCCAATCCTAAACACACAATGTGATGGCTATGAAGCACAAAATAAATCACATGTAATACCACTCTATTTCATATAAGGCTGAGGGCCATAATGAAAATCAAATGTCCCACACAGGGCCAAGGGATGCACACAATATACAATAAAATGTCAAACACAAGGCCAAGAGCCACATGCAATTTAAAATTAAATGTAATAATCAAGGCAAAGGGTTGAAAAAATGGATAATAATTTTTGTACATAAGGTCAAGGGTTTCATACAATGTACAATAAATGATTAACCTATTATTAAATCAAACATCATAAATGAATTATAATACAATTTAAACTATATTAACTATCAATATATGCCAATGTAATATCTTAGAAAAGTAGTGTATCCATGAAATGTAGAAATTTAAATAATATAAGTAATAATATGATGTAAATAGGTAATCAATGTAGATCAACATGGTAAATAGAAATGTCATATAAATATATGGCATATATCAATTTAACCTATAGAATCCTATGCCCTCAACATTTGCATGCCCCTTAGGTATATGAATGTCTTACATCTATGCACCCACGTATCATTTGTAACATGTATGTCATGTATATCACTCATATATACCATGAAATACATGTGCATATAAAAAAGGATATGTAATTTAACAAACATGTGATAAATAACATCAATGATAAATGTAACTAGGAAACTTATCATTATTAGGTCATATATTTTATTTTTATATTTTTTCAATATTTAAAATTTTGTCATACATCAATATCATCTAGAAAGGCCAAGAATAAAATCTTTAAATAAAATAATGGGAGATATTTTAACAATACAAAACATATGTCAAGGTATAATGTGAACCAAATGTAATAATAGCATAGATATGTGGAGGAAGTGAAGGAAAAAAATATTCATTGACTGTATATGTGAATTACAATAGTATAGATCAATATTATATGTGGAGATAAGAATGGAATGCTTCCAATGGGAAATAATTAGTGTATTATCATGTAATATGTAGATATAAATGTATGTGATCATGTAAGATCAATGGAATCCATAACATGTATAGGTAGTTAGTATGTAGGAATAAAAAAGTAACATTTAGAATGTGCACCATAATGAAGATGATGTAAAAGATGTCCTATCATAGGATAAATTTTGTGGATGTATGGATCAGGATATATAGTAAAATAGAAAGATCCAAGTGAAAAAAACCCAAGGTATATAATAAGGATCATTTCAAGATCATATGTACACATGTGTGTCAAGATATAAAAAAATTATAGAATAATCAAATCAAGAAAACATCCAACCACTTGAGATTAAGAATTTTGAATAGTCAGATCAATCCTTAAGAGACATTAGAAATATGATGTAACTATCAGTATACAATATTATGGACATTTACACTTATATAAAATACATCACATTCATTATTTGTCACATAATATGTATAAAAAACTATACCATGTGATTATATTTATTTAGTAATTATATCATCTTTTGCATCATGCATTTTAGTTGCCTTTGTAGAAGAATAAAAAATTGAATTCATGTTTTTTCCTTTGTTTTCTTGATCTAAAGAGTCTTCCTCTCTATAAATGGTAATATTTTCATAGTTGAAGTCAAACATAACAAAGCCATAATTCCTACCATGTTTGGCACCCATTATCCTTAGCCATGAATTTCCTAGTATTACATTATATTGAGTCAAATTTATATTCATGTGAAATATATCACAATGTGTCCCTAGACCAAGGGTTATTTGAAACTCAATGGATCAAATGCAATGTGTAACTAAATCAATTCCTTATTGTATCAAATGGATTTGAGAAGATTCATTATACATATATTAATTTTATGAATATTTGTAATCTCAACATTGGCAAATGTTATGCCATATATGTAAGAGATAATAATAAGAGGATTTAGAGATGAGAAATGATTTTTGATTTACTCATTGAATACCATGCTTGTGTAATTTATTATTTATTTTGAATTTTCTTCTTATTCAAGAATGATTTCTTAATTTCCTCTTTTCATAAATACATTTTTGTTTACCTTATGTTTCTTTTTTAACCTTTGTTTTTGTAATTTCACTTTTTATAAATATTATTTTTGTAACATTTATTTACAAAATTATTCCTTTTTTAAAATTTTATTGTTACAATTATTATTTTTTTAACTTTTATTTCTAGCTATTCCTTAGAATATGTAACCACAATTTTAGTAAGATTTTACATTACAAGAGGTGTGCTTAAATATAGTGATGCTTCAATGGATATATCTAATGTGAGACCACCGATATCAATGACATATTTTTTTTACTCTTCAAATGTCAACAATTTTGTGGATTATATACATGCATTCTATAATAATTATATTATTTGATCTCTTAATACGATGCATGGAAGGAAATATGATCAACTTATTAGATGTATATCTATTTTTTTAACCCCAAAAAAATTATGTGGAGGGGATAGAGTTAAAATATAAAAACAGGTAACCATTTAATCAGAGAAATACTAGACAATATCTAAGGTCATACCTTGTTTTTCCATAAAACACAATAACCAAAATTTTCCATACACAAAAACTTCATATTCAGCCCTTAATGCTTCCTTAGTTATGGAATATGCTCAAGTGGGAATAGCAAAATATTCTCATAAGAGAATATACCTAGCAAGGTTTTCAAATATATTGCAATTATTAATACATAATTTAGAAATCAAAATTTAAACCTAAAAGGAGAAAAATAACACATGTCTAGAAAATATTCATATAGTGTTTTAATCCTCTCCCAAAATGGTGCCACATCAGCAATAGTAGTGCCATTATTCTATCGGCATCATCCTGTATTCTAATCCATTTATTCCTTCTTATTCTTTCCCCAACAAGGCTGCCCAAAATGTAAGTCTATAATCCCTTAATATTTTCTCCATATTTTCCCCCAGCATGGTAGTGACTGAACAAAGCCCCCAAACCCTATTCCATCCTTTCCTTGCCCATATCTCTCTTTATAGTAGTCAACAGTAAAAAATGAGGGCCAAGTTAAAATCTAACCCTATGCAAAAGTTGTTCCATGATAAAATTTAATCTCCTACCAAGTTTGTGGGCAAAGGAAGATAAGGTTCCACCTAACATTCAAACTCGTATTAAAGAGGAAACATTGTTTCCTTCATACATTTTCTATTTCTTTCCCTTCTAGCATATACAAAGTGTTTACCTATGATTGGTAGATTAAGGTGGATTTAAATATTTTTATTTTAGTTTTAATTGATTTCTTTCATATGCATTCAAAACCACCCTTCTCCCATACATTTCGTGACCACTACATGGTCTAAGCCATCTCATAAGGGGCTGCGAGCCTAACCAAGACCTCCATGTCATAAATCTATTAACCAAAACACATTTTAAAAAGAATATAAAACCATTTAAAAATAATTTTATAAAATGGCATGCATTAAATTATATGAACTAAATAAAATCCTTTTTATCTAAAATGTCTTACAATTAAAACAATTCATAACATTATACATAAAGTTTTAAAATAATTGAGAAGTCCACTACATGTGCCAGTGCACAAGGCTTAGGATAATACAAAACCCATTTTTAATTACACATGACAACATTTTCATATGGATAATCTCATAAGATTTTAGAGCATGACAAATTAATCTCCTCATCAATATATATATATATATATACATACATATATATATATATATATATATATATATATATATATATATGTATGTATGTATGTATGTATGTATGTATGTATGTATATATACACATACATACATATATACATACATACGTGTGTGTGTGTGTGTGTGTTTGTTTGTTTGTAAATAATTATATTTTAATTAGAATGATTGGTCTAATTTTGACTATGATCTAAATAACATACTACTCGACCTTATCCAATTAGTTGTATACCAGTGCCAACTAGTGGGGTCATGACAAATCTAAATAATAATGGAAATTTTTAAATATAATTAATGTTTTACCTTATTTTTATAAATGAACCTAAAAAGATAAAACTAAGAAAATAATTTAGGTTATCTGATAAATTATGATAAAATCAAATCTAAATTTATAAGGTAGAATCTAATTTGACAATCCCACTTAATATTAATGGAAAGTACCAATGGGATTAAGAAACTTATATTATTAATTATATTTTATAGGTATGACTAAATGTAGATATCTAAAAGTCAAGGAAATTTGACTAAGTCACTCAGATAGGGAGATGAGTCACTCAGATAGGGATATGAGTCACTGAAATATGGATCTAAGTTTCTACATGTGCCTAGATATAACTATTAGTTTTTGAAAGGTAGTATAAGTTGCTACCTTTCACATTTAGTTTTTGAAAGGTAGCAACTTATACTACATTTTTTATTTTAGAGAAGGATCTAAATGTGAAAATTCCTCCATGCAACCTAAAATGAACATGTATCAATAAATTTCCATGTATGAAATATAAATTATGAAATGAAAAAAAAATCAAAAAACAAGGAATGAATATACATTTAATTGGGTGAACAATTTTTCCTTATGTCATGTTGTTGGAGATGATGTTTCATTTTTAAACTAGTGGAGAGTTGTGCTTCATTTTTGAAGCATTTAGGGATTTTTAAGGTGATCATGTCCCAAATTTATATACTAAGGCAAGGCCATAGGATGGGAAGATAAATTCCCCAAACCTTATTTAAAAATGGAGTATATCCTAAGTTGTTGAGCATCGTTGAACCCTAACCACACTAATCATGTAACTAATCTTAAACCCCAAGCTAAAATGTGGGATCAACATATTTGACTCACTTTAAATAATTAATAGGCCATTTAACATCATTTAACCTCAACTATATTAACTCATTTAACTAAATTAACTATTGTAGATGGACTTATGGATTTAAATATGCTCACTTCTAGGTACCATCAATTCCAATAAAAAATTGTCATAGTGTGTATGTGCATAAAAATGTGCATACACCATAATTTATTCCAATAAATGATAAGATGATATAGAATGTTATGTTATGCATATTTATTTTATCTTGTCCCAAAATTGAAAACATATAACTTATGTTTCTATAAAATGTGTGCATATGTAATGGATTATTCCCCTATATGTATTTTAATATGTGAATTTCTAAAAGTAATCTTTGTTCCTAAAAAGGTGTGTATATGCATGGAAAATATCCCCAAATTCTATCTCAATCTATAAATATGTTTTTCATATCTGAACTAAACTAATTTTCATAACCATTTAAAACTTTATGAATCTTATAATATTTCCAAAAATGTGAGTTCATTGTCATGGAGTATTAAATATTTATGACAAAACCACCAATATTATCTCTTTTGAGGTGACAAGTAACCTACAAATTAATCATCTCAAAAGATAATATTTAATCAAGTAAAATTATGTTATCATGTATAAATATGCTAACATGTGGAAAATATGTCATCATAGTAATATATAGTTCATTAAATATTATATGAAACATGCAATTTAAGGCATAAAAGTGTCATGTCAAGAAAAATATATAATTATGAATGAAATAAACCATAAGTAATATAATAACTAAATAATAATAGAAGTAAAGGTGCATAATGTGAATAATGACACCAAATATAATATGAAAAGTGTGTGATATGGATCATGGCACCATAAACTCTGAAAATTGAATAAACATAATAAAAAATCCTATATTTATCCAATCCTAAACACACAATGTGATGGCTATGAAGCACAAAATAAATCACATGTAATACCACTCTATTTCATATAAGGCTGAGGGCCATAATGAAAATCAAATGTCCCACACAGGGCCAAGGGATGCACACAATATACAATAAAATGTCAAACACAAGGCCAAGAGCCACATGCAATTTAAAATTAAATGTAATAATCAAGGCAAAGGGTTGAAAAAATGGATAATAATTTTTGTACATAAGGTCAAGGGTTTCATACAATGTACAATAAATGATTAACCTATTATTAAATCAAACATCATAAATGAATTATAATACAATTTAAACTATATTAACTATCAATATATGCCAATGTAATATCTTAGAAAAGTAGTGTATCCATGAAATGTAGAAATTTAAATAATATAAGTAATAATATGATGTAAATAGGTAATCAATGTAGATCAACATGGTAAATAGAAATGTCATATAAATATATGGCATATATCAATTTAACCTATAGAATCCTATGCCCTCAACATTTGCATGCCCCTTAGGTATATGAATGTCTTACATCTATTCACCCACGTATCATTTGTAACATGTATGTCATGTATATCACTCATATATACCATGAAATACATGTGCATATAAAAAAGGATATGTAATTTAACAAACATGTGATAAATAACATCAATGATAAATGTAACTAGGAAACTTATCATTATTAGGTCATATATTTTATTTTTATATTTTTTCAATATTTAAAATTTTGTCATACATCAATATCATCTAGAAAGGCCAAGAATAAAATCTTTAAATAAAATAATGGGAGATATTTTAACAATACAAAACATATGTCAAGGTATAATGTGAACCAAATGTAATAATAGCATAGATATGTGGAGGAAGTGAAGGAAAAAAATATTCATTGACTGTATATGTGAATTACAATAGTATAGATCAATATTATATGTGGAGATAAGAATGGAATGCTTCCAATGGGAAATAATTAGTGTATTATCATGTAATATGTAGATATAAATGTATGTGATCATGTAAGATCAATGGAATCCATAACATGTATAGGTAGTTAGTATGTAGGAATAAAAAAGTAACATTTAGAATGTGCACCATAATGAAGATGATGTAAAAGATGTCCTATCATAGGATAAATTTTGTGGATGTATGGATCAGGATATATAGTAAAATAGAAAGATCCAAGTGAAAAAAACCCAAGGTATATAATAAGGATCATTTCAAGATCATATGTACACATGTGTGTCAAGATATAAAAAAATTATAGAATAATCAAATCAAGAAAACATCCAACCACTTGAGATTAAGAATTTTGAATAGTCAGATCAATCCTTAAGAGACATTAGAAATATGATGTAACTATCAGTATACAATATTATGGACATTTACACTTATATAAAATACATCACATTCATTATTTGTCACATAATATGTATAAAAAACTATACCATGTGATTATATTTATTTAGTAATTATATCATCTTTTGCATCATGCATTTTAGTTGCCTTTGTAGAAGAATAAAAAATTGAATTCATGTTTTTTCCTTTGTTTTCTTGATCTAAAGAGTCTTCCTCTCTATAAATGGTAATATTTTCATAGTTGAAGTCAAACATAACAAAGCCATAATTCCTACCATGTTTGGCACCCATTATCCTTAGCCATGAATTTCCTAGTATTACATTATATTGAGTCAAATTTATATTCATGTGAAATATATCACAATGTGTCCCTAGACCAAGGGTTATTTGAAACTCAATGGATCAAATGCAATGTGTAACTAAATCAATTCCTTATTGTATCAAATGGATTTGAGAAGATTCATTATACATATATTAATTTTATGAATATTTGTAATCTCAACATTGGCAAATGTTATGCCATATATGTAAGAGATAATAATAAGAGGATTTAGAGATGAGAAATGATTTTTGATTTACTCATTGAATACCATGCTTGTGTAATTTATTATTTATTTTGAATTTTCTTCTTATTCAAGAATGATTTCTTAATTTCCTCTTTTCATAAATACATTTTTGTTTACCTTATGTTTCTTTTTTAACCTTTGTTTTTGTAATTTCACTTTTTATAAATATTATTTTTGTAACATTTATTTACAAAATTATTCCTTTTTTAAAATTTTATTGTTACAATTATTATTTTTTTAACTTTTATTTCTAGCTATTCCTTAGAATATGTAACCACAATTTTAGTAAGATTTTACATTACAAGAGGTGTGCTTAAATATAGTGATGCTTCAATGGATATATCTAATGTGAGACCACCGATATCAATGACATATTTTTTTTACTCTTCAAATGTCAACAATTTTGTGGATTATATACATGCATTCTATAATAATTATATTATTTGATCTCTTAATACGATGCATGGAAGGAAATATGATCAACTTATTAGATGTATATCTATTTTTTTAACCCCAAAAAAATTATGTGGAGGGGATAGAGTTAAAATATAAAAACAGGTCAAGAAAAAATATGATAAACTAATATAT
The DNA here is from genome assembly GCA_037957365.1 of Torreya grandis. Lineage (NCBI taxonomy): Eukaryota > Viridiplantae > Streptophyta > Pinopsida > Cupressales > Taxaceae > Torreya > Torreya grandis. The sequence goes on along the minus strand of JARHVA010004241.1, from coordinate 1,603,543 downwards.
AGTAGGCCAATCAAATACAAACTTAGATAAATGAATATTAAGAATTATAATACTAAGAAATGCTAAATATATAAATTAAAAAAATTAAAGATGTTCAATTAATTTCAATCCCAAATAGAAATGATACTTAGATGGGTTTACTATGCATAGGTAGATCTAGGCTAGAAATAGGTATAAAGTATGCATGGTTAATATTTTGGATACGTTATTATATTTTGGAAATCATACTTATTTATCCATAAACCCTATCATCAAATATGGACACTAACATCAACACTAGTGTTTGATTCTAACACAGGTGTCCACTACATAATAATGACCTGATCTTGATGCCACCAAATTTATAGTTATAGGTTTTATATATCCTTTCTAATGATGTAGTTAGATCTAGAATTTAGACTATCACTCTTTTCCAATTGATCAAACCCTATATCTTCACCTTATTCACCCTTAGAATTATTTCACTAAAAATGGGTTAGTGGGCTCATGGTATTGAGATGGCCTCAATGAACCATTTATCATAGAGCATTGCTTACATAGCTAATACTATAATGATTAATTATGACTTATGTAGTTCTCAATTATGTGTGATAATCTATGTCCACAATGGTGAAATATACTATATTAATATTCATGTAGTGATCTAAATTTTAATATAATAAATATCACTCATAGGTTGCTCTTTGAATGCTTTAGACCTATAATATGATTGCTCATATACTAGATATGAAAATAGGAATGAATAGGGTATAGTAGCTCCATTTTATAGTTGGTTTATTGAGATTTAGTAAATATTTTCTTGTTTTTTTCTTGATGAAGAATGAGAAGGCTAAGACTTGTATTTATAACACACATTTTGAAAATATCTCATAGTAGGGTTAAATAAGATAAATAGGCTAACCCATAAGTATTGAAAGATTTGAAATTTGGATTTTTTTTTGTAGCTAGACACTAGATATGGATCCAATGACTACCATTAATGGTAGTTTAAATTTATGGACCTAGTGCCTAGAATGCTATAAAATTTGTATGGATTTGAAACTAATAGTGAAGGATGGATTTATATCAAGTTTAAATATTTATGTGCAATTTAGGAGACTTGGGTCATCAGAATGATATGGATCAGACTAAGAGATAAGGATTTAGACATAGTGATATGAAAAATGTGAGACTTTCAATAGTAGTGAGTTACAAAACTAAAGGGTACTAGCCTATATTTCTCAAATTTAAAAGACTAAGATGCTATAAATATTTAGTTTTACTATCTATAGTATTATATTTTTGACTGATACTTGATATGAAATAGGATAAGGAAAAAATTACAAATTTAGTTGGTATAAATTCAATTAACAATAACATACTTTGGATTTGTTATGTGTATAGTATTATACCCAATTGATGTAACCTTTAGACATAAAGTTTGAATTTTATGTTAAGGTTTCAAAGAGTTGAACCCAAAGATTTAATACATGCACAAGCAAATAATATATAGACAAATTTATTTCAACAATAATATATTTCAAACTTAATAATTTTGTAATACAATGGCTATTATATAGCCAATAACATAGGAAAAATAACTTCCTAAATAATAGGAAGGACTAATAACCATATACCCATTATTATACTTATAGGTATAAAAAATATATTATCATTACAACAAATATATATTAATATATTTCATACTTAATAATTAGTCAATTTGTTGGTCAATTGATAGTTATCTAATAGTAGTTATTTAGCTATATTAGAAATCTAGAGTGTCTTATAGTCTATACATTATTAAAATTCATTATGTTGTCAAATTTAATAAGTGGTCTTTTCATGGTTTTTAGTATGTCAATTTATGTGTCACAAAAAGGTTATAATATTTTTCATTTGTGTTTAGCATCAAATAAGTCAAGACTCACTTTTTACATTAATTCATTTTGTCAAAAGTCTTATAGAGTAAAAAATTATTTTACTAGACTCATTTTCACTTGTATGTGACATCCGGATTACTAATAAGCTTTAACTCTTCATTGGCTAAATAAGTATCCATTTAATGGAGGCTAGAGGATAAATGGAGGAAGGAGGTATTTTAGTGACCTCTCATTAGTCACCAATGATGGGGCCACATCATGTTTTGGTAATGTGAATGGTGTGGTGTGTTTTTCATTTCTACTATGTGTATTTTCAATAATAATATAAGAATTTACTTGTTCATGTAATGTAATTTGTGTGAAATTATAAACATGATTCCATGAGGTGAAGACACTATAAAAAGATATAAATCACCAATGTAAGTCAATTCATATATCTTGAAAGGGTTTGTGGGAGGATATAGAAAACCACACAAGGTGGATAGTTGATGGGATTTGTTCACATCAAGGTTTGTGGTAAACATGTAAAACCATGGGAAGAGTGAGGCTCTCTTTATATCAAGGTTATGAGCCACATAGTTTGGCATGCTAAAATGGGTGAGCATACTATAGATAACTATGTGAATTTTTTTTCACCATGTAAAAAATATATTAGGGAATGTTAGGAATAGCTTTTACATTGAAGGATTTACCATGAGGTAAATAGTTAGTTTGGGTATTTACCATAAAGGAATTAATATATTAGTAAATAATATATTTCACACTTAATAATTCTAAAATAAAATTGATATTAAATATCCAATAACATAGGCAAAACAACTTTCTAAATAATAGGAAGGACTAATGACCATATACCCATTATTAGACTTACATGTATAAGAAAGCCTCACTCTTCCCATGGTTTCATAGGTTTACCACAAACCTTGATGTGAACAGATCCCATTAACTATCCACCTCATGTGGGTTTCTATATCCTCCCACAAACCCTTTCAACATCTATGAACTAACTTACATTGGTGCTTTCTATCTTTTTATAGTGTCTTCACCTCAAGGAATCATGTTTAGAATTTCACACAAATTACATTACATGTACATGTAAATTCTTCTATTCTTATTGAAAATACACACAGTAGAAATGAAAAACACACCACACACATCACCAAAACATGATGTGGCCCCATCATGGTGACTGATCAGAAGTCATTGAAAGACCTCCTTCCTCCATGTATCATCTAGTCTCTAGCAAATGGATATTTATTAAGCCGATGAAGAGTTGAAGCTTAGTAGTATGCCAAACATCACACACAAGCGAAAATGAGTCTAGTAAGATAATTTTTGACTCTATAAGAGTTTTGAAAAAGTGACTTAATGTAAAAAATGAATCTTGACTCATTTGATGCTAAAAAAAAATGAAAAAGATTATAACCTTTTTATGACAAATAAATTGACATACTAAAAAATGTGAAAAGACCACTTATTAAATTTGACAACAACACAATGAATTTTAATAACATATAGACTATAAGACACTCTTGATTTCTAATATAGATAAATAGATACTATTAGATAACTATTAGTTGACCAATAAAAAGGCTCATTTAAAAATAACTCAAAAGTTACTTTGATATTTTAAATTTTTGACATAGACAAAAACTAATTTATGGACCCATACATTAAACACTAGTTTGACTATGGAAAAAATATTTACTAAAAAAGAGTACATTGACTGAGTAGATGTATAAAAGATATGAAGATATCAAAACATATGTATGTTGATTAAAACAATAATTCAATCTTGAGACGTTAGTCCTACAGAGCAAGTAACTACAACATGTATGAAACCATATGTGAAATGCATGCCTATATTGGATGAACCACATGGGCATATAATTATTAAAATCTATGTGATAGTTGATGATGACCCAAACATGTAATAACATATGAATATTTGAAATAGTGACTCATCAATATAGCTAGGTTGAAGATATATAGTTGATCCAATATAATGTAGGTCGAATGGATCTCGATGTGGAGTTCTAATGAGGACGAATCCAATCAGGAGCTATTCAATTGAATCTAAGATGGATTGTAGTCTAACATTGATCAATAAAGTATCTCACCCAAAACCACTTCTTCTTAGGTAGATCAGAATAAATTTAAATGTCTTCTTCTTTTTTTATGTGTAGATCCTAATCAACATCCCATCTTCAAATCTTGATAGATCTCATTACAATATAGAAGCATCAAAACACACAGTGCACAGTGAAAGTGAAATATAAATACATACAAAATAGAAAATGCTCCTTGATATATATAATAGAATCAATTTCTAAACTTTAATCTCTTTATAAATCAAGACAACCAAAAAAATATTCTAGTTATCCCTTCCCATTACTCATCCTTCCATCACAAGGCAAGACAACTTTGCTTTGATACCATTGTTAAGGTTTTAAAGAGCTGAACCCAAAGATTTTAATACATGCATAGGCAAATAATATATACATAGATTTATTTAAAAAAGAATAAATTTCACACTTAATAATGCTATAATACAATGGATATAATATAGCTAACAAAATAGGCAAAACAGCTTCCTAAATAATAGGAAGGACTAATAACCATATACCCATTATTAGACTTACGGGTTTAACAAATATATTATTGTTACAACAATAATATATTAATTAATAATTTACTAAAACATAAGTATTAATTACTTTATAGTAAATACCCAAACTAAATATTTACCTCATGGTAAATACTTCAATGTAAAATCTATTTCTAACATTTTATTAGAGAATTATTCTATGAAATTTAACATAACAAGCATTTAATCATGAATGGATTCAAAATCATAAACCTTAAGAACTTTTGACTGAGTATGCATATAAATTGTTGGATATTCCATCCACCGTGGAAATTATAACACCCACACACTTGAAGAGGAGAATTATCTCTATATTTCAGATTAGAAACCTTCATTTTAATATTCCATGATGTTTAGGTTGGTTCATATTAGGTATGTAAGTATCTAAGGTTTATTATAATTTTAAGTGACTTAAAAGAGTCTAATGCTCTTTTTCATGATTCATTGTTTGTGTTAAGTCTTTAGTGGGTTCCTTAATGTATAAAATGTGTTTTAAATCTTATCTAAGTCTTGATTAACCTTATTAGATATCACTCTATGTTTAGAGTCATTTTAGTGAAGGCAATGCAATGCTTGATTTGAGGTCTAGTTATGGAATCACATGAAAAAATTAGAAGTGATTTAAAGGGGTGGGTCTTGATATAAAATAAGGTCATAAAAGTTTATTATAAGGCATAACCAAGTAATAAATACACCCAAAAGGGTCTCAAAGATGCATTTGAAGGTGAAAAAGGGGTCAAAATGTGTTATTATTGAACTATTTAAGTCATTTTTTACAAATATAACTTTTTAAATGTATTAATAATCCATATAATTATAAATAACCTCTTAAAAATTTCCTTCCATCCATTATAAAGAGATGAAAGTGCATTATAGATAATTATTCCCCTCTTTTTTGGCCTATGTGGATTTTATTCCTCCCGAAACATGGGAAAATGCCTGGTCCAACCCAAAAAATTTCCATTATTAGCATGGTTATGAAGGTTTCATGGATTAAAAAGTGTTTTTAATGTTTTTTTAATACCAAGGAGGTCTAATCATGGACAAAAATGATGGTTTTAGGCCAAGGTCAAAGGACAGTTTTCATGGAGGTTGCAGCCTAGCAAGGGGTAGATTTTGGCTTTACATAGAAATTTATAGGGGGTTTTGAGAGATACATGAATTAAAATAAACAATATTTTCTTTATTAATACACCTAATGGATATATTAAGCCTCCTTAATAGCTATTCTTGGTAGAACAAAGCAAAGCATCTTCTAAATATGAGTTTTTTACATGAAAATAAAGTTTTATAACATTTTATAGAGTTGTAAGGTATATAAAGGTAAAAATTAGGTTCATAGGATGTCCTCAACATCATTTATAATTTTTCACATGTTTCATAACACAAGATACATTATTAGAATCCAAAAAATAGGCCCAAAAAAACTAAGGAACTCCTTTATAGACCCATACTAGTCATTTTATAGGACATGATAAAAATATTAAAGAGATGAATGGGAATTTACATATATTTTAAAAGGAGTATTAATTAATAAAAGATACATCCTAAGTTTTAGGAGATGGAAATGTTTATACTGGGCTATGAACAATTGTTAAGAAGCTGATTGAAACAATCCTCAATAAGGCTTGATGGAGGCATAGTTTAGGATTTGATCTCATTTATACTAGTGCATGGTAGAAAATGGATATTGGAGGATGTTGATAAGTATATTATGCATAATTTAGGTGCATAAATATTTAATAAATATATCTATAACATGTATATCCATTCAAAACTTTAATAACATCCTTGAAACCCTAAGAGTCTATGGGTTACATTCTATAATTTTGATGTATAACTAAGTGAAATGTATGATAATGAGGGTTCTAATGTGATTCCTTGATCATAATTAAGTGATTGTATGATTATTAATTAATGAAATGGGTTATTCTTAAATTTTGAGGGTGTCTCAATCTTGAATGTGCCTACACAGGCATGTAAACATAGAATATTAAGTTTCAAATGCACTAATGGATGTTATTATTGATAAATTGAGAATAAACAAAATACAATGAACCCATCTCAAACATATAATATAATCCCAAGTATGGTGTAGGTCTATATAGTTCTAATTGATAAGGGTTTGAATGTGTTTCAAATAATGAAACCTACATACCTGCAACTAATGATGGTTCTTAAAAGTGTTTCATTATGCTTATTCCCTTAATGAGAATGCTATAAGTAGGTATAATAATTTATATTTGACTCATATTACCTTCAAATTAAGGTTTATGATCTTGAAGACCCCTCTCTATCCTCAAGTAAGGCCTCAATCTTGAAATGTCATTCACATGTCTATAATAAAAGAGAACATTTCAACATGATAATATAGTCGAAAAGAGTAATTCTAAACTTGTGAAAAGAGGCTCCATGATGGTGGAAGGAACAATACATTTTCATTCCTAGTCCTTTCCATGTTCATGGAAGTTCTTGACGAACAAAAGTGAGAAATTAATCTTGAAAATATATTTAAGATGTTTTAATCTTGCATTAGGGTTCCAAAAAGACTTATTGGTGGATTCAAGAGGAAGAACCAAATCCTAAGTATGAATAACATAGTTGTAATCCATGATAATCAAGAGAATTTCAAGGTTATATAAGGTTTTAATTTGAAAATAATTTAGATATGCCTATAATAAGAATAAGTTTCCAATATGTTTTAAAGGTTTCAAACCTTGAGTAGGCCTACACATCCTCTAGGAGGTCTACACTCAAAAGAGTCTCTTGGTGATTCACTAGAGGTAAGATATCCTTCATGAATTTCAAGTTTGTAACCACTCTCAATAGCTCCATTTTATAGGAATATATATTTTCAAGTAGGGTGATGAGATTATAAATTAATATACCAAGAATACAAAAAAATATTTAGGACATCTTACAAGTAATTAAAGAACTTGGAGATGTTTGTAGGTTTGTAATCCTAGAAGGCCAAGTTTCCATAAGTGGGTATATAAGTAAGTTCATAGAATTTTATGTCCCAGGGTCTCCATTTAAGTGGATTGGAAATACCTTAAAGTTTCCAATGACATATTCCCTAATGTAAGGGACTATAATAAGTAAGAAATGATTTATAGATCACTAAGACCCAATCTATGGTCTAATGATGGAAGATGCAAAGCTTCTATCAAGCTAGATTGTTATAAGTTAGAAATATTACATGTACGTAAACATAATATGTAACTTTAAAATTATCTAAGAAGGAATGAATATATAGGCCTACATACTACTAAAATACCCCAATGACTAATTATAGTAACTTGTTTGGTTTATGTGGTATTTTCAAAAGGTTCAAAAATGATTGTACAATTTATAAAGTCCAAATGAGGATTATAAAACCTGCAAATATATGCAAAGATAAGGTATTATAACATAGAATCTAAGGATTTAAATTTTTATAAAATCCTCTAAACATCTATAATCCCTATAGGTTGAGGAAAAATAATGGCTAGCCAAAAAAAGGGAATTTAAAATATATTATGTTTAATGATAAAATTTATCAAGGTTATGAGACTTTACATGCAAGCTAATGGAAGTTTAAATTATGTTTTATGCTTTTAATGTTCTTATAATGACCTTATAGGTCTATAGGCATTTTCTTCAACTTTATTGGATCCTTGATATGCCTAAGATTTTATGATGAACAAGGTTGAAAATTGAAGGATGGTGGATGATCAAATATTCTCAAGGTAATAGGTGTGAGCAATACATCTATATCTCCTATCAAAGAAAGTTTTCAAGCATATTGATGGGGGTCCCAAGGAATTATTAATGGATCCTCTCCCATAAAGCACCATTTATAATCTCTCAAATTTATTAAAAGGGTGTTTTCAATAAATTTGAAGAGGTTATAGTTACAAAATAATGTTTTTGGTTTACAAATAACTTCCAATACTAGGAATTATGTTCTCAAGCTCCTCAAGAGCATGTCTAATTCTAAGTAACCCTAAAGGAGTTGGAACTCATGATAAACAATGTAATTTGAGAGTGTAAAATATTTAATTAGAATGAAACAAATTCAAATTAGGTATAGAGTTATCCTCTCACATCTGAAACCATCAAAATCAGGTTGCAAGACTTTTAAATGGTTAAGATCATATTGTAGGATCGTGGAGAAGGGGAATATAACATTGTAGTGTTCATATAGTTGTATCACCCCTAAATATATATAGAAGCATATTCCTATATTGGAACATTATTAAAGGGATTTTAGGGAGGATGGGAATGTCTCAAGGCCTATTAAATTTTTTTGTCCAAGCCTCAATATCATTTTAATGGATTTTTAGGTCTGGGTCTCAAATTTGATGCCATAATAATCAAGATGGAGCCTTAACACATCATTGGAAGTTTCTTGGGTGGAAAAATGATTAAAATAAAAGGAAAATAATGTTAAAAACCATAAATAATCATCAAAATATTCACAATAATGCACCAAATATAATACATTAAATAAACATCACTCTCAGTTCTATATATGATTGCACTATTTGCCCAGGGTTCTTGGAGCAAAGAAAAACCTTGTATCTTTTGTCTTATCCCATGAGACTTAATAAAAATGCATGGGGATAAAAAATAATAATTTTAAAAGTGTGATACCTATTTTCAAGGTGATAAGGTGTCCTAGATGATATTAAATGTTTTATAGGCCTATAGACAAGGAACACATAGTCCAAACCTTGCCAATGGTGAATTTTGATTCATTCAGGGACAAAGAGATGGTGTAGAGATGAAATATCAAGTGGGTTGACATCATGATGATCTCAAGAAAACTCAAAAGCCTATGTACTATTTTTAAATATAATAAAAAAATATATAATGGATTTTAAACCTCAACATGGCTTAGAAACTTGTGTTTAATCTCTAAAAAAAATAATAAAATATCAAGTCAAGAAGACCAAAAAGTCTTGGAGTAAAAAGTGCAAGTTCAAGGACATCATAGACGTGGAGGATTAGGGGACTATATATATATATAATCTTAAATATTTAGGGTAATCAAGTCATCCTCAAAAATCTTGATGAAATATTGAACTTGAAGAAAAGTTTATACAGGCTTGTAAGCTGAAAGTGGGCTATCATTATGTTATAAATGGTTCTCTTCTCATGGAGAGTCTTTGAAAAACCTCAATATTCTCTCTTATTATTTATAGGTTTACATATATTCAAGATGATATATTATTTGAGTCATGAATAAATTATAAACTCGAATAAGTCTTCTCACTTGGGAAAGATCACAACACAATCTTTGAAACTCATTAAAAGGGTTAATAAATCAATACTAATGCAAAGAAGATAAAACCAACTTGAAAAATGCCTTCATATAGGGATGAGGGAAGATTAAATAGGTCTTTTAGTATATCGTGAAAGTTTTATAACATAATAGTTTTGAAGGACTATGAAACTAGGTCCCAAGCAAGATTGCAATGCTAGGAAAGAAGGGGTATGAGAACTCAAGATACAACACATAGATTTGTAGTATGCCTTAAAATTCAAGGCCTACTAAGTGACATTCATGACAATAAATGAAGGTTCAAGTTACACTACAAAAATAATGTATAACTATGTATAATAAGGAGATGATCAATATTAAGAATGAAATTTCAAATATCTCAAGGAGCATCGACCCTTCTACCTTTTTTAAAGGTCACTAGGTGAGTTATAAGATGATTTTTAATTTGAATATGATCATCAGGTTATTAAATCATGACCATTATGGAGTTTTAGAGGCAATTAAATCCATAATAGTGATTTAAGGTGTTAGAAAAGTGATCCTACCAGCATATGGCTACCTCATGAGGTGCTTATTCATGCAGGTCAACCATGATCAAGATCCAAAAGTGGAGTTGAAAATTGCCTTTAAGAGGTAACTCCCATGGATTAAAGTAGTGGTCATCCAATTCAAACATGTAGTAGTGATTTAAATGTACAAAATGTGGAGATGAGATGAGTTAAGGTTATAGGTAGGGGTTTTAATAGGATGGATAAATAATTGTAGGACTTAGATCACATATATCATCCATCAAGCCTCCAATAAGACTAAAACACTAATCAAGTAAGCCCCTCATTGACTGATACACCCATTTTTTCATTAGAGGTCATTTGTATGATAGCTTAGTGAATTAAAAAAGACATATTTCCATCATGTTTCAGTTATCTTATCCTTTGAATAGGCTAATTCATGTTATAACTATGATATATATGCATACTAGTAGTTATTCTCTTCTCATTATATTATAAAATGGGTTGAGAATGCCTCTCTTTATATCCCTCTACTAGTTTTAATCAAACTTTCATGGTTTTAAAACTTATACTACTAGCTAAAAAAGCCTTGAAAGTAATAAAGAGACTAATTTTACCTTCTTCATACTTGCATTTTCTATATGATACTAGTGTTTTATAGATATATACTTTTATAATAAGTATTCTCTCTTGTATATGTCCATTTTATTTCAAATTTATGTAATAAATTTCATATTTTTAGGTCACATTATGTGTTAGAGTTGGTTATTTAAGTAATTATTTAAGAAAGTTTGTTAATTGTGTCTCAAATATGACCTTTTAGTTCTCTTCATTCTAATCCCAACATAGTCGATTAACTTCATGTGTTATACTAATGCATGAAAACCTAATTAGTAGAGTGTGTAATATAATTTTAACCTCTTGTTAGTCTTATTATGTTATCATAAGCAATTAGAGGAGTCATAAAACCATTGGTACATCACCTCATGTTTATTTTTTAGTTTCTCTTTCCTCTCTTTTCTCATCAAATCATAGAGTAGGCTTAGCTAGGTGATTGACTAAGGAAACTATCCCTCTCTATATATTCAAAATTCATACAAGGTTACCTAAAACTTGAGGGGTATTTTAATTATATTAGCTAAAGGGAGAAGCCTTGAAACAACTTCTACAAAAGTTGCACTTTAGACTCATAATAGGTTTTGTCATGCCTAGTAGGGCTAGTTCTATAGGACTAGTTGGATTTATTTGAGAATTTGGATTTATCCCTAACAATTTATATCATAGTTTAACACATTTAAAAGTCACCTATCAATTCCAAGATTTCTTGGTTGCATAAAAATCCATTAGTTCATGCAAAATGAGATGAGGTCTTGGCACAAAATTTGAGTTTATAGAGCTATATTTCATTCCTAGAAAGAGGAATACTAATTCATAATAACCTAAAAGGAGAGATAAAGAGAGAGGATCTAGGAAACCTTCTCCAAGAGCACAATCTATAATTATATTTGGTATATTTCTAAGGCCTAGAGGGAGATTCAACCAACATCTTCACATGACTGCCTAAAATAACTAGCTATTTATTGCATCTAACATAGGCTTCCCATTATATCTTCAAAGTATGATTACATAACATTATTAAATTTTAATATTATTCATTAATTAGCTATTTAATACCTCATCACACTAATTAAGCATATTCAAGACATACCCAATATTTTATTGGTTCATCATATCACCTAAGGAAATGTAGTTGTCATGATTCTAGACATATCCTTAAACGGGAGATCCCTTCATAGGTATATAGGTATAGAACAAGGTTTTATCCATAGTTGGGATGAGTTGGGATATAATTTATTTAAATAGTATTAATACAAGAGTGACTACCTATCACTCATGGAGTAGTTATCCACCATTAAGAGATCTCCACATGACTTCATGTTGGACTATAATGTTAGGTTTTGAAAGACATAGAATATGATTACATAAATAGTAAAACCTACTCTTAACACTACATTTTTATAATATTTAAGGTCTTTAAATAGTGACATAGTTGTGATGATCTAATATATTGTGGGTACAACCCTTCTTAATGCATTTGAAATTACCATTAGGGATAACAAATATCTTATAGAAACTTGAAACATCACTCCAAGGCCATTATTTCCACTTTTCCTATAACTTCCACTCCTTAAACATCCTATATTTCAACCTAATCATCCTACATTATCACATATTATAGCTTCAAATAATCCATAAGTTACCTCTACTATCCCTTCCAATGAACTTCATAGGTTAAGTCACTCTTAGAAAGATTTGTCAATGAATGCATCAAGTGCATAATGCTAGGCCATATAAAACGTAGAATCATATTACCGACCTCATAAAAAATATACTATGGTAATTCTCAAGATCAAGATCAAGTGACTTATGTTAGTCCTTATTAAAGTCACAATCTTGATGTTTCTAACACCTCCAATTTAATTATGCTTATACATAACAACCTATTGCAAGACTATGAGTTGTGTTACCCTTGTATCCAACCACATAATTAAACAACCAATCCTAATGAATTACTAAATCAATCACTAATATTTTAGAGTGTGGCATATTGTCAAGATAAAACTAATGAACTAGCCTCATAATTTGAAAGAGAACTTGATTTAACTCAAACACAAGGTGACTCAAGCTTGGTGAATTGGAAAGAATAAGAATTATGTATTGTTAATAAAATTGAAAATTATGAAAAAATCACCCCTATATCATATATCAAAAATTTTAAGAATAGGTTATTAGAATAGGGACCTTCTCTAATTGGCCAAGTTTTTTCTCCACATGATTCATGAGAGGCAACTAGAAATAAGGTAACATTTTCAATACCTTAAAGGTAATCCAATAAAGCCATTATAAAGGAGAACTTAGTTATTAATCCAATAAAATTATAAGAAAAAAAGTTTCTCATAAGTAAATTCATCCCCAAGGCATCATGCATCAGAAAGAGGATATAGCTATACCAAAAATATAGCCAAACAGAGCCCAAGTTCCATTTAACATTGTTGATCAAATGAACAAAACCAGCCTTAATGTGAACATGTGATAGATCTTATCCATCCCAACTCAAATGGATTTGTTAAATAAATATTTGAATCATCTTAGTTAAGAAAAAAAAGTGAATACAACATTTGCCTCCCCTAGTCTATGCCAATCCAAGGAGGACTAGTAGTAAATTTAGTAAATCTAATGCATTTTATATGTCTCTTATCATTGGTAATAACTTAATTCATAATTACATGATTAAATATAGGGGAAAATTTCTCTATCATTCCCAATAAAATATCTGATTCATTAGGCCTAGAGTATGATCCTATCTCAAAATTTGTAGTCCAATTAGATGGTTCATCCATTATGACTGCGAGAATTATTATGGATCTCAATCTAACTCTACATGTTTGTCCAAATGCCTCAGTTGTCCAATACATTATATTCATAGATTTTCCTCATACATTTCCATTTTTTTACCATGTTATTTCACTATTAAGATATGTGGGTACTTGTCCTTTGATTTGTCTCATAAGCTATTTAGGATAAGGTATGGTACTAGGGTCACCTCAAATCTAAGCCAATCTATAAGGATCACATTGAGAATTACTATCTCAATCCAATAAATATAAACATTACTATGTTTGATCATATTGAAGAAGTTGTTGGTCATGAGGTTTCCACTCATGTTGAATAAATTCTTGATTAATTGCTTGAGGAGTGGGATAATGAGCAATATAGTTTTGATCCATATGAGAACATTGATGAAATTGGATTGAGCACTTATTTATTTATTTATTAAGAGAATTCTATTTTTATTAATCTTGTCAAGGGATAATAAGAAATTGAATTTATGTGGTATCTCTTCTTTTCTAATTTTAGGAGTAGGAATAGAGCTAAAACAAGTGTTGAATTTATTTCTCCTTAAGGGGATAAGTACTTTTCATATAGGTTATAATTTAGCTGCATAAATAATGTATTAGAGTATGAGGCTCTTATTCAGGGTCTTCAAGTGGATCAAAAGAAAGGAATTAATTTGATATAAGCTCTTAGAGATAGTAAGCTAGTGGTGAATTATATTAGAGGCCAAAGTGAAGCCAAAAAAAACCTATTGAAATCTTAAAAACATAAGGGATGAGACCTCATAAAAGGATTTGATGACTTCGATATACAAAGTGTAACAAGGAAAATGAATTCTGATGTAGATAGATTTTTTACTATAGGATCATCGTATGATTTTTATAATGAAGTTATGAGATGTTTAAAACAACTTATTAAGCTGATTTTTAAGCTTACTATCTCAGACAATAATGCTACTTGGAAAGTGTTTTAAAATGATTCTCAAATCCTTAATTTGTTACAAGATGAAGTTGATTTCCTAGATAGGAACCAACAAAGACTTTAAGATCAGTATGATGATTAGATCATATAGATTTAGGGAAAGAAGCTGCCTAAAGGTTTAGTCACCTTGGTGAGCATGTTCAACTTAGATGACAAGATCAAAAGAAAAAAAGATGAACCTAGAAATCAAAGAAGAGTACTATAAATTAGTTGCCATATCTAATGGTAAAAGTCTTAAGGCTAGTAAGATATTTCCTCAACCTAAAATTGATGGTTTTGTTGACCTTTTTAGGAAGTATGATGACATGTTTACTTAAAGCTACTAAAATTTGAGGGTATTTTATCCAAATTTGGCCCAAAACACCATAGAGCTTGATCCTAATGCCAAACTAGTAAGACAAAAAAGGGCCTATCAAACCAAAATTTTAGTTGTCAATGAGAAAATAACTTACCAATTTGATTAAAGGCAACATCATTTTCCCCATCAAGTACTCATCATGGTTAGACAACCTAGTCCCAGTTAGGAAAAATAATGGGGAGATTAGGTTATGTGTTGATTTTAGGGAATTGAATAGAGTTTCCCTTAAAGATCACTACCCCCTTCCTCCTATGGAAATAATAATCCAAACAATAGAAATGGATGAGATATTATCACTTATTATGGCTATTATGGATATAATTAGATTCTTGTGTAGGATTGTGATCAATATAAGACTACCTTTACAATAAAATGGGGGGACTTATGCCTAACAAAATTCCTTTTAGGTTGACCAATGCCGGTGAAACCTTTTAAAGGGCTATGGATATGTCACTTAGTGTCCTAATTAATGGAAAAATTTTAGTATACATGGATGATATAATTGTTTCCTCCAAAAATGTAGCTAATCATTTAGACCATCTAAGGTAAATATTTGAGACATGCATAGAGTTTGGGGTGTCCTTGAACCCAAACAAGTGTGTATCTTCTATCCATGAGGGCAAATTACTATGACATATTATTTCTGAGAAAGGATTGGATATTGATCCAAATAGGGTGGAGGCTCTCCCTTACACTTATAATCCACAAGAAATTCCTCCAAAATTTTCTAAATAAGATTTTTTTTTTGAGAAGGTTAATTCTTGATTTTGTATCTTTAGTGAATTATATAACTTCCATGTGGAGGAAAAAATAGACTTTTAACTGGTCCAAGGAAGGAAAAAATAGTTTTAAGGCAATTAAGCATGCCATAGCCCAGTCTCTAACACTCATAAATCTTGATTTCTCAAAAGACTTAATCATATATGATTTTGATAGTGATGAGTCTATCTCTACAATCTTAATATAGCATAATAGTGAAGGTTTGGAGTAGCCTATAAAATTTTTAAATAAAGGATTAAAGGACTATGAGTTGAGGTACACCTTTATGTAGAAACGTGCAATCAATTTCATAATAAGCCCCAAGAAGTTTAGGAATATGATCTCCAATAATAAAATTAAGTTAATGGTGGCACATTAAAGTTTTAAAGACTTCCTTCTGATTATATATTTGAATGAAAAAAGAGATAGTTATATAACAAAGGTAATGGAATATGATGTAGAAATCAAGGTTACTAAACCAGTAAGGGAAAAAATGTGTTAATAGCTAGCTTCATACTTGCGAAAGTATAGAAAGGTTGTCTTAGTGCTCAAATATGACCAACATCTATTTGTACCTCTACCTCCTATAATTTGGACAAAAGATATGATTAAATTCTTATAATTTGATGAGTGTCTACATGGCCTACAAAAGACTAAAAAAAGGTACTTCAAAATTTAGTCCATTCCTTGATTTTTTATAGATGATATTTTATTTATAAAATATCTTAAAGGTTTTATTTTGAGATATATTGAGTCAATTCAAGTTGACAGGATGTTAGAGGAGTTTCATGATGACCCTTTAGGGGGCTATTTTTCTCTTAAAACAACTACTCTCAAAATAACAAGGGTTGGTTACTATTATCCTAGCTTATTCAGGGATGCACACATATGGGTTAGAAGATGAAATAAATGTTCTTTATTTATAAGCAAGTATAATTTAGAATCCCTCCCTCTCCACTCCATCCAAGTAGAGAAACTCTTCATGCAATGATGTTTGGAATTAATTGGGATGATCAATCCACTTTCAAGTGCTAGTCACAAGTGGGTATTAACTACTACTAATTAATTCATGAGGTGGACAAAGGCAATAACACTCAAAGAATCTAATGAGATGTTTATGCTTGATTTCTATGAGGGTATTACCATTATGTTTGAATTTCTATCTACAATCATTTTAGATAATTCAATGGCCTTTGTGGGTACTAAGATAAGTGAGTGTGAAGTCAAGCATGGTATTTAATTGAGCACTTCCTCTAACAACTATCCTAAAGGAAATGGTATAGTAGAGTCTACAAAAAAGAACTTAATCATAATTATCAATAAGACTATGGAAGAAAATAAAAGTCCTTAGCACACAAAACTAAAAATAACCCTATGAGTTGTTAGGATCATTCCCAAGAGGGTCATTTGAAACCCCCCTTTAAGGATTCTATTGTCACTTGAGTTACTAGACTTTGATCTCACTCATCACTAGAAATGATTGAAAATGATGTTATGACTATGAGTCCAATAGATATAATGGATTTGAAAGAAATTAAAGATTAAAAAATACACATTATGGAGCTCCACCAAGCTCAAGTGAAGAATAAAATTGATATAAGATCATCTTATAGAGGCTTCCAAGAAGGATAATTATTGTTTAAGTGGGATGAAGAGAGGGACAAGGCTAGAAAACACACCAAATTTTATGCCATATCAAGTGGTCCCTATGTCATAACCAACTTCAAATCATTAAATACCTTCCATTACTCTAAGTTTAATGGAAAAGAGATTCAATCCCAATCAATGGGATTCATTTGAGACATTGTGCTTGAGGTCAAAATATAAATATTCTACATATTAGGTAGTTGTTTTTTCTTCCTCCAAGTGCTAGTTGCTCATTGTTTTAGTATTATAGTTGTGTTTTCTCTTTCCCTAATTTCTATTTCACATGTTATTATTATTCCTACTCCTTTATTTTATATTTTAGAGGTGATTTTTAGTATTTGTGATGTTGATATAGTAAGGTTTATCATTCAATTGTATTTCCTCTTTGAATCCATTCCTAGTGGATTTGAAAAGGTAATTAGTCTTAAGTGTTTAGATAGACAAACCCTCCTAGGATGTCACCATAATGTTGTCTATTCTATCCACCTTCGTACCTAGAACACCTACACACTTAAAGAGGATTTTTTTTAAAAGTTAGATTGGAAATAATTCATTGAAATTCTTCCATGATGTTTAGGTTTGTTCATATATAGTATCCATGTATCCAAGGTTTCATGTATTTATAAGTGCCTTGAAAGTGTTTTATGGTATTTTTCACAAGTCATTATACTTTTAAGTCTTTAGGGGGTTATTTAATGCATAATATGTGTCTTAAATATTTTCCAAGTCTTGATTCACATTGTTAGATATCACTCCATGTCTAGAGTAATCTTAATGAAGGAAACAACTCTTGGTTTAAGGTCCAATTATGTAATCACATGAACAAAGAAAAAGTATTTTAATGGGGTGGGTTTTGATAGAAAATAAGTTCATAAAGGGTTATTATAAGGCATAACCAAGTCATAAATACTCAAAAGGGTCTTGAAAATGCATTTAAAGGTGAAAAAGACGTCAAATGTCTTATTATTAAACCATTTAAGTCATTCTTGGTAAATAAACCCTTTTTAATGTCTTAAAATCTATATAATGCTAAATTATCTCTCTATAACCTCCCTCCATCCATTCCAAAGAGTCAAAAGTGTGTTATCGACAATTATTTCCTTCTTTTTTTGGCTTGTGTGGGTTTTATTCCTCTCCAAATATGGGAAAATTCCATGTATTCTAAAGCATTTTTTATGGTTGTTCACTACCAATGAGGTCCATTCATGGACAAAAATCATGGCTTAATCCAAGATCAAAGGACAATTTTTAAAGAAGGTTGTAGTTTAAAAAGGAATAGATTTTGGATTTCAGTACAAATTTGCAAGGGGTTGTGATATCTCCATGTATGAAAACAAAGATTATAATCCTTATTCATATACCTAAGAGGTATTTCAAGCCTCATTTATAGTTTTTCTTGGAAGAACAAAGTAACAAAGCTTATAAATATGAGTTTATTTCATGAAAACACAAAGTTTTATGAGGTTTTGTAGAATTACAAGGTACCCCAAGGAAAATATCAAGGTCATAAGATATAATACGCATCATGTAAAAACTATTGTATCTCTCTAAAGAGAATACCAATGCTTAAAATCCCCAAAATAGTCTTAAACCAATAAAAGAACTCCTTTTTAGACCTATATTAGTTCTTTTATAGGACATGATAAGACTATTGAGGAGATGCATGTGCATGTATGAACATTTGATAAAGAGGAGGAGGTAATAAAGGATACATCCTAGGTGTTAGGAGAGGCAAATGTTTAGACTAGGTAATTGTTAAGAAGATGAAACAATCCTCAAAAAGGCTTGATGGAAGCATGTATAAGATTTGATTTAATTTCTACTAGTCCATGGAAAAGAATAGATCCTAGAAGATGTTAATAAGTGTATTAGGTATCATTTGGGTACTTCAATCTTGATTGAAGAGTTCAAAAACATGTATATTCATTTAAAATTTTAATAAAGGCCTTAAAACCCTCTAAAACCCTAAGACCCTATAGGTTATATTCTAGAATTTTTGTGAATGATTGAGTAAGATGGATGATATTTAGGTTACTTATGTGATGAATAGATCTTCATGAATTTCTCATACAAGTCTCAAGTTATGGTAGGGTTTATGTTTCATGTTTTAGGGCTTTTCAATCTTGAATGTGCCTATATAGGTCTATAAACATAAAATGTGGATTTTTAAATGCATTAATGGATATTAATATTGATAAATTGAGATTCAGTAAAATCAAATGATCCCCTCTCAAACATCCAAGACCATTCTAAGTTTAGTGAAATCTCATATAGTTGTAATTTCTAAGGGTTTGAATTTGTATAAAATAAGGAAACCTACAAACCTAACTAATTATGGTACTTAAAAATGTTTCATTATGATTATACCATCAATAAAAATACTATAATTAGGCTTAGTAATTCATCTCTAAATCATATTACCTTTAAATTAAGGTGTAGGCTTATACCATCAATAAAAATACTATAATTAGGCTTAATAATTCCTCTCTGAATCATCTTACCTTTAAAGTAAGGTGTAGACTTATGAGGGCCCTTCTCAGGCCTTAAGGAAGGCCTCAAGCTTGAAATTACATTCATAGGTTTATATGGAAAGAGAACATTTCAACATGGTAATACAATCTAAAAGAGGAATTATAGGCTTGTGAAAAGAATATCCATGATGGTGGAAGGACTGGTAAGTTTTACTTGATAGTTGTTTCCATGTTCATGTAATTTCTTGATAAACTAAAGTGAGAACCTAGGCCTATAAATCTATTTAAGAGGTTTCAAGCCTGCATTAGGTTTCTAAAAATACTTTTTTTTAATTAAAGAGGAGGCACTAAATACTAATTATGAATAAAATAGTTGTAATCCATGATGATCATGAGTAGTTCAAGGTTCTATAAGGTTTTGATTTTAAAAGAATGTAGACATGCCTGAAACAAGAATAAGTTTTCAATATGTCTTGAAGGTTTCAAAACTTGAGTAGGCCTACACATCCTCTATGAGGGTTTTACTCAAAAGAGTCTCTTGGTGATTCACTAGAGGTAATATATTTTATATGCATTTCAATTTTTTAACCACTCCTAATAGTTCCATGTTGGAGGGATGGATATTTTCAAGAATGGGTAAAGAGATTAAAAATCAAGATACTAAGACTATAATAAAATCTTTAGGAAATATTAGAAGTAATGAAATACTTTGGGGATACTTGTAGGTTTTTAATCTTATAAGGCTAAGTTTCCATGAACATGTCTACAAGTAAGTTCATAGGATTTTATTTCCTAGTGTCTCCATTTAAAAAAAATTATCAAACATTAAGGATTATCCTAACATGTTCCTTGATGTATGGGCTTGTAAGAAGTAAGAAAGGATTTATTGATCACCAAGACCCAACCTATGGTATAATTATGAAAGATTCAAATAGTATATCAAACTATATTTTTAGGTGTTACAAATATTGCATTCATGCAAACATAATAACTAGATTCAAATTCTCCAATAAGGCATGCAGATGCAATCCTATAGGCTTATATAATACCCTAATGACTAATTTTATTAACCTATTTGGTCTATGTGGTATCTTTAAGAGGTTTAAACATGATTGTACAAAGCCCAAAGTCCCAACAAGGATTAGAAAACTTGTAAACCCATGCAAGGAGAAGGTATGATAACCTAGACTTTGAGGATTTAATTTTTTTCAAGATCCTCTAAACACCTATAAGCTTTATAGTCTAAGGACAAATGATGGCAAGACAAAAGAGTGGATTTAAAATATATTATGTTTAATGATAAAATTTTTCAAGGTTTTGAGACTTTACATGTAAGATAATGGAAATTTTAAGTCTGTTTAATGATTTAAATGTTCCTATAATGACCTTGTCACTAAATATTTCACCCTACAGGATGGTTTTCAGTCTGATTATATATTTTGGGAACATGGGAATAGTTATAGGTATGTGGGTTTACCCATAGAAAAAGTAGACCTCTAGGTTTAAGGGTTAGCTCTTTGAATGTACCTTGAAATGCTTATCACCTATTTAACTAGTTGATTATGTGAAAAGAGATAGAAGTTTGCATGAAACGAAACTCATCTAAGAGGGTGACACACTAGAATAATTTATAAAATAACATAATACTTCTATCATAATGAAATAAGACCTAAAAACTAATTTCAAAGTCCGATAGGGTTCTAACATAAGTGTTTCAACATAGAAGTGATATGCATGAGACAACACAAGGTAAGTGAACTATAGGGTAGGTTTCACACTATAGGAATAATTATATTATTTAAATGATCCTAACATACTATTTACACTCTATATGACCTATTAGAAGAGGAACTCTTGCATAAACATGAGAGGATAAGGAGAAGCATGGATAGAATATTATCACTTAGCATCACCATACATCACTTTACAAACTTATAAAAATGTTCATGAACTCAAAACCAAACATGAATTTATTTTTCAAAGGTAAAATACAATGTTAATATAGTAGGGCTTCACCATACATGGTGTGGTATATCTCTACTAGAGCTAAAATGTCTACTACTTAAAGAATTTGAGAGAGAAGAGAAGAGAATGAAGTCCAAGAGTCACTATAATATGTGCCAAGTTGAGATGAGTTACACATGTAGGAGAGAGGAGAATATAATATACCATTCAAGGTCTCATAGGAAAAATATCCCTCAAATGCATGAAACTCTTGAAATGTGGTGTATGGGTCTTCATTTTCATGCTTAGAAAATATCTTCATCACTTGACCTCTTTGTAACATTCCATGACAAACTAGGAATATGTATCATGATTTCAATAAGAGTTATGGGTTATAAACAAGCCACAACATGGATTGGTTATATTCAAATAACTCCTCTTTCACTCACACTTCAAATTTGGCACCAAATTTATCTTCAATTTTCTAATAAAATAAATATAAAGGAGTGTATGAAACTTTCAAATAACCCACATGTCCTTAGATTTCTCAAATAGACATTAAAAGGCCCCCCACTTAGATCTTTCACCTTCTCACTTGCTTCTTCATTATGCTCATTTAGACTGGCTAAGATGAAAGCATTTGAAGAGACACTTGTGTTTTTTTCATTCATGAAATGGAAATTAAGGGTTATCTTAGGTCCCAACCTATCTCCCAAGGTGACTTATATCTTTTGAAACCCTTCCATACCTGCATAACACCAAAATAGTCAAGAAAAGCCAATTTCTACCTTGTTCATACAAGTAAGATAGAACTAAAGTTGATGAAAAGGAGAATTAGATAGTCCTATATTATATTAAATCAGTAAAAAATTCATTATATCCCATTTGGATACCTCTCCTTATTCATTTTCCCAATTGGGTCACTAGCAAATGTTTTAGAGGGTTTAGAGTCATTTTTTCCTCTAAGGTTTGTTCATATAGGTCTATCTTATAATTTGTGAAAAATTCCAAAAAGTACATATTAAATACATACTTCAACATCCCCCAACTCATTATACTCCCATGCTAAGCCTATAATTAGGTGCAAACATCTCATATTAGCCTCTCAAGCTTTGTTCTCCATTTTGTGCAAACTTAAGTTGATTTGAGAAAAAATATGGCTTGTCTATGACCTAATTTATATTAAAATAGATTTTAAAAATGTTATTTTTTCCTAAAAACATATTCCAATTCTTTAGAATTTTCTCCTAGCACTATAAATGAAGCTGACCCTCCAATTGGGATTTAGGCCTAAAATAGACCTAAAAGACTAGACTGCATACTTGTATGTTTAGACCTCAATTTTTGGTTCCTAACCACTATGCATTATTTTTATTGTTGTTTTATTTCCATCATAACTTTCAACATCCTCTTTTAAGGTTATAATAGTATCTATCCCACCTTCTTATCTTCTTTTCTAAAAACTTACAAGTTTGTAACCTTGGGTAGTGCCCTCTATCTAAGATAGAATAGAGGGTAATTCACGTATTATCTCCTTACAAAAGGTGATATTATGGGCTTATTTGCGTGGTTTATATTTTATGTACCAAATTCCAAGGTCTAGTTATGTCTTTTGCACCTCTAAATGTTCAAAATCCCAAGGCAGACATGTGGAGATTGTTCACTGTGCATGCTTTATACATGTGACTATAGGTTGCTTGTATGAGACTCTCTCATTTTTATATTTCCATGATATAATAGTTTCATGGGATGGTCACTATTATTTTTCATGTGTTCACCATACATACAAACCTTTTATCATCCATATTTGCATCTTTAAACCATGTCCTTACTCAACTAGGACTGACTGGTAGATTAACTGTGTTTTACCTCAAAAAAGGGCCTAACTATAGTAGTGTCTACATTATTAGACCTTGAATACATTTACCCACTATATATTATAATTATACAATTCCATCCCATAATCATTTGGATTCATTCACCTCATGTTCAAGCTATGGAAACACCCATAACATAATGCTCTAGTTCACTATCAATAATAGTTGATTGTATCCACCTAATTTGGAGTAACCAAGGGTCTTATAGGTGTGTCTCAACTTTTAAAATTTATGCTTAACTCTATATTATTAAAATTAGGTGTTATAACCAACTCAAATGACAAGTGTTCACGTCTATAGGTTCCCATCTTCTAAGGTTTACCTTGTGAGTTATAGGCACCTATATACAGGTTATAGGTAGCTTTTATGAGCAAAAGGACACTTATAAGTGTTAATGGGAGTCAATTCCCATAAATTTATCTATCCTCAAATTTACTTAAGTAATTATTTTTCCCCTTACTCTAATGGAGTAAATTATCATAGTGAGATGATCTTACATTACTATCTTAGGGTGATGAGGACACTTAGAACTTAAGGTATTATAGTAAACACTAATGAAAAGTAGTGAGCAATCTCATGATTTGGGAGCCTCCTAATCACCACATGTTGAAACCAAATTGTCCCTTACTTTTATCAAATCATCTCCCCTAGGATAGTAATTCATTACAGAATCATCTAGTCATATCTATACATCATGATACACCATTATATAATGGAATCAAAAGTGTGTAGGGATCTATTTTGGTGATTTTAAGGAACTTGTCCCTAAAACATAATCACATATATAGATATAAATAATTAGGTCTGCCTACCAATATAGTACTTCAAACATGGTTTACATGATCTACTCAACATACTAAGACCTGAAAAATGTCTTAAAACATGTTTAACATATTTGTGTAACATTTTAGGTCTCTGTATGACCCTATAGATTCACACAATAACATACAAAGTAGTCAGTGTGAATATGGGAAGTATGCATGATTTATGGGCTGATAACCTATCTCAAACCTTAAAAAAGGTCCTCTAAATACATCCTTACCACCTTGAAGGATTTGAAACAAGTTACATTACTACCATTCCAACATTCTTAGTCTCCTATAAGTTTTGATACAATTGTAGTCAAGGCAGTGAATGTGGTCATGAGAAATGTGCATATGACATGAATTCACAAGCAATTTTATATTCTCTCCAAGTGTTAAAATTATATTTAACAACATTTTAAGACTTTAAAAAATTTCCACACTCAATCTCAACATGACATTCTCTTGAGATTACCTGTAGGTACACACTCATGGTGTATGACTGTGTTAGAGATTTGCATTGACTATCATAACTATTTTTATGTGTCTTGAGAGTTTGGATTTATGGATTATTCTCTGATAAGGTGTCCAATTCCTTGAAATTATTAAACACATCTTCATAACCATTCTCAAATCTTAAACCACCATGACTATAAGTGGGAGTAAGTAGATATCTAACTGTGCGCAACATTATTGACAAAAACCTTCATGATACTAGCTTAGAGAATGAGCTTGGGAAGGATATTTTTATGAGATATGATATGAATTAAACATCATATCACATTTATTTAAAACCATTTAAGATAAATAAACCTTATACAAGTATTAAAACCTGATTACAACCTCACTAACATACTCCTCCTATAATATGAGAAGTTTTAACTCATGAATTCACTTCCAAACATGAAAAAAAACATATAAAACATGAGAGAAGTAAGTTCACACCATATGGAAACCATTTCACTAATTTTATTGTATGGACATGCTAAATCAATGACAAAACCTATAGGGTGTGGGGATTAGTTAGTGAAAGAAGCTAGTCAAATTGTTAAGAATGATTAATAAATTATAGGTGAAAATTATTACAAATCCAAACATTAAAATGAATCAGACCAAGTGTACTATCCACCAACAAGATCATTTAACTTGGAAGTCTTCCTACTGGCCATGCCATCAATTGACTTGTTAACTAATTTTACTTGCCTAATAGAGTGATGGAGAGATAGAATGGTTTTAGTGAATGATTGACATTTTAAAATTATGTAAAGCATGTAAATGGAGTTAGGAAAGTTAAAAGTTTAATGATTAATCTTATTCCATGTTCCACTCTCTCTCATAGTCTATACAACCTTCAAAACTCCTTTTTTCACTTGATTTCTTGATTTTTAGTTATGAACCTATAATTATAAATTCGTATTGACATTCCTAACAAGGAATGTGACATATTTTATGTTGATAAATATTTAGGAACACTTGTACACCTAGGTAAACCATACCACCTTCTTAAATATCACTAATATGTACTTTAAGTGACATAATAACTTAGGAAATAAATTGACTATGATGAAGGTGATTACACATTAAATTATATAAAATAACAACATGAAACACCTTATAGGTCCTTAATATACCCATATAAAAGTTTTTTACTATAGGGGGGTTGACCCATTTTAACTTTTGGTTAAAATAGTCGACATTCTTGGTGATTTCTAGGGGTGACATGTTTGCTATGCCCAAGACCAATAGCCTTTTCCCATCCATTGGGATATGGAGTGACCTATGAAAAAATATGACATTGAACCTAAATTTTAAATATACCAAAACACAAGAAAAAAAACAATAAACAACACACAAGACAAGAAACTAAGCATATACACACTTTTGCTTCATGAGCACTTATGGAACACACATAGAAACCAAATTTACCAACTTCAAACACAAAATAATATAAAAGAAACACTTCCTCTAGGATAAAAGTGGAATTTTTAAACCTATCTTACTCCATGAAATAAAGGAATGAATGAGACATGTTGCCTTTTGATCCTTGGTATTGATGCCTCCATTCTCTCCATGGTGTTTACCAACCTCATTGGCATGATGTTCAGGGAAATCAAAATAGTGCCAATTGGGTTAGATAAGGAAATGACCTCTTATTGAATCCAAATAGACTCAAATTTCTCATATGGATCCTAAAATATAACCTATAATGGTGATTCAAAAAGATGTATTTTCTTAGTTTCTATGGTGATCTCATTAAGATTGGGTTCCTTTACAGCTGCAAGCTTTTCAAGCTCATTAAGGAGCTCTACATAGTCCATCCAATCTTGGTCATTTTCCTTCCTATAAAAAAATTTCTCCATCTTCTCATGTACTTGGTCTTCAAATTGGCAAAGTTATTCAATCTCTTTAAAAAATTCCATTTGTTACTGCCAATCATCCTTACTCTCCTTGTCACCTAGAACCACCACCTCTTAAACCTTCTCTTCTTGAAGTATGAGCTCATAAAATTGATCCTCATTATATTCCAATACATCTAAGGGTGGTTAAAAATTAGGTTGAGTTATAGAGTATGTTATGAATATTTTTTATACCCATCCAATTTTATGAAAATAATACTATTACCATATAGATAACCTAGTCATAAAGTTTAAAACTACAGTTAGGGACCTAAGTCAATTAGTATTAAATTGAATTTTTTAAAATTAAATAAGCTGATTATGACTGGTTTATTAATTTTAATCTACATTAAAGTGGTTTAAAAAAACATAAATGGATGAATGAATAAAATTTGCATATGTATTTATCATTTAGAATTTTTGTATTTAGTCATGTGTTGTGTTTTCAGTTGACAAATTGATTAGATTGAAGTGATCATTACATTGTTTCAGTTTGATAAAGATAATGCATCATATGATTATATCAAATAAAATAAAATATTTGATTTATCATGATATACATTTGAAATTTAACTACCGACTTTATATGGATTTACCTTAATAGTTGTCAGATTGATTGGAATTCAATTGAAAATATAGTTGACATTGTGTAAATGGTGACATGAATAAGTTTGGTTTAAATATTTAAAAAATATATTTCATAATACTATTTATTATACTAAAGAGGTCTTAATATCAAAGCTAAGGTGATGGACCTAGTTCAAATATTATAAATTGTCATTAGGGGCTTATTCATTTCAAAGTTAATATGAATTAATCTTATTTACTCAACATCATAAAATAATTGTTTGATTTGAAAGGTTTACTTGAAATAACCCATGTTTTCATCTCAAGGCATGAGGGTTTTATTTGGTTTTAATGTAAAATGGCAAGTTGATAGTTTAAGGTGATATATTTGGGGGTCTTAGTTGGAAGCTAGGTACCAAGTTGGCAGTTTGGTTTAAATGTGAAGCATGGTAGAGACTTCTAGATCTCAATGAGATCAAAGGGAAGTTTAAGGCATTTAATAAGACATGTGCATTCCTTGGTTTATGGAAAATATTTATGGTTTTATAAAACATATTGGTCATGACTAATTTTTAAAGGGGTTTTAAACAAGTTGGTAGTTTTCTAACATCTTACCTTGATTTGATGAGCCAATGATATACGTGCACATGAGCATGAGTGGTTAGTTTATGGGACTTTGTTACAAATATCACTATTTTAATTTTTTTGGTCATTTTTTGAAGCTCACCCATGGAAGAGACACTTTGATAGATTGGATTTTGGGAGTTACAGTCAGAAATTTATAAGTGGAAGGTTACAGGAAAGATTATATAGGTATGTCAATTAGAAAATGAATAAGTGTTAAAGAAGATAATATATGGTATTTCACTATGACTGGTGTATGAAAGAAATTATAGATTTTATGTTTATATCTTTTGTATGCACCATTTTAGGATAAGAGATTTGAAAGATTTTTAAAGTATCAGTTTACATAGAAAATCATTTATATTAGTTTTTTGCATCACTTTTTGTGGTATGGATATAATAGTAGCTTTCTTTTTTTATATTAATCTATTCATTTCCAAAGTTAAGCCTGAGAAATATAAAGGATGGTAAATTTTTGATATGAAATAATAAGTATACTTGAATGGTTTTTGGTGAATGAGTAATGGATATTATTTTTATGAGCATGCATATCTTAGTTTTGGGTTTTTGATGGTTTTGTTATTGTGACATGTTAAATATTTCAATTTGTTTTTAAAGCTATAGTTTCATGTATGCTAGGGTTTTTGAAGAAATAGCTCCAAATAGTCATTTTATATGGAAATATCATGTGCTCAAATTGTGTCTAAGATGATTTGGAAAATATATCACTGATATGCAATTTTTTGGTTTAAGTTTATGTTGGATGTTAAAAATACAGTGATGATTTTTAAATATTTTAGTTATATTTTTGAAATTATCTCATTTATGAGATTTTCATGGTTATCTTCATGAATATTTTATAGATTTAAAATTTCTTTTGATTATAATGAGAGGAAACTTTGTTGAAAGTTTTTAATTGATAGATTTGGAAAGTTGTAATGAGTTGTTTCTCAGTTTTGAAATAATTTTTTAGAAAGGATAGAATGGTTTGTTGTGGTTTTCTAGTTATAGTTTCATAGATGTAATTATTTTGAAGTGGTTGAAAATTTTATGTTGAGAATGGATTTCTCATGAAATTATGAGTATATTATTTTGATTAAGACTTAGACTGATAGAATGAAATGACATGCAATCTATAATTTTATAGGATTTAATTTAAAACATGAATATATAAGAATAATAAGATGGTTTATAGTTTTGGGAAAACTATGATATTGACTTGGAAAGGATATGTTATTGTTGAAATTTTATATTTTGATGAAAGGTTTTTGTTGAAATTATGTTGATGGCTTATTTTTTTAATCTATTTTGAGAAAAGATATATGGATTACAATTTGAAAAATACATGTCATGAATGGAATCTTTGAAAGATATTTATTTCAGTGATGTTGAACTGGTTTAGTTTGAGAAATCTGTATGGTTTTTAGTTTGACAATGATACATATTTTTTTATTATATTCACAAAATGAGAAAAAACTCAAGGAAATATGATAGAATATTTTGAAAATAAAATTATGAGAACATAATTTTATTTTTAAGGGTTTTAGTTGGAATATTATGATGATATTTGACATAGTTAGAAGTTTTTATATGAATAATTTAGTTTTAGATATTAGAATCTATTGAATGATCATTTTTTTATAGTTTTGCATTTCATAAGTGATTGAAGATTTACTATATTGAAATACAATTATTATTTGGTTTCATATTTGATATATTCATGTTGATTTTTAGTCATAAAATAATCATCTTCTGAATATGTTTCAAACTGCATAGGATGTCAAGTTGGGACTAACCTAGTTCAAGTAAGATAAAGATAATAGAGGTTGGGGAATGAATCAACATATGGTAGTATAAATCAGGAGGCACTTGATAAGCAATTTCCTAGAGGGGATTTTATGGCTAGAAGGTTTGGCCCTAGGTATACTAGTAGGGGATCCATAATGTCAATCCATTTTTGATTCTACCAACCCTAAATTCTGAAATGATTTGAATAATTTACCATTTAATCTTGTAAACCATAAGGGTAATATAGGACTTCATGGCTATAGGTTTGGATCTAGGTCTCAATTTCATAGTAGTTATTCCAATCCACTATATAATAATCTAAACTAACTACTTATTCAGTCACCTAGCCCAAAAAGAATCCACCATGTTCATGAAACAACTCAGTTAGACAATGAAATATCCCATGCTAAGATTTTTTTCAATCTTGCCTTGCCTACTTTTTTGATGAACCCAAACCATCTATAAAAGATCTTATTATAGGGTGAAAAAAGTTAAGTTTGAAAGAGCCTATTATTGGGTGTAGGAAACTATGTTTGGGAAAGCCATCTCTTGTCATACATCCAACCTCTTCTAATAAATGTTCAATCATCCATGATGAACTAGATACTCTAATTGAGATCAGAGTTGTGAAGCGGGTTAAGTTAGAGATTGATGATATTACAAGTGATTCAAGAACTAAGTTGATCCAATTTCCTATTGTTGACATGGAATATAATGAGTGTTTGAATGAATAAGGAATATTAGTGATTAAGGTTATATCTAATTCTAATGACTTTTGGTTATCATAAAGATAAAATTTTCATTTCAAAGCTAAACTTTTAAGTTGGTGGAACTTAATTACTTTCATAATTTGATACTTTGATTATAATATTTGATACTTTGGTTATGATATTTTGAAAATACAACAAATTTTAATATTTTATATATATATAATATGCTTAAGTAAATTTTGATTATATGTATTATGGAATTAATATAGATAGGAATTTTATTAACTTTGATTTATCCCATTGTTTATTGAAATATGTTATTTTATTTTATTATTAATTGAGTATAAGGTCCCCACACATTAGGAAATAACCATTCTATGATTCAAATAATTGATCTTTTATGACTTTAAAGTCTTAAATAAACCTTAACTAGTAATTTTCAATATTAATTGACTTTTAAAAGTCAATTATTTAAATTTAAAAATAACTAAAGATAGTTACAAGTTCTTTTCCAATAAATTTTAAAGTATAAAAGGATATCAAGAATTCATTTGAATAGGAGGAACAACACATGTATTCAAAACTCATACATTGTGAAGTCAATTATTTATCTCTCTTCTCTAAAACTTCTCTGAGACATCGTGACTTTTGTAGATAGACCAATGGTACTTTCTCTAATGGTTGAGTATATTGCTTAGGTAATGCAGGTATATCCAGTTTTATATTATCATTTATAATAGATTATCTAAATTTTTTCAAGTTTAAAATATGTTGATGATTACTTCTATCATTCCTATGTGTAGAATCTGAGTATTCA
The DNA here is from genome assembly GCA_037957365.1 of Torreya grandis. Classification (NCBI taxonomy): domain Eukaryota; kingdom Viridiplantae; phylum Streptophyta; class Pinopsida; order Cupressales; family Taxaceae; genus Torreya; species Torreya grandis. The sequence goes on along the minus strand of JARHVA010004241.1, from coordinate 1,572,121 downwards.
AACTAAATAATGATAAAAATTCTATTGTTTACAACATTTCATTGATACAATTGATTGTAAATTTATCCTTTAAAGATATTTTGTAAACAAGATATTGATTTTTCAAATAAAATTGATCTAGTTTGATAAGATGACTCTCTTTATTGATACTCACACATTTTGTCTATATTGTACTTTATTTTGACTTTGAATTTAATTTAGTTTAATCTTTAATTAATCTGTTTTATTTTCTATTTGATTTAATTTCTAACATACTTTACTTTTGAGTTTGAATATTAACTTACTATTTATTCTTGCCTTTTTCTTTTAGGTTATGTTCCTTAGATTAGTTTTCTTTCTTTAATAATTTAGAGTTAGATTTAGTAAATTTTAGATTAATTTAGTTTCTTAGTTTAGTTTAGGTTTTAGATTAATTTTTTATGTTCTAGTTTAGTTTAGATTTAATACTTTTAAATATTCTTAATTATTTTGTTATCTTTATTTATTTTGTTGTTTTCTTCTTTGTTTTATTTAGATTTTTTGTTTTCTACTTGGTTTCTTGCTTTAAAGAGGATATATTCATATTTTATTTATCTTTATTTTATTTTATTTTATTGTGATACTTTTAGTTTATTGTCTTTATGTTATTCATAAGTTATTACATTAGAATTAATATATTACTTTGAGAATATATTATATTATGAATTAGGTTTCTTTCTTTCAAGAGATTGACTTGTTCATAAGCCTTCTCTATTGGATGGGATATATTATACATTCATAGCTGAATTGATTCATTATTTGATAAGTAGATTTATAAAATTATAATACAATATGTTATATTAAATAGCTCATTTTTTATTTCTCAAAATTTTTAAAAACTCCCTCACATCTTTATAATAGATTAGTTGATAAAAAAAATTCATCATCAACAAATTTGGTGACTCTGCTAGGGATAGCTTTAGAAATCTTACTTGTTTGAAGCTATATTTTCTTCTTGCTCATGGTACTTAGAAGACAACCTCCTATTATCCAACCTATAATTGATATTATTGATGATCAAGTTAATGCTGCTTTTATTTTAACTCATTGTGCATGGTATAATCACCCTCATAATCTTCAACATGTTATACAAGTCATAAATGAAGAAAAACAATGTAAAATTTGAGATAGATTTGTATTCTAATCTTACTCATGAAACCTAACAAGATTTTCTAAATATAAATAGATGAATTCAAGAAGATAGAGCTAGATTTTTAGCTACTAATCGTAGACATAGAACTCATTTTATTTTAGATTATTTTTTGTTTAATGATTTATTTTATGCTCTGATCCTATTGATATAAATCTACAATTAAATCAAGTTAATCAGGTTCAAAATAATCAATCAGTTCATATAGGAGAGACTGCTAAAACTTTCAATGAGAGATCAACCAGAAGAGAGAATATAAGACATGATTTGAGGTTTACAAGAAAATATAGATTAGAATGATCTCACTTAAGATGAATATTATTTTAAAAATTAATTAGAATACTAAATAGATTTAAATCCATAAATTTTTGGAAATCCACTTCACATTAGAGATCATCTAGGTAAGTTACCTTCCATTAAATTATTAAATATTTCAATTTTTTTTGGAGATTTTGGGGAATATTGGAAAGATCATTTAGATGCATTTAATTTAATTTGTGGAACTCTTAATATTATAACTAAAAAATTTTATTTAAGAATTTTTATTCAAACACTTGAAGGGAAAGCTTATCAAGGTTTTCTTAGTTCACATGTTAAAGTTATTGGAACTTAGAAAGATATTGAAGATTAGCTTGAATTAGATTTTGGAAAAGCTAAGGAATATCTTGACATAGTCAATGATCTTGTAAATTTTCCTCTTGATCTAGGTGAAGACATATACCATTTCATTACTAAATTTACTAAGTTGCATCAAAAGATTCCTTGTGATCCTAACCTTCAAAAAAATTATCTAGACTTTAATTTGTGGTGTTTTACCTTAAAAGTATAAAATGGCCGTAGAGGATAGAGACATTATGGAATAAAATGAAACTATAACATATTGTACTGATTATGAAAATAAACTTAAATGTATAGGGTTAAAAGATAATTATTTTATAGGTCTAAATTCAAATAATGTAAAAAAATTAAAAGTCATTCATAGTCTAGGAAATGAACTGGTCGCTATTATTAAAATTTTGAATGATAAACTTTCTTCATCTAATAGGAGTATTGTTGAAAGTAAAAATAAATAAGTTGATCATTATTATAATGTGTGTGAATTGGATCATGATCCATAGTCATGTATTTATATTCAAAATATCAAAAAAATTATTCAAAGGAAAGATAGTATATTTGTTGATTTAGTAGACAACATAAACATGTGTTCTCTTGATGATTTATCAGAGAATGAAGATGCTTATGTTGTAAATACAAGAAATAAAGATTATAACTCTTCTAAAAAAAAAAAATAAAAAAATAATGATTCTTCTTATAATGATAAAGGTAAAAAAATTTAAAATGATTCTTCAAGTAATTTAGATGATAATTCTTCTCAAAGCATTCCTTTATCAACTGGTTATAATAATAATCAATATCAACATTATAAGCTTATTTTTTATGACAAACTAATGTCAAAACTTATAATATAATTGATGACTTATCTATAATTAAATCTATATTCTCATTATTACAAGCATCTTTTATTCTAAAATAACTTGATAAAATTAATGAAGCTATTAAAAATCCTTAAAAAAATGTAGGTCTACAAGAAGAAGATAGTAATGAACAATCATCTATTTTTCTCAAAGTTATGATCCTTCTATAGAATATATACCTCAATTTTATATTTTAGTCAAAATTGTTTATAAGGTAAGCCATAATTGTATCTTAGATATGGGTGATTCAAAGAATATAATGTCTAAATTTATTGCAGATTAGTTAGGCATTTCTTATGAAACTGACAATAGGAAGATTATTGAATTTGATTCAAGACAAACTAAAAGTTGTGATAAGTTTCAAGACATAGTCATTAAAATTTCTCAAGATAAAATAATTTCATGCATGAATAATGTCAAAATTTTAGATATTCTTAGTAATAATGTTATGTTATTAGGAAGAGATTGGTCAAAAGCAATTGGTGCTTTTGTAAAAAATGATATCACATAGGTTCTCATAAGTAATGAGATTAATTTAATAAAAAGAGAAGATTGGTCTAGTACCCCTATAAAATCATCTACGTTTTCCACTATTGTTTATATTGAGATAAGAATTGGAACATATGAGCTCTCAAATTTAGATGAACCAAAATATCAACATGAAGAGTTCTTTGATAAATTTTTTTTATGGTAACTATATTTTGATGGAACTTATTCTTAACAAGGAAATGGTGATGGGATTTCTTTAATCCATAATTTTATTAAGATATTTCATTATGATTACAAATTATCTTTTGAAAATTATAATAATACAATAGAATTTGAACCATTATGTTTAGGTTTAGAAAAAGCTATTAAACCTAATATTAAACATTTAGAAGTCTTTGAGGATTTTAAATTAGTTATTAGAAAAATTTAAATTTTTTTATAAAACTAATCAAACTCATCTACATCATTATACTCAAACAATTTGGACTTTACTTGAATATTTTAAAGCTTTCAATATCACTCACATACATAGAGAATATAATAATAGAGATAATAAGCTTGTTGTTTTTACATCTAATCTAACTTTAAGTGAATGTGAAGCAATTATAGACTTCTTTACTTTTTTAAAAATTTTGACCTAAAATTCCTAATTTGAATGATAGCATGTTTTTAGTTGTGATTAATACATAGTTTTTATTATTAAAGGTAATTAATTTAATAATGATGATCATGTACTAAATTATAGAGATTATCTACTACTAAGTACTAATAAATTGCCTATTGGTTTAGTAAATTTGGAATCTATGTTTACACCTAATAATCAATCCAAAATATCTAGAATAAAAGAACCTTATAGAAGAATTATAGGTGAAACTATTCTTATCAATTTAAGTATAGAAGAAGATCCAAAATATGTATATTTAGGAATTCAAGTTACCATAGCTAATTAAATTCATTAAATAATTTATTGATGTATTTTCTTGATTATACAAATATATCAAAGGTTATAATACTAATATTATTAAACATGATATACCTATAAAATTTGGTATTAAAATTGTGAGATAGAAAATATGAAGAATTAGTCCTTTGTTAGAAGACACCATTAATAAAGAGATAAATAAAATGATTGATGTTAGTGTTATTTTTACTATAAAATATTATGAATAGGTAGCTAATCTAGTGCTAGTTAGGAATAAAAATAATGATATTAGATTGTGTATCAATTTTAAGAACTTGAATAAATCTAGAATTAAAGATAATTTTCCTTTACCAAGTATAGATCAGATTTTACAAGTTTCAACATCAAAAATGATGTAATTAATAGATATATTTTTCGGTTCTAATCATATTTTTAAAATATTGAAGATAGACATAAAACTAGTTTTACTATTTATATAGAGACTTTTGCTTATAACAAAATGTCATTTAGATTAATGAATGCAAGAAATACTTTTCAAAGAGCTATGCATGTTTTATTTGATGAACAAATTGGCATTGCTATTCATGTCTATTTTGATGTTCTTACCATTAATTCAAAAAGATCAAACAAACATTTAGATCATATTCATGAAGTGTTTACAAGATGTGAAAAATATGGTATTTATTTGAATCTAAAAAAATTAGTTTTTGGTGTTATTAAAGGTACATTATTAGGACATATCATTTATAAATATGGGATTTTTATAAATCTTAAAAATATTAAAGCCATAAAGGAACTACCTCATGCTAAAGATAAGTCTAGTTTATGATATTTTTTTGGTAAAATTAAGTTTGTTAGGAAATTCATATCAAATTTTGTTGATAAGTCTAATCTTTTGTAATTATTACTTAAGAAAGATAAACTTTATACTTGAAATGAAGGTGCTGATTTAACATTCAATAATGTTAAAGATGCCATTACAAGTACTCCAGTTATTGTTAAACCATATTTAAATAAATCATTCATTATTTATGTGAATGCTATTAAAAAAGCAATTGGAGTTGTTTTCACTCAATAGTTTTAAAATAATGATGAAAATCTAATTAGTTACATGAGTTATGTTTTAAAAGACACTGAAACTAGGTACCTTTTTATTGAGAAATTTTCTTTCTCATTATTTTCATCTTTAATTAAATTTTGTTATTTGTTGATGAGAAACAAAGTTTTAGTGTGATCTAATGTACCTATTTTATCTTATATTTTGAAGCAACCAAATATTCAAGGAAGGCTTGCAAACTGGATATTACAAATTCAAGATTTTGATCTTGAATTCAAAACTTTAAAAATAATTAAAGGTAATGACTTAGTAAAACATTTAGCTGAAAATGGTTCTTCAAATATTAGTGTTTTAGTATTGTTAGTTGATAATTTCAATGCAAAGCCTCATTTAAATACCATGATTTTTTTTTTTTTTTTTTCTAAAACTTTTAAATTTGGTCTTGAAATGAATGAATGAGATTGTATGTTGGTTGAAGATGATTGGTATCATGACTTAGTCTTTTAATTTCAAAATAAATCTTGTCCTAATAATTTTGATAAGAAGCAAAGATGTTCTTTACATTTAAGATCTTTAAATTTCTATTTATTAGAAAAATTTCTATTTATCAAAATAGAGATGGAGTTTTATTAAGATGCCTTATACATAACCAAATTCAAAAAGCTCTTAGAGATTATCATGAAGCAAATTATGGTAGAAACTATGTTGCAAAAACCACTACTTATAAGATCTTAAGAGTAGGTTATTATTATCCTACACTATTTCAAGATATTTTTTAGTTTGTTTTTGTATTCCATTTCAGTTATTTATTGGTAGAGATAAGTTGTTTGCATTACCTTTAAATCCTGTTATACCTAAGAAACCATTTATGAAATGGGAAATTTAATTTATTTTAGATATACATCCTCTTTCATCATCTAGTCATAAGTATATATTAATAACAATTAATTATTTCACTAATTGGCTTGAATTCAAAGCACTTAAAATTTTTGTAATAGGCAAAGTATTCTCATTTTTAATAAATCTATTTTTATATAGATTCGGAGTTCCTTATGAAATCATTTATGATAATAGACCTTAGTTTATTTCAAATGAATTTAATGATTTTTTAGGAAAATAATCTATTATATCTTTTCATTCATCCAAATATTACCCTCAGGGTAATGGCCAAGCTAAGTCAACAAATAAAAATCCAATTTCAATCATGAAGAAATTAATTTATGAAAATAAACAAAATTAGAATCTTAAATTTTTTGAAGCTATATGAGCTGATAAAAATATTATCAAGGTAATAATTAGTTATTCACCTTTCATGTTAGAATATGGAATTGAGGCCACTTTACCAATAGAGATTCAAATTTCTTTAGCTATAATTGATTTACAATATGTTGTTGAAGATACAAATTTGAGTGAACATGGATTGCATGATCTAATAGCTTGTGATGAATTAAAGGAAACAACATTATAAAAATTAGAAAGGGCTAAGCAAAAATTAAAAAAGAAAATCAATAAGAAGTTTATAATAAAAATTTTAAAGTTGGTGATATACTTTTATATTAGGACAAAGCTCATGAAGATATTAGTCAACATGATAAATTTGATTCATTATGGCTTGATCCTTATTGAGTTATAACTATACTTGAAAATAATAATTTTCATTTGAAAGATATTGATGGGAATTGGTTATGTTACTCAGTTAACAACCATCATTTAAAATTGTTTCATAATTTGCTTTCTTTCATATTTATTTTGTTTCTTTTTATTTTCTTTTTGATTTTTTTCTTCTTTTCTTTTCTATGTTTTTGTTGTTTCTTGTTTTGTTTGTTTGTTTACTTCTTGTTATTTAACTTTTACTTTGAAATATCAAGTTTTTCAAGTGGATAATTTTTTCATGTTATGGAGGGAGAATGCAAAGATGTTGTAATTCAACTATAGGTATCAATTATTTTTAGATATTATTATTTATAAACTTAGTTTTCTTTATACACAAATAATATGTGTTGAGTTATAACTAGTTGTCAAAGTTATACTTTGTTTTTAGATATTGTATTAGAGGCATTCATATTTATTTATGCATCTAGCCAAAATTTCATTTTTATATCATTCCCTTTCTTCATGCCATGCTAGCCAAACATCTTATCACTTATCAAAATTCATTATAAATAGGTTCATGCATATCTGCTTGAAAAATGATTTATTTGGATCACACTCTCAAGATTATGTTCTTACAATATAAAATTTGATTGTTACTCAATTTCATTATTCAAAAGTAACTAGCAAGGTCACTAGTGTTATTCCTATTTTTCATACCCCTTCAATTTTATAAAAATAATACCACTAAATGTTATAGAGATGACCTAGTCATAAAGTTTAAAACTATAGTTGGAGACCTAAGTCAATTAGTAGTAAATTGAGTATGCATATTTTCAATTAAATATGTTAATGTTGATTATTTTATAAATTCACATCTATATTAAAGTGGTTTTGAAAAGCATAAATGGATGAATGAATAAAATTTGCATATGTATTTATCATTTAGAATGTATATATTTAGTCATGTGTTGTGTTTTCAGTTGACAAATTGATCAAATTTTAATTATGGTTACATTATTTTAGTTTGAGAAAGATAATGCATTCTTTGGCTCTATCAAATCAAATACAGTATTTGATTTATCATGATCTGCATTTGAAATTTGACTATCCACTTTATATGGATTTACCTTAATGGTTGTTAGATTGATGGAAATTTAATTACAAATATGGTTGATATTGTATAAATGTTGACATGAATAAGTTTGGTTTAAATATTTAAACAAAATATTTCCTAAGACTATTTACTATCCTAAAGAGGTTTTAATATCAAAGGGGCTTATTAATTTCAAAGTTAATATGAATTAATATTATTTTCTCAAGGGTATAAAATAATTATTTGATTTTAAAGGTTTATTTGAAATAGCCTATGTTTTCATCTCGAGGCATGAAGGTTTTATTTGGTTTGAATCTTAAATGGTAAGTGTATACACATAATATTTTAAAATTTTTATCAATTATAAACACTTTATATCTTCTAGGAACTTGTTGATCCTTAATCTCTCTAAGTGTATGTCTTATGTGGTGTACGAAGAATGGGGTGGGCAGAATATTAGTGATTTGTAATATTTTTGTCTCTTTTGCCACTTGTTATCTACACACTTGTCTCCTTAAAATATGATCCCTAAGCTTGTTATTCTCTGTTGTACCCTTTCCAATCATTTAATTCATGTTATCCTCCTTTTTGCATCTTAATCTCCTTTTATCAGTTGGCTATATTAGGTTGACTAGGTCAACCTTATATAGCTTTAGGTAATTTTCACTTAGGAACTAGTTTGGCTCTTTGTCGATCGAGCTCATGACCTAGTGAACTATTGTCTAAAATTATGGTAGTTTAACTAGGTCAACCCTATCAACTGAGATTTTCAAAAGGGTTTAGGGTCAAATCTGCCTATATATACAAATTCATTATTCAATTTTTTAGAGAAGAGGAGAAGAAGTAAGAGCTAATGTGCATTTGTTTATTAACCATTCCACTTGAGGAACAAGCTTAAGGTTTCATAATTTATTTTGGAATATAGATCTTGTCTTGTGGATAAGTCTTTTGGATGCATTGATAGGTTTTGCATCCTAGAGATGATTATCTTTGTCATCCTTACATACCACAATAACCTCTTATGAATCACCTAAAAGAGTTATAGCTAAGATCATCATATCAACAAATGCATATGATAAAGTGATATCATGAGTCAAGCAAGTGCACATCATAATTAATATGCTAAATGAAATCATATATAAAATATTTCAAAGGAATGAGAGCAAATAATGAAATATTTTATATCATCTTGAATGAATAATACAAAGGGAGAGAGGTGTATATATAAGTTAGAGAGGGAAAGATATCACACACTCTAGTGAATGTGGTACTAATCTTCCTAAGTAACTCAAATGACTTCTAGAGCCTTAAAAAATCTAATACAACCATGTAAGAGAAACATAATAGGAAAAAAAGGCCTACACCAACAACATCTTGGCCAAGGGAGAGATTAAGGCTCAGTGGGTTCATTTTCAAACGTTAGTATTCCTAACTTTATTCCCCCTTTGTAGGAGTAGATAGATTGGCATTTATACTTATCTTCTATACATTAAGATTTTGTATATGTTGACATGAGTATATGTCTCTTATGCATGTTTAATTTTATTATTTCTAATCCTCATTTTGTGTTACAAGCTTTGGTGATTACTAGATTAGATTGTATTTACTTGTTATTAGTTTAATGAGATATCAAAACATATGACTTCCTTAGGGTTATTGCAAGATTGTGGTTGAATGAAGGCTTTGAAACCCTCCCTAAAATAGTGTATTATGATAAGAGATCCCCTAATTGGGTCTAGTAGATCCCGATATTAATCATGTTCTTTCTTAACAAACGTGTCCCCAATTAGAAGTGTATAGTATGATCTATATGCTTTGAGTTAGGATTGATTTGTAGACATGATGTATTTCTGATTGTATACATTCTAGTGAATCTAATGTGAACCTAACCATTGTAGGTTTTCATTTCACTTATTTAATTACTTTATTAAATTTATTAACATATACTTTTAAAGATGGGTTGACTATATTAACACAATACTAACTTATGTGTGGAGGTTTAACACACAGTCACATCAATACAACTTTGTTCTATCTATGTAGGTTCTTATTTAAGTATAAGCTACTAGGTTGACCTAACTAACATAGTATAGGTTTTCAAACTTTCAAACATCTAGTTCAGCATACTAGGTCAACCCTGATGACCTTGTATATATTGAGGCATCCATTTCAACATACTAGGTCAACCTAATCGACCTTGTACATTTTTACCCTATCAGAAATAGGTTTCTACAAAGCTAGGTCAACCTAGTGGACACGGTTAGTAGAACTTGCAAGTATTAATCAAGTTTATTCAATAGAAATATTATTTTAATTTGCATCCTCCAATCCACCAAGTTTCATTTATATCCTTATTTTTCATTTCTATCATTTGTTATAGTTCTATTTTTCACAATCTACAGTCTTTAAAACTATCCCTATACAGTTAACTAGGTCAACCCTATCGATGAAGTTTTGTATTTTATATTCTACCTAAAAAGATAAGTTGACCCTATCGATGTAGTTCCTTTTTATGCCTTTGGTTCCATAGTATAAAAGTGGCACTATCAACCCTATTCTATATTCTATGCATACACTATCAAATACAATGACACTATACCATGTTTCAAAGTTAGAATTAACCCTTATATGCTAGTAATTAGCTCACACTTTCATTTATTGTTGTTTTAATGCTTATAATAGATCACATAGTATAATTAATTAGTTTTAAATATACCAATTAGTTTCAATCTTTTATCTTTTATGCACACATTACCAAATTAAAAAATATCAAAATACACTTTAACAATTATCAACCTGAGGCCAACCTACTTGGATTTTATCACCAAGGGGGAAGCTGATTTGGTTTTTTGATCAAGTATAAACACATGGTTAATGGTACATTTTGGCTAAGCACCTTCCACCCTTATCATTATTGTGTGTGAAGTGAGGGGGTAGGCCCCAATACGAAGTTGGTTCCATTTATAATATAGATCCCTTTCATCCCAAATGTCCTGAAACCATATTTAGATTACTTTCTAATTCTTTGCTTACAACCAACTTCCTATCACATCTAGAATTATATTACAATAATCTAAAAACATTTATCTTGACCATTTAGTTAGATTTTACTTTCTATGTTCCATGTTGATTACTTACTCTTTGCTCAATTATATGTTGTATTACAAAGAATTTTATTATCTAGAATTGGTGGAAGGTTTTGCGTTGTTTGCCTCAATTAGATCAACCTCATTGATCCAATTGATTGTGTGTTTCATTTCATTTCTTGCTTTCATAAGTAATTACAAAATTATTCTTGTTTCGATATATAGTCATATATTTTTAAATAATGACTTATAGGTTGTCTATTTTCTCCTATCTACTATTCTAGGTTGACCTAGTTGACTTGTACACTTTTTAGCCTCTATTTGTTGTACTAGGTCAACCTAGTTAACTTTGTATATATTTTTCAAGACCTATTTTACATACTAGGTCAACTTAGTCAACTCTTTACTATTTTTGTCACTTCTTATCTCCTTGATCTTTGCATATCTCTTACCTTGTTTAGTCTTTCTCCTTCATCATGAAATTTTTGTTTGAAGACAATACTAAGTTGCATTCAACAAACATGATGAGTATTACCAACCCTCATAGGGTCTCCCATAAGTAGAGTAGGGATCCTCTCTTGTATGAGATTAGTTTTCATATAACCACTCACATAATGAACTATGGGACCTCTCCTTATTTATATTCACATCATAATCATCTCTTCTCCCTTGAAGATCAACCTAAATTAGAGTATACCCCTGAAATGATCTTCTTTATCTCTAAATTTCCTCAACATTGAGGAAAGGATCCCTCTACCATTTATCATCTCATGATTAGTGATCAATAATAAGAGCCTCATTCACCTTCTCCCACATTATCAAATGGATTTAGAGGTACTAATTTCTTTGATTCTCATCTTCTTCCCTCGATTATGACCCCTTTTCATACCATGACCTCTTATGCTTTAACTTTTTCTACCTCCATACCTAGTACCTCCATTAATATGGCAAGTTATACATCTAGTTGGACTCTCCTAAGACCCATTATTGTTAATAATTTTTTAATTGAACCATTTTATACCTAAGGTAATAATTATTCTAGTACTTCCTCTTCACATCCCTTCACTAGTCCATCTTTTACCACATAAGCAAATTTTTCCACTAGTACCTCACATTCGGACAATTCTTTTCAATCTCCTAACAATACTAATAGTTGTACTCAAGCTACTAATACCAAATCTAATTCTTCAAATAATGATAATTATGCCAATAAAACCCATTAACTCTTATTACAAACACTTAATCAAATGAATACTTTTCAAGCTCATAATACAAATAAAATGATGAGAATTCAAAATCATCTTCTCCATCTTATAACTCATCTTGAACCAACATCTTGGGCCATGCATAATAAATATGTTCCCCCACCTTTTCTTTCATATTCCTGAGTAAATATCATCTCTCAACCTCATTTGGTCAACAAAACCATTAAGAATCTTCAAAGTGACATCCTTACTTACTAATATTGATATAAGAGGTATCACCCCTACCATTTATTATAATGTATCAACTGATCCTACCCTTCATCTAAAAATATTTGGAAATATTTATAAGAATTGGGTAAAATTGAACACCTTTTTTGATACCAAGCTCCTAGGCAAAACCCTCATAAGTGATGATTTATAATGGTATAACCAACTTAAAACTATTCTATTACTAGTTTGGAAAAATTAGTAAATTCTCTAGTTCAAGATATCCAAACTAGTGATCTTCTTAAGAATACATTGGCTCACTTTATGAATTGTAAACAAATTGAAAACAAAACTTCAAAAGCATTTTTGAAAAGGTGGAAAACATTATCCAAAAAATGTGAACATAACATGACCAATGATAACCTTTTCCATCTCTTTACCAATGCTCTTTTTCCCAAATTGCAATATCAAGTGCACTTTCTTTCCACATACCTTGGAGGAGGATATTGACCAATCAAAACATCAAGATTTCCTTATGAATTTATTAAAGCCACCCCAACCTTCTATGGGTCCTCATATCTTAAGAATAAAAATCATAATGCTAGAAAGGATGGTGTCACAGACTCTTGTGACACCATTCAAGTTGTTGTTCCTAACCAAACTTTAGAACCATTTCCACCTTCTCAAAAATATATCAATCCTCATTTATCTTCACCTAATAACATCAATGTTCACAAAACTTTATCTTCAACTAAATTACATAAATGTCTACCTAGGCCTCTTCCATGAGAGCTTGATCCCAATAATCCTATGAAATCTTGGTATGATCCCAACAAGTTTTATTTATTTCATGCTAGTTGGGGTCATTCTCATGAGACCTTTAGGAAATTTCATAATTTATCTATATATTTTCTTCTTGGTCCTAATTTTGATCATTATTCAATCATTTTAAAGCATCAACAAGCCTATGACATTTATTTTAAGGCTCATGAAACACATACTAAATCTCAATCCTTGAATCAATCTAATGCTCATTTGTCTATCGATAAAGACCCTTTTCCTAATCACAAACCTAACCAAGACAAGCCAACCCCTTCCACCAACAATGTATAAAGTCTTGTTGAGCCAACTCCTAAAGAGAATTTGATTATTATGACTATTATTTGAAGGGTGGTTGGTTTCATTTACCCTCAACCTATCTACACACCTCCATTATCTTACACATTTTATGTTATCCAAGATTCTTATCCAACTCATGTATATGAGTTGGGGAAAGATGACCCCATAAAATTTTGATGAAATAATTCCAATTCCTCTTTTGGATAACACTTCCCATTATATTTTTACCATCCCTTCATATTCTTTACCTAACATTAATGATAATTGAGCTTATATCAACACTTCTTCTACCAATTCTCAAAACCAACTAAAACCAACTACTTCCACTTATCAACATATATCACAACCTTTTTCTAGACCTTCTCCTTATTTATAACACAAATTCCAATGCACTTTGGTTCCTACTTTTGAGGACCTCCTTCAACACTATGTACCTATTTCTAACAACCTACTTATGGGTTATGATGATTGGGATCCCATCATGAAACTCACTAATCTCCCATCTCAAATTCCATTCCTTGAGCTTATGAGGACTTCTCTACATCATCAAAACCATCTTATGAAACTATTGTTCAAAATAAAAATCCCTCATCATTCTCTAGTAGGATGCAAAGTAACCTTATCTAGATATGAAGATAGCATATTACAACAATATGAAGAGACGTCTATCCATGTTGAAGAAATAATGGACACTTATCTTTCCTTAAAATTTCCTCTCACTTATATGACTCTTGATGAGATTCTAATTCATGTGGATGATCCTACTCTATTCATTAGTGTCCAAATTGGTGATATCTACGTCAAGTATGCCTTTATTGATGAGGTTTATGGCACTTGTGTTACCTCTCTCTATTTTATCAAAACCCTTAGATATTTTGAATGTAATATCAAGTCCACATGCATTGCATATAAAAGATATGATCAAAGGAAAATTCCTATTTTAGGTTGTGTATGGCTTACCATTAACATCCCTTGTATCACCATTCATATGAAGGTGATGATCTTTAACTTTCCTCTATCTTATAACATCTTTCTTTATAGGCCACAGACTCACCGTATGAGAGATGTTACTTCTTATGGATAACAATGCATTAAATTCCATCATAATGGAGCCATATATAGGATTCAAGGTGACACTAACCCTTAGAATTTTGAATAATTCCATGACTATGGTGTATTCAAGATTCTTACTCTTAAACCTTTGCCTAGTGTTCCATTTCTTGAGTCTCAATGATTCAACTTTCCTGTCAATCAAATTGAGGTTACCATGGTCATCCCAAACTCATTGGGAATATCCCTCATAACATCTTATATTTTATGATGTTGAGCTTGATGAGATTAACCTAAATATTAAAACTTCTAATCTCTTACCTCATCTCATCTCTCATATTCCTACTTCTTTATAGCCTCATTCTCACAAAACTCCTTATGATGATATTCCCATTGTCTTGACTAAGACTCAACATTATATTAATCACACTTCATTAGATGACAATATAATCCCTACGCATGTCATTTATCTTCATACACATGAATATAATGATGGTTATTATTTATATAGTCCATTATTAGGTGGTCTTGTTTAGGCTCATGATGTTAAGATTATCTATTATCATTCTTCTTTGCTTCAATATTTTCATGTATCTTCCCATGTTCCATCATTTATTGTTCCTAATTTTAGTATTTTCCATCTTTATCATAGGGTAGAGATGATTTTGACACCTTAAATTTATGAGGAACCTCATAGGAGTGTGTTAATGGATCATGTTATGACTGGGCTTTATTACTTTTCTAGGTATTATAACCCCTATAACTTGTTTATCCCTGAGATACATGTAACCCTTATTTATCCATATATAGACCATGTCCCTCCCTTAGTATATATTTATATATTTGATCCCATTTTTTATCCCACTATATTGGATCTAGTTCCTTATCTTTCTTTAGCTAAGTCTCTCCCTACTTCTGATGTAGTTGCTCACCCTGTTCCTTCCCCACCATAACCTTCTCTTGTTGATGGTTTGATTAATTTACCTTAGATGGATTTTTTTCCCACCAAATGGGCTAATAACCCTCCCCAATATTCTTATGCTCCTATTACATATCCTACTATGAGTACTTATACTCAGCCTACTCACAAGTGTATCTATTACATCCACAACACAGATAATAATTCATCCATGAATTGTTATAAGTTGTGATAATATATTAATACTTTACATCCTTCTACCTCACATTATTTAGATAAGGCCATTACCCTTAGAAGGTATTACCTGAGAATATGCCTAAGTATGGAGAGGTGTATTATCTTTGGCACCAATGTGGCACCCATCACACTGATCATTACCGCATCCTTCAACAATACCTTAAATATCACCTTATAACTATTCCCACCCCTTCTTCCATTCCTCCCATAGGTCATTCTTGTAAGAAGGCTCCCCTTTCTTCTCCCATGGTTCCACCTCTTATGGTTACATCCCCTCTTATGGTCCCTTTTTCACCTCTTATTTCTCCACCTATGGACCTTCACTCACCTATGAATCCTTCTCTGCCTATGAGTCCCTCACCTATGGATCCTTTCCCACCAGTGATTCTTGCATCTCCCATAGATTCTGCTCCCATGAATTCTTATGAGAATCCCTTTCTTTATATCCCTCCTTAGCATGATCCAACAAACATTCGTACCTTTTCAATTGAAGAGATTAAATGAGAAGTATTTTCTTAGTTTTCATTGAAGATTGATGAAACATTAGTAGCCATTCACCTCAAAATTCATAAATATATATTAGATGTTCTAGATAATGTGTGTGGGAAAATCTATTAATATTTATAAACACATTCATTGTGTTCTTTACATTTTCATTTTGAATTGGGTGTGTGATCCAACCTTATCTTTATCTATTTGTAATATCATTTAACATTGTGTCGAATTCTTATTTATCTTACATGATGACTTTACTTTTTCACTCTATATTACTTATAATGTCATTTATGTTTGCATATAGATGTCTTCTTTATCATTTCTTTCTCTTCCTTTATTGAGTTTATTTCTTAAAAACTCCCTTATTTTCTCTTCATGATTATTTTCTTTATTATCTCTATTTTTCATAGTTAATTGTCATTGTCACTTGGTTATACACCCCTGGTTCTCTTTAGTCATTCCCTCTTGACCATGTGATCAGCTAGCAAACAAATAATATCATTATATTCTCTTTTCATTGGTCTACTTTGGATCTAATATATTCTCTTTATTAACTTTTCAAAAACTAAGTATATACATGACTTGAGATAACATGTTGGTTTATTATTAAACCTAAGTGTTATAGTTACTCTTGTCTTTGGTCACTTAGCTTCCTTTAGCCTAAGCCTATACCTCATTCATGTATATCAATCTATCTCTCATGATTGGTCATTCCAAGTGCATATGGAGAAGGAATATTAAAAATACTTTAAAAAATTCAAAATACAAAATAATTTAACCAAAGGCAATGATAACAAAAGTCAAAAACATTCTAAAGCTCTTAAAAGTCAAATCACACTAAAAGACATGATTCAAAGCACATCTCCTTCTTCTAGTCAAATCTCAAAATCCACATTTGGATTCATGATAAATGCAAGGCCCATTGGGGTATGTTAGTCTAGTATATTAGAAAAGGAGAATAAAAATATCTTTTAGTGCTACCTATTTTCTCATGCAAGTACCCAATCTTCATAGTAGATTGGTAACTTTGTAAGGGGTCTTGAGGAATGGGGAACATGTCATGGGAATGTAGGTCAATTTTAATTTTCTTGTACCAATCTACCTTCATGATTTGATCTTAGTAGTGCACTTGTTTTCTTACAAAGCTTTGTGTCTATAATGAACATGTTTCCTTTTTACATTGATGGTCACTAGTCACTTAGTGTCTTCTCATGTCCTTAGTATGCCTCTTGTCTCCTAAGGTTTTCTCATAAGATACCTAAGTTATGATTTTTACATTGAATTTGTCACTCCCTATTTTCCTCATATTTCCTCTTGTGAAATATCATTTAGTTCACTGATCACTCCCCTTGGGATTCTATTTGTGAGTTGCATTGTAAGACCATGGATAGGACATGGCCTTCCTCACAAATTACCACAATTTCACATTCTTATTACCAACATCATTTTTTACTATATTTTCACATTTATTCCACCTAATTGGTGTTCTCTTTATGATTTACAATGTAAGACTAGGGATAGGACCTAGCCTTCCTCATAATTTGTTTTAATAATCTAAGTCACAATCAAAATTACATGTGTCAAATATGAGATAAGATGTGATCAATTCTAAAGATACACATCATTGACATGACTCCCATCTTGATTTAGTATGTTTTATGCTTACTAATTTTCTCTTTATATTTTCTCTTCTTATTTTATGATTACATGTAAGAATATAACCATTTCTTGAGTTTTTCATACTTCTTAGCTTGAATCAGTGTGATAAATTTAAGACCAAATTTTGATAATTTTGTTTTTCTCTTTTTATTCCCAATGTGATTTAGTATGATTGAATGAATTTATTGATTTTTTTTATACCATTTTCCCTTTCACAAGATTTTCACTTTATTACATTACTATCATACTTCCTAATGTGATTTAATATGATTTTACTTGTTTCAGTTTGGTGCCAATCTTTGGTTTGAAAACAAACTTTTTACCATCTTGTTTACAACATTTTTGTTTCTCTATACTTAGTCATTTTTATTGTTATTACACACTTCCTAATGCGAAATAGTGTGTATTACATTTTTGATTGAATATATTTTATCAAGTCCTTTTTGTCTATTTATTTTTAACCATGCATGTGTTATACATAATGCTAGAAAAGAAACCGCAACTCATATATTTACCATAGAATATACAACCAAAAGCTATATACATGTGCTATAAAGAAATATATCCAAGCACCCATAACCAAAACCCTAATGAAAACATATACAATCAACATCCAAATCCAAAAATGGGACATATCTATATATATCATGAGTTTTCATACAACAATACAACCATATACAAATCTCCATCTCTATGGCTTAGGCCCATCTTTCCCATCTCTTGGTTTAGCCATGCTACCCATAGATGCATCGATTTGAATCCTCCAAATAGAACCATTTGATACCTACCCCTGTATAGGAGCCTCTTGAGACTAAACCTATGCTAACTAAGCCAAGGTTGTTAGATGTGTCACTCTCTCCTACTCTTGTACTTGTATCATATGGGTTAGGGTCGCTACATGTGTTTCTCTTTATTGGGCTTGTACTTATCCCATATGTGTCATGGTAGCTATATACATTGCTCTCTCCTTAGCTATGGCCTACCATGTTCATGCCTCTCCTACACTCACCTCTATTGGTGGTTGAATTCACTCTCTATTCACTCAAAACTACCTCATGGCCTCTCCAATTAATCTAAACTATCTCACCTGAGTTGGGCTAGATGGTACCCTAGGATCCTCTAGTGTATTGGGGTATTACTATGTTAGTGCCTCATCTAGGATATCATGGAGTACTCCCCTCACTAGGAACCCCCATTTAGTCTCCTCATCCTATACCAAACCAACAAAAAATAAACCAAATAGATATTAGAAAATTGATATATCTCCAAATCTATCTATCTTTAGTCTATCTAAAATAAACTTAAGCAAAATTTAACTATCTTTTATTACATGCCTGTGTGTTAGCCACTACTATCTCATCATCTACATGCTTTCCAAGTACATTCTCCCCATAAATTAATCTTTAAAGAACCTCATAAATAGGTCACCTCCAAAAAACAAATCCTAGAATCACCACTCACACATCTCAGGCTATGCTTAAGTGGTTTCTCTATATCTTAGATCTAACTTGGCCCATTTAATGGGTCATCTAAGATGTCTAATGTATTTTCTCTCCTAATCATATTACATCCATAAATTTCCTATCTATGGTGGTCATTGTACCTCTTAATATGGTATTGGTGGTGGTCCCTCTAGTACTCCTTCCTCTGCATCCATCTCCTCTTGCTCTTCTACCTATCATCCTTGACTAGTCCATGGTCTATCACAATGTGGTCTAAGATCTAGCCTACTAACTGGTGGCTTTAATAATATTCTCCCCCATGGATCTATCATAACACCACTATTATCACTATCAACACTAATATCAATGCCAATAAATGAGGCAATCCCATCTACCTAGGTACATGTGGCGTCAGATGTGGCTCTATCTATAGGTATAGTGCTTTATCACCTCTATACATGCCAAGGATAGTGCCACTATCTCCCAGTTAGGCCATATCATAGTGATGTGCCCATATGGATACCATAAAATATCCACTCATCTCATCTTCTATAGTGCTAGCATGTGGGGAACAACCCATGCTACCTAGTCCTATCTCCATCTCTAAACCCAAGGTAACCTATCATTAACTGTATGGGGTAACCTATCTAGTTGACACATGGGAAACCTCTCATATATCCATGCCATTAGTAATATAATTAGTCCCACTAACTTATACCCTCTAGACAACACTCCATACATGTCATGCATGAGTTGTACCTAGATGATAGATCCCAAGTCATATAACACACTCTCCTCTAATATTGTTTGGCTCAAATCTATCACAAATAGTGGTACATTTTCATCTGACTTATGGCATATCACCTTTTATATTATAAGTCCTATCACATCCTTTTAGGTATCTATAATATTTAAAGTATATACATCAAACATGCTCACTCTCAACCCAAGGTATAACATATCTAACCCTATTGCCCATATAGCTAGGTCCTTCCTCTCCTCATCACTATCTAGTACCCCCATGAACATGGGTGTACCTACTATTGGTAATCCCAAGATGACATGCACATATTTCAAGGTTATACCCACCTATACAGTATCCCTCTCCACCTCCCACTTCAAAGTGTTAGTTAATTGTTCCCAATCTCCTAAGAGCATGACTAATAAATCTGAACTAAGTGGTATCCTACACATGTCTACTATGCCTCATAAGCCTAATGAGATCAATCTAACTCTATCCTTAATAGACAAACACTAAAATAAGTTTGAAATCCATGATGCATCCACCAAGTGCCAAAATCTAGGATGCCTCTACAACCATAACACAACAAAAGATGTATTAGATCCTCCATGTCATGTCTAATTAAAATACATTCTTTTTAACTTTTTACCAAAATAAGGCTAATTTGGTTTAATTTATTAATTTTTAATCAATTTGACCTCTTTTTAGCCTTTAGCCCTTATAGAGCTTAGTTGGTCATTTTGGGCCATTCTAGCACTCTTTTGGACTTTTGCACACATTTTTGTACTATTTTGGTCCCTTCGTCAAACACTAGTTTGACCAAAATTTCCCTATTTTGACCTCTTGACTTCACAAACTAAGTTAACCTCTCTATATTTCCCCTTTTAGTTCTAAGTTATCATAATGATTTTTTTTATACTAGGTCAACAATAATATAGTCAGTCAATAGTCTGGAAAACAAACTACATTGGCACATATAGACAAGGTCGATAGTATAGATTTTACCAAGTTTCAGCCTACTAGGTCGACCTAGTTGTTTTTACCTACCAACCCCTTACATTTTACAAAATAAATTCCTTCTAATAGTTATTTCCCAAAAACATTCAAATCCATTTCCCTAAATGGTTTTTCCTACCCTTAATATCTATTTTACATTCATTCTGATGTCTATAAATGTGTTACATTGTAAAATTTCTAAAATACACTTAAAATCATTAAAATCTTTAAAAACTACATTGAGATTCTTAGTTGCCTACTTTTAGTGCACTTGCTCCTATCATTAGGGGTCCATATTATCTAGCCTATCATCTCCTTACCATCCTAGCTCATTTGGTCTTTTATATCTCTTTTACTGTCCTTCACAAATAAAAAATACCAAACAACTTCCCTTTGACCTTATTTAAGTTTACTTTTCAAAAATCTTAATATTTCAAATATTTTTCATCAAATTCCTTATTTTGCCTATATCTTTATTTCTACTAATCCATTTTTTGCAACGTAAAATGTTCTAAAATAATGACGACGTAGAGAATCTTTTTCACTACTATATGCCTATATTCTAGAACTTTTGATTTTTGGCTATTTTTTGCACTAACTTCTACAAGTTTGCCTAATGTTCTTCACA
Organism: Torreya grandis; assembly: GCA_037957365.1. NCBI lineage: Eukaryota > Viridiplantae > Streptophyta > Pinopsida > Cupressales > Taxaceae > Torreya > Torreya grandis. Next base: position 1,550,539 of record JARHVA010004241.1, on the reverse strand, counting down.
TTAGACGCCTTCACTTCTCTTTAAATATACTTATTTATATATAACACTAAGGTAAGTAAAGGTATTTATTTTCCAATATCCTTTCATTTATTTTATTTTCTTCTTACTGCACTTTACTTAACATCAACATTATGTGTTATCACGTTCTATTCCCAAAGCACCATCCTATGCTACACCTTAGTGACACATGATGAGCTTCTAATGGGGCATATGTATACACATAATATTTTCAAAATTTTATTGATTATTGATACTTTTTATTTTATAGGAACCCATAGAGTATCAATCTCTCTAAATGTATGCCTTAAAGGGTCCACCAAGAAGGGGGTGGGCAGCCCATTGGTGCTTCATAGGATTGTTGTTCCTTTTTCCACTTGTTATCTACACACTTATCTCCTAAAAACACCATCCTTAATATTTTTGTTCTCTATTATATACTTTTAATTCATTTTATACATTTTATCCTCCTTTTCCTTACCTTAATCCCCTTTTATCAATCGATTGTACTAGGTTGACTAGGTTTACCCTATCGATCAGGATTTTTGGAAGGGTTTAGGGTCAAATCAGCTTATATATATAAGTTAATTTCACAAAAATTTCGAGAAGAGAAGAAGAAGTAAGAGATATTATGCATCTAATTATTGACCTTTATACTTAAGGATCAAGCTTAGGGGTTCATATTTTCTTTGGAGATATGGATCTTGTCTTGTGGAGAAGTCTTTTAGATGAATTTATAGGTTGTGTAGCCTAGAGCTGATTTATCTTTATGATCCTCACATACCACAACAACTCTTGCAAAGCACCTTAGACACAAGAGAGATTGAGTCTCAATAGGTTCATCTTTAAAGGTAAGTATTCCTAAATTTGTTCCTCCTTTGTAAGAGTAGATAGATATGAATTTGTACTTCACTTCCATGCATTAGGATTCCATATACATTGATTTGATTATATGTGTCTTATGCATGTTTACTTTTATTATTTATAATCCCCACCTTGTGCCACAAGATTTGGTGAGCACTAGATTATTTTTTCTTAACTTGTTATTAGTTTAGTGAGATATCAAAACATAGGACTCCCTTAGGGTTATTGTGTGATTATGCTTGACTGGAAGCTTGGAACCTTTTATAACATGGTTTATTGTGGTAAGATATCCCCTAATTAGGTCTAGCAAATCCTCATATTGGTCATGTTCTTGCTTAAAAAATGTGTCCACAATCAGAAGTGTATAGTATGATCTATCTTTTCTGAGTTAGGATCGATTTATAGAGATGATGAATTTTTGATTATGTACAACAAGTTGATGGTTTAAGGAGACATATTTGGTAGTCTTAGTTGGAAGCTAGGTTATAATTTGGTAATTTGGTTTAAATTTGAAACAAGGTAGAGACTTCTAGATCTCAATAAGATCAAAGTATGATTTAAGGCAATTAATGAGATATGCACATGTTTTGGTTTATGGAAAATAGTTATGGTTTTAGTAAACATATTGGTCATGACTAATTTTTAAAGGGTTTTCTAAACAAGTTGGTAATTTGATAACTTCTTACCTTGATTTGATGAGACAATAATATATGTGCACATAGGCACAAGTAATTAATTCATGGGACTTAGCTACAAATAATACTAGTTTCATTTTGTTGGTTATTTTGTAAAGCTCAACTATGGAAGAGACACTCTATCGGATTAGATTTTGGGAGTTGTAGTCAGAAAATTGTAAATGGAAGGTTACAAGAAAGCTTATACAAGTATGTTCCTTAGAAAATGAATAAGTGTTAAAGAAGATAATATATGGTATTTCACTATGACTAGTGCATGAAATAAATGATATATTTTATATTTAGATTCTTTGCATGCATAGTTTGAGAATAAGAGAGGTGAAAGATTTTTAAAGTATCAATTTACATGGAAAATCATTTTTTTAATTAGGTTTTTGTATCACTTTATGTGGTATGGATATAATAGTGGCTTTCATTTTTTGATATGAATGTTTTAATTTCCAAAGTTAAGCCTAAGAAATAAAAAGTATGGTCAGTTTTTTATATGAAATGATAAGTATAGTTGAATGGTTTTTGGTGAATTAATAATGGAGATCATTTGTGTGAGCATGTATATCTCAGTTTTGCATTTTTGATGGTTATGTTATTGTGACATGTTGGGTATTTTAGTTTGGTTTTGAAGTTACAATTTCATGAATGCATAGGGTTTTTGAATAAATATATCCACATAGTAATTTTATAGGTAAATATTGTGTGATTGAATTGTGTTTGCAATGATTTGGAAAATATATTTCTAAAATGCAATTTTTTGGTTTATGTTTTTGTTGGATGTTAGAAGTATAGTGATGATTTTTTAACATTTCAATTATATTTTGTAAATGATCTCATTTATGAGCTTTTAATAGTTATCTTTATGAAAATTTGATGGATTTCAATTTTTTTATAAGTATAATGAGAGGAAACTTTGTTAAAAGGTTTCAATTGATAGTTTTAGAAATCTATCAAGAGTTGTTTCACAGTTTCAAAATAATTTTTTAGAAAGGATATAATGGTTTGTTGTGGTTTTATAGTTATGATTTCATAGATGCAATGGTTTTAAAGTGGTTTAAAATTTGATGTTGAGAATGGATTTCTCATGAAATTCTAAGTATATTATTTTGATTAAGACTTTGACTGATAGAATAAAATGACATGCAATCTACAATTTTATGGGTTTTAGTTCAAAACCATGAATATATTATAACAATAAGATGGTTTATAGTTTCATGAAAACTATGATATTCACTAGGAAAGGATATGTTATTATTCAAAGTTTATATTCTGATGAGAGGTATTTGTTAAAATTATTTCGATGGATTAGTTTCTTTTTTAGTTTTGGGAAAAGATAAGTGGATTACAGTTTAAAAAATACATGTCATGAATGGAATTTTTGAAAGATATTTCTTTCAGTGATGTTGAATTGGTTTAGTTTGTGAAATATATATGGTTTTTATTTTGATAATGATACACATTTTGAGACTATATTCACACATTGATTAAAAAAACTCAAGGAAATATGATAGAATATTTTGAAAATAAAATTATGACAATATCTTTATTTTTAAGGGTATCAGTTGCAATATTATGATGATATCTAACATAGTTTGAAGTTTTCATATGAATAATTTAGTTTTAGATAGTAAAATTAGTTGAATGGTCATTTGAGAATAGTTGGAAATTTCATAAGTGATTGAGGATTTATTATATTGAAACATAGTTTCTATTTGGTTTCATATTCAATATATTCATGATGATTTTTAGTCATAAAATAATCAAATTTTAAATATGTTTCAAATTATATAGGATGTTGGGATGGGACCAACCTGGTTCAAGTAGAGATAATTATATCAAAGGTTGGGGAAGGAATCAAAATTTTGATATTATAAATCGAGAGGTACCCAATATGCAATTTTCTAAAAGGGGTTTTAGGAATAGAAGGTTTGGCCCTAAGTATGCTTGTAGGGGCACCAAAATGTCAATTCATTTTGATGATACTAACCCTAAATTCTAGAATGTCTTTAATAATTTACCCTTTAATCCTACAAACCATAGGAGTAATAGAGGATTTAGTGGCTATAGAGTTGGAGCTAGGTCTCAATCTCATAATAATTCTTCCCATCAGCTATAAAATAATCCAAATCAGCTACTTATTTAGTCATCTAGCCTAGAAAGACTCCACCATGTTAATGTAACAAATTAGTTAGATAATTAGATAGCCCATGCTAAAAAAAAATTCAATCTTGCCTTGCTTATTTATTCTGATATCCCCACAACCATCTTAGAAAGATCCTAGTATAGGATGCAAAAATTTAAGTTTGAAATATCCTAGTACTAGGTGTAGGAAGCCAATTTTAGAAAATCCATTACTCATCATACATCCAACCTCTTTAATGAAACATTCAATTAGTGAGGATGAATTAAATACTATGATTGAGATTAGAGTTGTGAAGCAGGTTAAGTTAGAGATTGATGATATTACAAGTGATTCAATAACTAAGTTGGTCTAGTTTCCTACTATTAAAATGTAATATAATGAGTGTTAAAATGAATAGGGAAAACTAGTGATTAAGGTCATGTCTGATTCTGGTGACTTTTGGTTATAAAAAAGAATTTTTATTTTTATAATATACCTAAGTAGTTTTTAATTATATGCATTATGGAATTAATATAGATAGGAATTTCATTAACTTTTATTTTATCCCATTCTTTATTGAAATTTGTTATTCTATTTTATTATTAATTGATTATAGGGTCCCCACCCATTAGGAAATACCTAGTCTATGATTCAAATAATTGATCTCTTAAGACTTTAAAGTCTTAAATAAACATTAGCTAATAAATATCAATATTAATTGACTTTTAAAAGTCAATTATCAAGTTAACAAATAACTAAGGTTAGTTAAAAATTCTTTTCCAACCAATTTTGACATATAAAAGGAGATTACAGATTCATTTGAAGAGGAGGAACAACATAGGTATTAAAGACTCATATATTGTGAAGTCAATCATTTATCTCTCTCTTCTATGCAACTTCTATGACATGGCATGAATTTTGTAGATAGACCAATGGTACTTTCTCTAATGGTGGAAGATATTTCTTAGGCAATGTAGGTATACCCAATTTTATATTATCATTTATAATATATTATTTAAAGTTTTTTAAGTTTAACATATTTTGATGATTGCTTATGGTAGTCCTATGTGCAAAATTTGAGCATTCAACCTGAATAATGATGAAAACTTCATTTTTTACAACATTTCAATTATCTAATTGATTGTAAAAGTTATCTTTTAAATATATTTTGGTAAAAAGATGTTGATTTCTTGAATAAAATCGGTTTATTTTGCTAAGATGACTCTCTTTATTGAGACTCACATGCTTTTTCTATATTGTAATTTATTTTGACATTGACTTTAATTTATTTTAATCTAATTTAGTTTAATATTTAATTAATTTGATTTACTTTCTCTTTGATTTAATTTTTAACATACTTTACTTTTGATTTTACATTTTAACTTACTATTTATTCTTATTTCATTATTTTAGGTTAAGTTTCTTCGATTATTTTTCTTTTTTTTAATAATTTAGAGTTTGATTTAGTAAATTTTAGATTAGTTTAGTTTTTTAATTCAAATTATGTTTTAGATTAATTTGTTATGTTCTAGTTTAGATTAGATTTAATACTTTTACTTCTTATTTAGTTTTTTTAATCTTTATTTAGTTTGTTTCTATTCTATTTTTTATTTTGATTTGTTGAGTTCTTCTTGGTTTCTTGCTTTATAGAGGATCTGTTCATCTTTTATTTATCTTAAATTTATTTTAATGTGATACGTTTGGTTTATTATCTTTTTATTATTCAAAATTCATTATAGTAGAAACAAGATATTACTTTGAGAATATATTATATTATTGAATCAGATTTCTTTCCTTCAAGAGATTGTCTTATTCATAAGACTCCTCTATGAGATAGGATAGATTACACATTCATATTTGAATTGATTCAATATTTGATAAGTGGATTTATAAAATTATAATGGAATATGTTGTATTTAATAGTTTATTTGTTATTTCCTAGAAAATTTAAAAAAGCCCTCGCATCTTTATGATCATAATTAAACCTTTAAAAAACTTATTATTAGACTGGTATGATTCTAACTTAACTTTCACAATAGGCAAAAGGGTTGATTAGTTGTCAAAATAATTTTCATCATCAATAGAGTACTTTTCAAAGGCTACATATTATACCTTGGGGTCATGAAAATCTTCTAGGACTACAACTTCTTGAGGAATGGATTGAATTTTGTGTTGATTATTAATAACACACTTAATTTCATGCTTGAGATAATCATCATCTTCATGATCAGGTGTATATTCTTTAGGAGAAGAAGTTGAATTACTTAGTTTTTTAAAATCTTGATTTATGTTAGGAAAATTTTGTCATAAGTCTTTCTCTTCATGACTATCATTTTTAAGAGCTATTTCATCATGGATAACATATATAAAGCCTTTGTCAAGCACCTATTCCTTCATGTTTTCATCAAAATCCCTATGGATATCTGAAATAGGATCTTCAATATCTTTCTCATCATTCAAGAAGGTAGAGCTACATTTATTTTCACCAAGGGGAGTCCTTATGGTGATTTAATTTTCATAACTACTCATGACACCTTCTTGATCAACTATGACTTGAAATATTTCCTCTTGATTTGATTCCTTCAAAAAGGGTTATTTTTTAAGAAGGGGTGAGGTGAATAGTTGATGGATAGGCTCACAAATTGGATATGGAGTGTGAGGTGTAGTATAGGGATTGTGAATGGATTTAGGAAAGAGGACTTCATTAGTAAGCTCATGAGGAAGTAACAATTTTGGATTTTCTAAAGGAGAAACACCTACTTCAACAAAAGTTAAAACTTTCTAATAGCCTCCTTAAGGCTCTTCAATAGCAACATGTTCATTATTTTGTTATTTATCTTCCCATATCCTTAGCCTATTTATTCAAAATTAAAGGAACTTATTTACCATGTTTATCTATTCTTTGATACCCCATTGATTTCCTTATTTCACTTTAACTATCTCTAACACATGCATACAACCTTGGGAAATACCTCTTAACTATTCCATTAGATAGTTAGAGAGCACTTCAAACTTATTATCCCATGTCCCCATATTATTTTCATTATCTAACAACTCTAGTAGGAGTGCCAAGAGGTATTTAACATGAGATGGGTTTGATGGAGTAGGAGGAGGGAAATGATATGGATTAAGGCCAGATCTATGTTGTTGGATTTTACTTTCTAAGAGTTCATACCTTATATTATAATATATTTGTGTACAATTAATGGGATCATCTGATTCTTCATTATAAGACTGATATGAATCATCTTAAGGTTAATAGGAATCATGGTATGATTGGTAAAGTTCATATTGAGATTGATAAAAAGGCAAATTTTGATAGGTGTATTGATATCCCCCCTCATAGGGTTGCCCAAAAACATGATGTTTATATGGAGAAGGAAATGGATGACCATAGGGATGCCATTGCTCATAGTATTGGTAACCATTGTGATAGGAATCTTGAGGAATATAATGTGATTCATATCAAGGCTAATAATGAGGTTCATAATAGGAATATTCACCATAGCTATTCATATCAACCTCATAGGTCAAAGAAAACATAATAAATGATCAAAATATTCAATAAGAGATACTTTGGTTTATACCATTTAGAATATTTCATTCAAAGTCACCATTGGTGCTATATTTCTTGCTTTTAAAAGATGATTAGAAGAAAGACACACCATCAATATTTCCACTCTCTTGGATATTGGTCCCACCACACGTGCCAAAAATATTATAAAAAAATATTGTACCCTAGAGGAAGGTGTTCAAGCCTCCTCTATATTTGGGAAACATGGAAATAATTCTAGGTATGTGGGTTTACCTATAGTAGAAGTAGACCTCTAGGTTAAGGGCTAGTTCCCTGAATGTACCTTGAAATACTTATCACCTACTTAACTAGGTGCTTGTGGGAAAAGAGATAGAGTTTTTCATGAAATTAAACTAATATAAGGGGGTGATACACCATAATTATTTACATAAGACCATCATACTTTTATCATAATCAAACAAGACCTACAACTAGCTTCCAACTCCTCCTATGGGTTTCAAACATAAGTGTTTCAACATAGAGGTGATATGCATGAGACAACACAAGGTAAGTGAACCAAAGGGAATATTTCACACTCTGAGAATAATTTTACAATTTAAAGGATCCAAAAACACTATATATACTCTATATGACCTATTATAATTCAAAATCTTATATAAACATGAGAGGATAAGGAGAAGTAAGGATAGAAGATTATCACTTAATATCACCATACATCACTTTACACACATATAAAAATGTTCATAAACTCAAAAATAGACTTTCATTTATTGTTCAAAGGAAAAAAACAATTTCAATATAGTAGGACTTTAACATACATGGTGTGGTATATCTCTACTAGAGCCAAAATGGCTATTACTTATAGAATTTGAGAGAGAAAAGAAGAGAATGAAGTTCAAGTGTGACTAGAACATGTGTCAAGATGAGAGGAGTTATATATGTAGGAGAGAGTAATATATAATATAATATGTAAGGAATTAAAGGAAAAATGTCCCTTAAAATCATGAAACTCCTAAAATGTGGTGTAGGAATCTTCATTTGCATGCTTGGAAACTATCTTCATAATTTGGCCTCTTTGAAACTTTCAACAACATACTATGGATAGGTATCATGAATTTAATGATAGGGAGGGGTTATAAAAAATACACAACATGAATTTTTTTCATCCCTAATCATTGATATTCTTCTAGACATCAGTTATCACTACTTTCACTCCAAATAACTTTTATTTCACTCACCATTCACACTTGGCACCAAATTTGTCTTCATTTTTCCAATACAATCCATAAAAAAGAGTGCATGAAATTTTAAAAAAATCCATATGGCCTTATATTCCTATAATAGACCCTATAATTTCTCCCACTTAGAGTTTTCACCTTACCACTTTCTTGTTCACTATGCCAATTTAGACTGGCTAAGATGAAAACACTTACAGAGACACTTGTGAGATTTTTTGATGCATTAAATTGACATTAGGGGTTATATTAGGTCCCAAAATATCTCCCAAATTGACTTTTATTTTTTGAGACCCTTACATACCTTCACAACACCAAAAATAGTCAAGAAAATACAATTTCTACCTTATCCATACAAGTAGGGTAAAATTCAAGTTGATGGAAAGGAGACCTAGAGAGTTTTCTATAATATTGAATCATTTTATAAGCCATTATATCCCATTTGTATAACTCTCATTCATTTTCCCAATCGGGTCACTAGAAAGGGTTTTAGATGGTTTAGAGTCATTTTATCCTCTAAGGTTTATTCACATAAGTCTGATGTCCAATTTTTAAAAAAATAAAAAACAAAATCCCTATTCAAGACCTCTTTCAACATCCCCCAAATTCTTATACTCCCATGCTAAGCCTTCATGTAGGTATGAGTATCTCAAATTTGCCTCTTGAGCCTTATTCTATATTTTGTGCAGGCTTAAGTTGATTTGAGCCAAAATATATCTTGTCTGTGACCTAATATGAATTTTAATAGCTTTAGCACGTCTTATATCTTCCTAAAAAACTATTCCAAGTCTTTTTAATGTTATACTAACACTATAAATGAAGTTGACCCTTCAATTGGGCTTTAGGCCTAAACTAGACCTAAAGTACTTGATTGCATACTTGTAGGTTTAGACCTCCTTGTTTGGTTCCTAACCACTGTACATTATTTTTATTATTTTTCCATGTCCATCACAACTCTCAAAATTCTCTTAGAAGGTTTTAATAGTCTCTATCCCACCTTCTTATCTTTTTCCCTCAAAACCTCTAGGTTTGTACCCTTAGGGAGTGCTCTATATCTGAGATAGAATAGAGAGAACTCACCCTAATGTATCATAAAAAAGGGTGATATGAGGGTATTATCCATGCTATTTATATGTTTTTTACCAAATCCCAAGGTTTTTTGATGTCTTTATCACCTATAAATATTTAAAATCCCAAGACAAATATGTGGAAATTATTGACTATGCATGCTTTATACATGCGACTATAGGTTTCTTATATGATAATATTTCATTTACATATTTAAATACTATGAGAGTCTCATGGGATGGTAAATCTCATTTTATATGTGTTCACCATACCTAAAAAACTTTTATCATCCATATTTGTATCTTTAACCCATGTCCTTGCATAACTAGGATTGACTGTGTTTCACCTCAAAAAAGGGCCACCTTATAGGAGTATATGCATGATTGGAAAATCAATATATTTCCACATCATATATTTTAATTTTATAATTCCATCACATAGTCATTTAGATTCATTCACCTCATGTTCAAGCTATATCAACACCTATAATACCATACTCTAGTTCACTATCAACTACAATTAACTGTAGCTGCCTAATTTGGATCAAGCAATGGTTTTTTAGGTGTGTCTCAACCTTTAAACTTTTTGATTAACTCTATAAGATTCATATTAGGTTTTATAACCAACTCAAATGATAAGTATCCATGTATGCAGGTTCCCATCTTTTGAGGTTTACCTTGTGAGTTATAGGCACATATATACAGGTTGTAAGTAGCATTTTTTTGTGCAAAAGTACCCTTATAGGTATTGATGTGAGTCAATACCTTTAAATTTATATTTAATCAAAGTTTTTTTAGTCATTATTGTTTCCCTTACTCCATGGAGTCACTTTCCATAGGGAGGTGTTATTACATTGCTATTTTAGGGTGATGAGGACACTTGGAAGAAAAGTAGTGAATAATTTCATGATTTGGGAGCCTCCTAATCTCCACATGTTGAAACCAAATTATCCCTTCCTTTGATAAAATAATCTCCCCTAGGAAAGTAATTAATTATGGAATCAAATATAATTATTTGGACTTTAATATTCACCATTATATAATGGCATCAAAATTGATTAGGGATCTATTTTAGGCTTTTAGGGAACTTGTCCCTAAAAAAAATAATCATATATGGATACAACTTCTTAGGTTTTCCTTACAAAATATTACTTACAACATGGTTACCATGATATATTAAAAATTTTAAGACCTTAAAAATGTCTCAAAACATGTTCAACATCTATATGTAACATTCTCAGGTCTCTATCAGATCTTGTAGATGCACACAACAACATACAAGGTAGTGATTATGAATATAGGTAGTATGCATGATGTATGGGCTTATAACTTTTATAAAACATTCATAAATTTTATAAAAATGAATCCTTACTACCTTGAATTATTTGAAAAAAATTTCACTACTAGCATTCTAGCATTCTCAGTCTCATGTAAGTATTGATACAATTGCAGTCAAGGCAGTGAATGTAGTCATGAGCAATGTGCATATGATATGACTTCATAACCAATTGTATATTCCATATAAGTGTTAAAATGATATTTCACAACATTAAAATACTTTAAACAATTTTCCACACTTCATCTCAATGTTACATTCTCCTAAGAGCACATGTAGGTGCACATTAATCATGTATGATTGTGCTAGAGATTTGAATTGACTATCATAACTCTTTTTGTGTGACTTGAGAGTTTGGATTGATGTATTATTCTATAATAAGGTGTCACATACATTTAAATTATTCAAATTTTCTTAAAAACCATGCTTAGAGCTTAAAACACCATGACTATAAGTGGGAGTAAGTAGAGAGTTGCATGTGTGAAACATTCTTGACCACAACCTTCATGATGCTAGCTTAGAGAGTGAGCTTGGGAAGAAGGAGATTTTTATAACATATGATATGCATGTAACATCATATCACACTAATTTAAAACCATTACAAAGAAATAAAAAATTTGTAAGTAGTGAAACTTGACTAAAACCTCACTAGCATACTCCTATACTCTAAGAGGTTTAAACTCATCAATTCACTTGCAAATATGAAACCAAGCATACAAACCATGAGATACAGAATTGCAAACCATATAAAAACCATTTCACTATTAGGGAATAGTTAGTCCTCATATTAAATTATACATCTTACTATGAATAATTTTGGAATTAATAATTCATTATTACAGATAGTTAATAAGTTAGTTATATTTGGGTAGTCATTCGTAACGTAATATTGTTACAATAATATTATGATAATATGTTAGTTGTTATATATTGTTACTAATATAGAGATTAAGATATTCAGGTGAGAAATTGGTGGAGATATGATCTCCCCAATTATATTAAATAACTTCCTATATATTTATAATATCTCATATGAGTTTTATATGTAGAAGTATTATTAGAGTGTAATGGAATATAATAATATTATTGGTGCTAAAATATTTTAGATTGTCTATATTTGGCTCTTTTATTCTATGTTAATTTTATACAAATTTGAACTATTCCCATCATTTGGTATTAAAAAATTTTATGATATTGATTGGTATGGAATCATATTGATTTTTGAGGGGTAGTTGAACTGTATTTTATCCTCGTGGATGATAGCTCTTTTGTGAGACAAGAAAATTTATTTTCTAAGATTTTTGTATGCATAGAGATCTTAAGACTAGTATAGGTACGGCTTAATAAAAATATCAAAACAATGGGTTCATGATCAATAACTCACCCAAATCTCCTTTTGACTCACCACTCTTCATCACCTACACGAGAGTGATGGTAGTTTGCTTGATGCATAAATGTTGACTATTTCATATTTTAGAATTGATCCATTCACCTAGTTGTAGCATGTATTCTATTAACAAGGATAAATATTCGTGATTAGATAGTATAATAAAAGCATGAATATTAATGTAGATTATATCTATGCTCGATAAACTTATCTATGATCCATGTATTGTCCTTTTAGATTCTTATGTAGATTTAAATCTCTACTATTTTCTAACTATATATCTAAGGAGTTTGAGAATTATGAGATAATATTGTTGATTCAATAATCAAAATTTTAAAAATAAATGCATAAATTTTATTCTAGCATATCAAAAATAGAGATAAAATATGTATTTTTTGGATCTAATCAAAGATTTAGTGCATTGGTTGAGCAATATTCTCACCTTACATTATAACAGTCATTTGCCTCATGTTGTGCATTTTTAAAAGTTCATCACTTGTGTTTTTCCATAGTTGTATTTTCCATTTTACTCTAACAACATGGAATAATCCATCACCTGTATTGACATGTTTCTAGTAACTATGATGTATGTTGTCTTCTTGTCATGCATTTCCATGGAAGTTTTTCTTATGAAAGCTAATACTCATTGGCCTTAACTTGAGGAAAATCTCTGTCAAGCTAAAAAAAAAAGGAAAAAGATTTTTTCTACAATTTTTTGTTCATTTTCTCTCATTCAAGTAGGTTTATTTATAAAACTTAGTTATTTTAAAATTTATTTCATAAAGTTCTAAGTGAGCCAGATTAAGCTTTGGCTTGTATAAACTTGTTTTAAGTTAAATAAGTGATTTATCTCCATATTGCTTATTAATTAGTCCTAGGTTTGTATTTCACATTTTAGTTTATAAAAAATAATATATAATTGGTTTAGGTTTAAAAAATGTGTTGTGTCCTTATTTTTAGAGTTCTTCTAGGTTTTGTAAAAAAGATTCAAAACACAAAGTGTCAAAATCATTGTTAAGGTCTATTGTATAGTATTTGGATTTATTGTCAAATTTATGTTAAAAACTCAGTGTCTTTCTAGAGAGTCATTTTGTCATTGAGTCAATGTCAAATAAAATTAATATTATAAAGGATGCATTTTTGCTTATACACAATGTCCACATTATGCCGGGGGGGTGTTTCTTTGAAAAATTTATGTAGCTAAGCTTCATCGACACATTTGATGAGTAAGCAACTTCTTTATTGGAGGTCAGAGGCAATAGAAATAGGAGCCTTTCTACACCTCCCATTAACCACTAATGAATGGGTGCTTATTGAAATAGTGGTGTGTGTGTGTGTGTGTGTGTGTGTGTGTGTGTGTGTGTGTGTGTGTGTGTGTGTGTGTGTGTGTGTGTGTGTGTGTGTGTGTCTATATATATATATATATATATATATAGCACTTGTTTATTGTGTGACAAATAAGAGGAAAATTTCCTATTTTCTCACATAGGGAAATACATAAAAAAGGTGTTTAAAAGAAACAAGAATGTGGAAACATTTAGGAGAGTAGCTACTACAAAGATCCCATGCCTACCTTACTTATTTATGTAGATGATTCGTAAGTGACACGTCCATGCATTCACATAAATTAAATGTGGGGTGTGTTCTTTCACATATTAGTGGTCATGTACAACAATATCACATTAGTAGTATGTAGACCTAAGAGTATATAGAGACATACAATTATGTTTGTGCCAATTCTTGGAGGTAAGAGTGAAAGTTGAATAGATGGTGTTGTTGTCATGGTTCCCACACTATTAGGTTGATGTGTTCCCTCAGTGAATGGTTGATGGTAGATGTTCCTATTCAAAGTTCCCACAATGGTTTGATTTATTTGTTCTCAATAGTGAATTATTGATAAGAAGTTGATAAGTTCCTTCATTACATTCATTAAGTCATGTGAAACACAAATTACCATGTAAGTCCCAAGGGGGGGTTAGGGAATAGTTATCCCTCATAGTTATTTTTACACCATAATATGAATATTATAGAATTAAGAATTGATTATTATAGATAGTTAATAAGTTAGTTATATTTGGGTAGTTATTAGTAACATAATATTGTCACAATAATATTATGATAATAGGCTAGTTGTTATATATTGTTACTCATATATAGATTGAGATATTTAGGTGAGAAATTAGTGGAGATATGATGTCCCCAATTATAGGAAATACCTTTCCTATATATTTATAATATCTTGTATGAGTTTTGTATGTCGAAGTATTATTAGAGTGTAATAAAATAAAATAATATTATTGGTGTGATAAAATATTTTAGATTTTCTGTATTTGGATATTTTATTCTATGTTAATTTTATATAGATCTAAACTAGTCCCAACATTCACCAACTGTATTATATGGACATGCTTAATTAGAGGCAAAACCTATAGGGTATAGAGATTAGATAGGAAAATAAGTCAGACAACTTGTTAAGAATGATTCATAAATTATAGGCAACCATTTTTACAAGTCCAAACATGAAAATTAAGTAGAACAAGTGGAATATCCACCACTGAGAGCATTTGACCTAAAAGTCATCCTACTAGTCATACCATCAAAAGACTTGTTGACTATTTTTGATTGCCTAGTGGAGAGATGCAGAGATAGAACAATTCTAGCCCTTTTTGGAATTTCTAAAGCATGTCAAGCATGAAAGTGGAGTAAGGGAAGTTGAAAGGTCATTTCATAAGCTTCTCCCATGTTCCACTCTCTTTCTCTTTCATAGGATATACAACCTTCAAAAATCCTTATATTCACTTATTTTCCTGATTTTTGGGTAGGAAATTGCAATTTTTAGTTATTCCTAACATTCCTAACAAGCAATATAACATATTGGATGTTGAGAAATAGTTAGGAACACTTGGACATCTAGGAAAACTATACCACCTTCATAAATAGATCTAATATGCACTTTAAGTGATATAAAATGACTTAGGAAATAAATTTATTATGACCAAGGTGATGATTCATTAAATGACATCAAATAACACCATGAAACACACTATATGACCCTAATAGATCCCTATACAAGTTTTGGACTATAGGGGGGTTGACCTATTTTGAATTATTGACAAAATAATCAACAAACCCTATAGGCTTGTAGGTCATTGATTCAACTTTATTGGATCCTTGATAGGCCTAAAATGTTATTATAATAAATATTGAAAACCATAGGATGGTGGATGAGAAAATATTCTCAAGGTACCAATCATGATCAGTTCCTCTATACCTCCTACCAAAACAAGTTGTGAGGAACAATGATGGGGTTCCCAAGGAAGTAGTAAGGGATCCTCTACAGAAAAGAACCATTTACAATGTCTCAAAATTATTCAAATGGGAGTTTAAATAAATTTAAATAGGTTATAGTTCTAAAATAATGTTATTGGTCTACAAAAAACATCTAAGACTAGGAATTATGTTCTGAAGATCCTCAAGAGCATGTATAGTTATAAGAAACCCTAAAGGAGTTGGAACTCATAACAAGTAATGTTATTTGAGAGTGTGAAAACCTGAATGGGAATGAAAAAAATTAAATATAAGTAATAATTTAACCTCTCACATCTTAAACCATCCAAATTAGGATGTAAAACTTTTAAAGGGATAATACCATATTATAGGTCTATGGAAAAGGGGAATATAACAAGGTAGGGTTCAAAGAGTTGCATCAAACCTCAAGATATATATTAGAATATTCCTATATTATAATATGATTTAGGATTGTATAGGGAGGATATTCATGTCTCAAGTCCTATTGACAAAGTTGTGTTAAAACCTCAATATTTTTTCAAATGAGTTGTAGGTTTGGATCTTAAATTTGGTGTCATAATAGTCAAGACAGATCTTTAATCCATCATTAGAGGTTTCCTAGGTGGTAAAATGATTAAGAGATTTGTAAAACCATGTTTAAAACCATAAATGATCATCAAAACCTTCAAATGATGAGCCAAAGATAATACATTCAAAAATCATCACTCTCAGGTCTGTGTGTAATTGCATTATTTTCCTAAGGTTTTAAGAGCTAGGAAAAGAATGTATCCTTTATTCTACACTATGAGACTTGATGAAATAATAGGGAGAGATAGTAAACATCATTTTCTAGGTGGTATAGATGGTTTTAAGGGGATAGGGTATCCTAAAAAATAGTTTTATGATTTGTAGGCCTACAAGCAAGGAGCACATAGTCCAAACCCTACCAATGGTGAATTTTGATTCATTTAAGGATAAATAGATGGTGTAGAGAAGAAATATCAAGTGGGTTGACATAATGATGATCTCAAGAAGACTCAAAAGGATTGTGTACTATTTTTAAAGCCATGAATAGAGATAAAATTTATTCTAAATATCAAAATGGATTGAAACCTTATGTTTCATCTTTCAAAAGAACAATATAATAGAAATTAAAAAAACCAAGAAATCTTGTGGAATAATGTGAAAGTTTAAGGTTATCATAGACTTAGAGGATCGGGGGATAATACTTCCATGTTGAATATTGATGATGAATGGTAATGGAGTCATCCTTTAGAGTCTTGATGAAAGATTGAACTTGAAGAAAAGTTTATGCATGCCTATAGGATAAAAGTGAGCTATCATTATGTTTCAAATAGTTCTTGTCTCATGGAGAGTCTTCAAACAAACTCAAGATTCTATCTTGTTCTTGATAAGTTTTTATAACTTCAAGAGGATATATTCATTGATACATGAATAAGTTAAAAGCTCTAATAATTCTTATCACTTGGGAAAGATCAAAATATGGTCTTCAAATCTTATCAAAAGGGCTAATGAAGTAATCTTAATGTGAAGAAGAAAAAATGAAACTGCAAAATGCCTTCAAGTAGTGATGAGGGAAGATTCAAGAGGTATTGGATTAGAAAATGAAATTTTGAGAAAATAATAGGTTTTAAGGACTATGAAATTATCTCCTATGTGTAATCTTCAAAAAATTACACTTGAGTGATAAGAGTGTTACTTAAGACCACCCATTCCTAGATTATCCCTAGATCTATTTTAGGGACTATTTATACATTTATCTAGCTTTCATGTGGGCCACACACATCCCTAAACATCTCAAAATCAATCCCAAACACTTCCTTAGGTATCCAAATCCCAAGTGTCTTATATTATACCATTGGACACTAGTTCCACAAGTGGACAATAACACCAAAATTATATTGTCCTATTTGGGTGTTATTGACATTTTCCCTCTTTTGATCTCCAATGAACATATTTTTAATTCTTAAAGCACCTAGGGTCATCCTAGACCTATTTCAAACCACACAAAAGAACCATATCAATATATCTTCAAATTTTAGTCTTTTATCCACTATTTGGAAATTATATGCAAATACATACAAAAATATCAAAATAATTTGTGCATAATCAAGGCTATCAATCCCTATTCTACTCTACTTCTATATATAGTCATATATAGCCTTTGTAAGCTCAAAATGCTTGGATTTTTAGTAGTAAGCATCACTCAAATCACTCAAATTAACATTCGTACTAGCTTCACTTACACTTTTACTAGCACTTAGGTGGGGATACCTAAATTGGGATGGATTCATCTTCAGAGTATTGGTGTGTATACAGCTCTCATCACAATAGGGTGTTGAGGATGTCCAACTTACCTATTGGAAATTTGGCCTCCCATGCCAAATTCCAACCCATATAACCAAAAAAATTCTTTTTAATAAATTATGTACTTATTTAGGACTGAAAATATCCATTGTACACATTTTACATTAGTTTCATCAGACCTCTCAAGTGATTCTATTAGTTTTAGTACCAAAAAAACCCATTTTATGCCATCCATATAATTATCAAGGTGAAATTGAGATTCAATAACATATAAGACCTTATTTTTCCATAAAAATGTAAAAAAAGTGGTTTGGAAGATGTTCTAGGTCTTAAAATGAATAAAACCATTTTACCTCCTATATCAACCTCCTTGTCAACTCTAGAAGGCTAGTTTTCAAATGATTGGTACAAAAAAAGGAGAGAGAGTTAGGAGTTAAAACTTTGGAAATTTTTATGGGTCCAAGTAATATTTAAATTAGAGTAATTTTTATCATATTATTGGCCTCTTATTTATGAACAATCCCTATGAGTGATAACAAGTCACTATGGCCTATGCATTTAAGAGGGTCTGTTCTTGCACTTATTTATCCAACTCAAAAATCAATAGAGAGGAATTATTTTAAGGGTTTTTTATATAGTTATTTTATATACCTTTCATGGTTTTTTCATTAAACAATTAATTTCTATGAGTTACTTTCACTCAAAGAGAAGACCTTATGGAAAGACTATTTCTATGGATTATGTTGCAAGTATTTATTTCATCCTCATGTTGGTAATATTAAGAGGATTATAGTGATTCATTGTTAATATAATGTCTCTTAGTTTCTTTGAATCCAAATTATTTTACCTAAATATGTGTCTCTTTGTCCATGTCCCTCAAGTGTAATTGTTTTGGAGACCTAGTCTATCTGTAAATAGTCCACTAAAGGTTTGACTTTCAATTTGGGCTCAAATTATATTGATATACCATGGTGAATAATTATGATATGGTATTTTTAATTGAAGGTTAATAATGTTTTTTAACAATCTAAACATTTAGATAATTAATTGGTTTTCTAGAGTGTGAAATGATTTGAGGGTGTTCAAAGAGGTTCAATAACTTAAGAAGTGGCTCCTTTCAACCTAGAAATTCAAGTAGAGAACTACATGCCTCAATCGTATAGGTTAATATTTAATACCAAAATCAACATCATTCCAATAAAAAGCAATCCACATAATAAGTCAATTTAGGTAGAAGAGACAATGTCACAATCATCAAAGGATACCTAATATATACTAGTCAATTATATTCAGTTAAACATTAAGAATTGGGATGATAGTATACATTAATATATAGTTTGTATAAGTATTTATATGAACCTAAAACCATGGTTCACCTATAGTCATATGCCTACCATATGCTATGTGGATTAAGAGAGTTAAGGGTGACTTTGTGCTTGTCATAAGCTTTGAAATCATGGATGATTAGACCAGAATATATTAGCAAAGTTTTATGTCTAAGATATCCTAAAATGGACATATATAACCAAGTATAATAGTCATCCATAGCCCTCCTAACTTTATAAAATAAGGACCTTTCTATACAAAAGGAATTACTAAGAATCAAGAATTTGTATAATGGCATGAGTTGAATATAATAACAACTTGATGCTAAAATTAATATAGAGGATGAAAGAAAAAATATAAAGGAAACTATGAGGTATATATTCTCATTCAATTTATTCACTACATAGGTACTCGACAAGGCCTCAGTCTGTACAGTGTGGTTAGTAATCTTTTTAAGAACTAAATGGTTGGATGTGACTCAAGCCTTCAATTTGATTAAACACTCAGAGAGTGAAAAGGTTTCAAATATGAGGAAGAATATTTCCTAGGTTGATCCATGGCTAACCTATCATACATTCCAACATTGCAACATTCTATATAGAGGTGTCTCATGATCACCTACAACCATGATAAGAAGAGATGAACCAAGTGAAATACAAGAAGAACCTTCAGACCTTAATAAATATCTTAAAGTGAATGGGTCATTGAAAACCCCTAATTGGAACTATGGTTGATCCAATATCTACTCAAAAAGATCACTAGGATGATTTAAAGTCAATATCCTAAGAGAAATACCTATAGCCATAAGCCCAAGAAGTGGGTAGAGAAATGATTGAAGACTTTTAAGATAAATAAAGCTTTAAATGAGGTTATGAACTACATGATGACAATTTAAATGAAAATTATGGAGTCTCAAAACTCAAATGACAAATATGACCTAAGCATCACATTGAAAACATCACTTACAACAAGCATAAAGTGTCGATCATAGTGATATGGTGAGGATCAAAATAAAATAAAAGACTAGGGGTTAGATATTGGTCTATATATAATGAGATGAGGATATACATTTGTGATATGGGAGTTGAGAAAATAATTTCCTTGAGAATTATTATAGACCTAAAACATGATACATTTAAGTACTGGATTTGCTAAGTTGAAAGATTCAACTACATCAGTGTTATCCTTGGGTTATGGAGGTATGTGTAACATGTAGATCATGTATGTACTTTTGTATGAATTAATGGACTTGAAAAGGGTGAAAAAGGGTATGCAAATTATTTTTGGAGGGTTTTAATTGTTAATAAATTATTGAGTGGATATAACCTATTCCAAATTTCTATAATGAGACTATTACCTATATCTTGAGTTGGTAGAGTGTAAGATAGAAGGAGATGAAGAGAGATGGCGCTTTGATAGGGTGCATAGGACTAAGAAGTGACTAAGGATAAGGAACATTTAAATAATGTTATTATAGCATCACCAAATCCTTATTACTACTATCATACTATAGTGATAAGGTGAAAAGAAATAAACTCAGTCATGGACCCATGAAGCATAAAACATCAAGTAGCCAAGTAGTTAGTTTTAGGAAAAATAAGTTTTAAGGCCTTTATAGGCATGATCAAGGTCTAATATTTGGTATATTTTGTGTTAATTCATGTATTGATATGTATATGGTATTATAAATGTCATACCAATAGTGTAAATTACTACTATTTTGTCTTAGACCTGATGCACTCCATGTATAGGGTCTATTCAAGAGACCTAGAGGTTCACTCAAGCTCAAGAACACAAACCTAACATTCTAAACCTCATGAATGGATTTTAAGGTATGGTAAAATAAATTTAATTATATACATAAATTATTAGGTGGAAAAACACTTCATATATCATTCTAAGTTCCCTTGAGGGATTGAAAAGGTAAAGCAGTCTTAAAACTCCAAGCACCCTGACCAGTGTACTAGTTGCATACTGAAGGGTAATGAATACTTATATATCATGTATAATCATGGATATGTTTTTTTTATATTATTTATCTATTAACATTAGTTCAAAACACTTATGATAGTTAAATCTCAAACTTGACCTCTTTTTAGCCTCAATAATGCTAAGCAAGATACCCTAGGAGTAATTTCAAGTGCTCATTCCATTGCCCACACTTTTCATATCAAGAATGTTTTAAAATGGAATGAGTTTAGTTGTATTTCCAATTTTTATGAACAATTTTTTAGACCCAAAATAGGTCTTAAACCATCCTAAAACCCCATTTATGACTAGTTTGTAGAGATGGACCTAAAAAGAAAATAAAATTCCAAAACATGGCCCAAAAACATACCAAAGGTTATTTTAGGCTCTATAAGGATCTTGAACTTTCAATTTGGTTATACCTTCACTTTTACATATTTATACAAGACTATACATTTTAAAGGTTTTAAGCCTAAAATAGGGTTTTGGATAACATGACTTGATGCCAATTAATAGGAGAGGTGGTTTAAGACTTATTTTACCTATTAAATATAAAAAAAAAATATTAACTTTCTCATAAGTTCTCTAACCATTCAAATCTTTCAGGTTGGTTTGAAAATGCTTCAAAAGGGCAAGCTTGTGAACGACCATTTCAAGGTTTTCATACTTCCATAGTTATTCTAGATCACAAAATTTGACATGGAGAATTTTAATATCATAGGTAAATTGAATCAAGTTTTTTTAGTAGTTTCACATATATAGGGGGTCTCAAGAGTAAGATTTTCACTTTCTAGGTCTAGGAGGGCTAATTAGGCCTAATTTAGAAGAGAAAATGAGAGAGAAGGTATATCTACACTCAAGATATATTCACTAAATAATTTTTGGAGATTTAAGGAGATAGGGGATATCTAAAAATACTCCCACTTTTCCTTAGTCATGTCCAAATTCTCCCAGACAAGAAACTTTACCTATAAAAAGGGCTACAAAGAATTATGAAGGAATGTAATTTTTGGGAACATAATCAAATATGTTTAATGATTTATGGACCTAATGGCCTTTTTAAAGGTTTGATATGCTATTTAAATACCATCCATGAAAAAAATTCAATTCTATAAAGACCAACTTTTCTCTTCTATGCCTTAGTGAAGGAGGAACAATTCAAGGAGTGAAAAGACTAAATCAATGCATAATGGTTCAAAATAATCCTTAAAAAGGATAATATACATTTTCCACACCAAAAATGAAGATATATCGAGCCAATGATTATTTGGTATGATTTTTAAAGGTTTGAAAAGGTCTAAAGACTCCAAAACTACCTTCTCTCCTTCCAATGCCTAGGCTTGTTAAAGGAGTTAAACTTTCAATTGAATGCTTATAACAGCCCATGGATCATGTAAGGACCTCATTAATGTCCTAAAATAAGTTATCAATGAATAATAAATGGGTAATTAAATTCATATTTCCAAGGTTAAAGACCAATTATGTAATAAAGACACATGACCAAGAATATAGTATTCTTGAGGAAATATTTAAGCACTTTTTTGAGTCAAACTCGACCAATCAATGAAGAAGACTTCCTTCATGACTTTTTCATGCTTAAAAACAAGTTTAATTATAAATTATACACTATTTTCCAAATGTGGAGATTATATTAATCATGAAGTGATAAATATCATTTGGAGGACTAAATCAAGGTAATATTTCCTAGTTTTGGGGGCTCTCGTCACTCTCCTCCTTTTTTCCTTATTTTTATATATATTCAGGAAAAAAGGCCTTGATGTGTAATCTCTCGCTTGGACATGATGAAAATTTTCCAAGATTTCACTTTTAACATTTTAAGTGAATAAAATTATTATTTTTAGATTCCTTAATACATGTTTAATATGTCTAATTATTTTGATTTACACATGTGGTAGTGTTTTCTCCCTTGGTAGTTCCTAATATCACCTAGTTACTAGTATATCATCTTATGCAAGTCATATATAGTGTTTGAATGTTGAGTGACTTTTCTTGGAGTGGAGGTATTTATTTTTTAGTGCATTAAATTAGGCCATCCATCATTACCCTCATGATTTGATCACTTGGTGAAACATTTATGTGAAACACTTTTGCATAAGAGTACATAGAATTGTAAGTTTCAGTCATTTGTATTGCTTACTAGTGTTAGTTTAAATCCAAATTGAGTGGATGAATGAGTACATAGGTGCATCACCATCAATTAAATTAGGTTTATTTTATGTACTTTCTATCCCTTTTCTCTCCAACATTAATAGGTTTTAGTAATTTATCCATAATTGATGTACCAAGGGAGTTAGCCCCATAATCTAGAGGTTTGGTCTAGTTATCAGGTCACTCAAAGCCTTTAGGCCATTCACATGTTAGTATAGGTTTGAATAATAATTTAAATCTCTCCTTTAATAGGGTAAAAATTTAGTTGATAAAGTTCTATCATGCCTGGGGAGACCGATTCAAGCATTGGAGCATTTACATCAACATTTTGGTCTTCACAAGTAGTTTCCATCACTCATTTTGGTCATCATCTCAAAGGTATGATTAGTTCTTGGTCATAGTTGTATTGATTTTCATGTGTCTTATGGTAAGTTATAGCTTCATATAAGGTATAGTTCTATCACATACCTCCTTATATATATATATATATATATATATATATATATATATATATATATATATATATATATATATATATATATATATATATATATAAACTCATATCAACCTTATTATGAAACCTACTAACCTTACATTCACCTTAGTCAACAATATGATAACACCTATCAGACATGTGATCCTTTTCAATACCAAGATTATCAATCCCATTGTGAGCATCATAAACCTCCTTGGTATCCTACTTATCAACCTATTTAGCCATGGAAACATCATGATGTTCCTAGTTATTCTACTCATATTCCAAAACAATCCATATCAAGCCTCAAATAGACCTTAGTGGGATATGAAAAGCTCATAATGAGCATTAACACTATGAGAAGCTATGGACAAGAAATTCATAAACATGAGATTCAAAACATGAGTAATTTAATATAATAGGATAAAGAAGAGTGGGTATTTTTCATAAGACAAGGTCATTCAAAGGTCAATAATGACATGTTATATATAGAGGGTTTTATTTCAAATATTGAGGATTAATTAATAGTCCATGAGAGATAATGAGTCCAATCCTATCAGAAATATGTTCACTCATTCATTCCACATCAATCCTCCATCAAACTACCCTTTCCCCCTCAAGAGTCTCAAATAACTATTTGTCACGACCCTTGAAATTCCTCTCAAACATTTCCATCTTTTCCTATTTTGAAGTCTATATAATAGATACATTAAAAGGTGGGAGAAGTGTATCTTGAGAAGGCTGAGTTACATGTTTCACAGAAGATTATGCAAAGGCCTTTATTTTTTATCATAAAGAAGAGATCTCAAATGATATGGTGCTTGACTTTGAGTCTAAACTTGCTAAATAATTTGAAATTGTAAACCAAATCCTATACTAGTTAGTGACAGCTATGAAATAAATCCCATCCTAGTAGGAGGTCCCTCCAATCATGCCAAAAGTTACAATACCTATAATGAAAGAGGATCCTAAATGAAATTTCTAAAATGGAAATAAATGTAGTAATCAAGAGAGAGAGAGAATATTAGTCAAGTAAAATGAAAGATGTTGAAGTCAAAGACAATCTTGAGAACATTCAGCCCCCACCCCTCCATCCTCAAAAGTCTAAGGCTTTCCCTTCATGGAAGTCTATTCAAGACAATATGGAGTAGAGAGAAGAAGTGGTGGTTGTCAAATATGAACAATTAAGTAAGGATAAAGAAGCATCCATGGAAACACCTTTGGATTTGACTCATCTTCTTGAGTATTTTCAAGGGTGCACCATGCCAATCCTTGATAAGGAGCCTCTCCTTTATGAATCAAATGAGGAAGACTCAACTATAATGATATAAAATGAGAATAACTTGAGTAATCAAGAAGAGTAAATCTTCATTGATATGCCCCTTAACAAGGATAAGTGTGAATTAATCTTTTATAATAAAAAGGAGGATAAGCTACAAGAGGAAGACACTCTAATTAAACAAGAAAAAGATGATTCCTAAGAGCTACTAGATAATATGACAACCACTCTTTGTCATGATAGCCATGATGAGTGTGAGAGTGAGACATATATTCAACTTGGAATAGCTGCAAGGCAAGGTGATAACCTTCTAAAGTCTCCAACCATCCAAAAAAGGGTATGTGCTCAAGAGAACTCTATTTTCATTAAATATGAAAGACCAATTATTGGTCACCAAGATGAGTTTGTTGATGAGACCCAAATAGTTGATGAAATTTTGAAGTATGATAATGATTGCATGAAGTGTCAATATAATAATGATAACCTTTGGTAGTAATACATGATCATTTAAAATCAATATCAAATCCTTTAATGAATCACACTTCTTATTGAAGATGTTGAAGATCAACTAGCTTATGTCCCTATCAAGTGTTATTCACAAGAAGAGTAGGCACAAGATGATGAAGTTTTTGTTAAAGTTGTACATCCGAGTAAAAACACCAATCAAGACATAGTACATAAGGAATAGCCCATGAATAAGGTATAATTAGTATTGTTCTTAAAAAATAAATAAATATGGGAGGAGTATGATTAGGTGTTGAACTCACATGTATAACCCATTCATGTAGGGGTAGAATAAGAAAGACTACTTGCTTCTCAAGGATGTCATGAACATGACAATATCTCTACTTTCAAGTGGGATTTTTTATACAATGGGAAATGTTTAATTTGACTCATATCAAGATGTGGCAATTAAACCTCATGGTATCATTGTGTTCAATCAAGTTTCCATTTGATATTGGGGGAAAGCATTTAAAATTAGGCTATTTGTTTAGTTTGTTTTATCTTGCTTCAATAAGTGTTCAACACAAGTTTAGTTTGTTACTTTGTTGCTTTGTTGTCTTGTTGTTATTTTCCTTAAGTTATGTGTGATTATTAATTTAGGTGTTTTTATTTTATTATTTTAGTTGAATATTATTAGTTTTTTTAGTCCTAGAGGTGTTAAAGGTGTTAATATATTTTGAAGTCTAATAATATTCATGATCCATGTTGAGTTATCACTACAAAAGATTTTGGATTCACTTGACCAATAGGCTGGTCAAGCCCTATGAGTCATAAAAAATGTTGGAAATTTGGCCTCCAAATGATAAATTCCAACCCCTATAACCAAAAACTATGATTTTAAAGACATTATGTACTTATTATGGTAGTTGTAGTGTTAAAAAGGCCTGTTTTAAGGCCATCCATATAATTATAAATGTGAAATTGATATTTAGGAATATTCAAGATCTTATTTATCCATTAAAATGTCAAAAAAGTGTTTTGGAGGAGATTTTAGGTCTTAAAATGAATAAAACCATTTTACCTCATATATCAACGTCTTTAGTAGCTCTAAAATGGTAGTTTTCAAATGATCTATATAGAAAGAGGAGAGAGATTAAGGATATTAAACTTTATAAATTATTAGGGGTCCCATTAATCTTGAAATTAGTGTATTTTTTCATTTATTTTTGGCTTATTATTTATGAACAATCACTATGAGTGACAGTAGGTCATTATGGCCTATACATCTGAGAAGGGTCTATTCTTGCTCCTATTTATCTATATAATAAGTTTATGGATAAGAATTATTTTTAGGGTGTTTTTAATATGTATTTTATATCCATTTCATGGTGGTTTAATTAGATAATTCATCTCTATGAGCTACTTTCACTTTGAGAGAGAAGGCCTTTGTGTATAGACTATTTAAATGGATTCTATTGCAATTCTTTATTTTATATTCATGATGTTCATATTAAAATGATTATACTTATTAATTGTTCATATAATGTATCTTAGTTTCATGTAATCCATTTTATTTTACCTGAATATGCATCTCTTTGTCTATGAACTTCAAGTGTACTTGCTTTGGAGACTTTGTGTGTGAACAATCCACTAAAGGTTTGATTATCAATTTGGGCTCAAATGTCAGTGATATATCATGGTGCATAATTATGACATGGTAATTTATTATATTAAGTGTAGATTGTTGAATATAAGATACCATATACACATTCTCCAATAGGATTGATAGTTTTTTCCTTCGTGGACATGTTGTACAAACTTTGGAGTGTATGGAAGAAGTTCACTACTAATGGAAAGGATATATATATATATATATATATATATATATATATATATATATATACACACGCACACACATATATATACATATACATATATATATATATACATATACATATATATATATACATATATATATACATATATATATATATATATATATATATATATATATATATATATATATACATACACACACACACACACACACACACACACACACACACACACACACACACACACATTCATACCTTCATATATCCTTGACCACCTCAATGATATCATAAAATGTCTCCAATGGACTAGAGACTTTGATTCTCAATTCATAGAACATGTACATGGATTGACTATACTTACAATCTGTACAAGACCAGTCAAGTGAACTAAAGGTGATAGAATGTTTATTAACTCTTTGAACATTGAAATAATGAAGTGGTTTTCTATAGTTTGAAGTGATTTCATGGTATTGAATGAGGTTAAATAAATTAATAATTATATATTTTCATCATAAATAGTAAATTAGAGACCCAAAGGCCTCAAGCATATATGTCCTTATTTAAAACCAAAATCAACATCATTTTAATAAAAATCAAGCCACATAATAAGTCAATTCAGGGATAAGAGATAGTGTCACAATAATTAAAGGATACCTAGGAGACACTAGTAAATTTTGGTCAGTTAAAATTCAAGAATTGGGATGATAGTTTATAGTAACCTATATTCCATACAATTATTAATATACACCTACAACCATGGTTCACTTATAGTCATATGCTTGTCATATGCTTTGTGACTTAAGAGAGTTGAAGGTAAATTTGTGCTTTCATAAGGTTTAAAATCATGGATAGTTATACCAAAAGATTTTAGTAAAGTATGAGGTCTAAAATATCCTAAAGTGGTGATCTATAGCCAAGTATAATAGTCATCCATATCCCTCATAATATTCTAAGCATAATGACCTTTCTATACAAGGTGAAGTAGTAAGAATCAGGAATTTGTATAATATCATGACTTGAATACAATAAAAACTTAATTATAAAAGTAAGATATAGGATGAGATAAAAAAATCCAAAGGCATATGTGAGGTCTATTTGTTTATTTAAGGTCTTCACTCCATAGTTACTCTATAGGGTTTCAATACATACTATGTGGTTAGTAAGCTTTTTAGGAGCTAAATGGTTGGATGTGACTCAAGCATTCACTTTAAGTGAATGCTCCAAGATTGAAAAGGTTTAAAATATAAGGAATATGGTTTCTTAGGTTTATCCATGGATAACCTATCATACATCCCAACATTATAATAGTCTGTAAAGAGGTGTCTCATGATCACTTATAACCATGCTAAGAAGAGATGAAGCAGGTGCAATATAAGAACCTTTAAACCTTGATGAATATATTGAAGTGAATGGATCATTAGAAACCCCTGATTGTAAATAGGTTTGATCCAAGATAATCTCAACATGATCATTAGGTTGATCTAAAGTCAAGATCCTAAGAGAGAGACCTATAGTCATATCTAAAAACACACTCAGTCATAAGCCCAAGAAGTGGGTAAAGCAATGATTGAAGACTTCAAAGGTAAGTAAAGGTTAAAATGAGGTTATGAACTAAATAAAAACTATTAAATTTTAAAGGATGTATTATAAAAACTTAAAGGACAAATATGACCTAACCTTCATATTCAAAAAGTCACCTACAACTAGCATAAAGTGTCACTCATAGTGATAGGGTGAGGAACAAAGAAAATAGAAGATTGTGGGTTAGATATTGGTATATATATAATGAGATGAATATATTCACTTGTGATATTGGATTTGAGAAAATAATATCCTTGATAAGTCTTTGAGACCTAAACCATGATTCATTTCAGTATTGGATCTATTGAGTTTAAATATTCACCTTTAATAGTGTTAGGCTTGGGTCATCAAGGTATGTGTAACATGTATATCATGTATGTACTTGTATATGAATTAATGGAATAGGAAAATGTGAAAAAGAATTTATAAATGTTTTTTTGAGGTTTAAAACTCTAAGTAATTTTGGAGTGGATAGAACCTATTCCAAGTTTCCATAATGAGAATTTTACCTACAACCAGTGTTGGTAGAGTGTAGGCTAAAAGGAGATGAAGAGAAATGGTGCTTTGATAGGGTGCATAGGAATGATAAGTGAATAAGGAAGGAAAATTAAAATTAATATAAATATAATATAAAATCAATGAATTATTATTGGAACTATCATATCATAGTGACAAGGTGAAAAGAAACAAACTCAGTCATGGACCCACGAAGCATAAAAACTTAGCCAACCAACTAACTAGTTTTAGGAAAAATGAGTTATGAGGCTTTTAAAAGTGTGATAAAGCAAGAAAATTTTGTATAATTTGTGGTAATTATTTTATTGATATTTCCATGTTATTTTTAATGTTAGAAAAATAGTATAAACATCCAATATTTTGTCTCAAACCTAATCTAGTTCATTTATAGGGTTTATTTAAGAGACCTAGAGGTTCACTTGAGCTAAAGATCACAAACCAAACATTAGACACATAATGAATGGATTTTAAGGTAATTATATATACACTCTTAAGTGAAAAAATCATCATTTCTTAGTCTAAGTGCCCTTGAGGTCTTGCAAAGGTAAAGTAGTCTCAAAACCCCAAGCACCTTGACTAAGGTACCAGTTGCATATAGAAGGTTAATGAAGACTTATAGATCATAAAGAATAATTGAGAGGTTTTTTGATGATTACTAATCTATTAACATCAGTTGGAATTAATTTTTAGAGATAAAACTAAAACTTTGCCTCTCTCTAGCCTTAAAAATGTTAATCAAAATACCCTATGAGTAACTTCAAGTGCTCATGGCATTGCTCACACTTTGAATAGGAATATGATAATTTTTGAATAGTTTATGAGGTATATATATAATGTTTTAAAATTATAAGGAGGTAATTTTGACATTCCATTTTTATGAACAATCATTAATACCCTAAATAGGTCTTAAACCCTCCTAAAACCCAAGTTGTGACTAGTTTACAGATATGGACCTAAAAAATACCAAAGGATATTTTATACTCTATAATTATCCTTAACAACCAATTTTTTTGTACCTTCACTTGTATGAATTTGTACAAAACTATACTTTTTCAATGTTTCTTAACCTAAAATAGGGTTTTGGAGAGTATAATTTTATAACCTTCAATTAGAGAGGTGGATTAAGAATTATTTTACCTATACAAGATCAAAAATATAGAAAAAAATTATTATAAATTCCTAAACCATTCAAATCTTTTAAGCTAGTCTAAAAATGCTTAAAAAGGGCAAGCTTACCAATGGTCGTTTAAAGGTTTTCATACTTACACAATGTTCTAGATCACCAAATTTGAATGGATCATGGAGATATCATAGGTAAAGTTAATCAAGTTTTTTTTTGGAGTGTCACATGTGTTGGGGGTCTTAAGATAAAGATTCACTTTTTAGGCCTAGGAGGGCTAATTAGTCATAATTTAGAAGAGAAAATGAGCTAGAAAGTATATCTACACTCAGGATATGATCACCAAATATTATGTGGAGATATAAGTGGATAAGGGATATCCAAAAATACTCCCTCTTTTCCATAGACATGTCCATATTCTCCTAGACAAGCAACTTTGCTTATAAAAAGGGATACAAGGAATTGTGAAGGAATGTAAGGTTTGTGAACAAAATCAAGTATTTTTGAGTGACTTATGGATCCAATGCCCTTGATATAGGTCTGATATGCTATTCAGAGACCATCCATGAATAAATTTTCAATCTTGGAATAAAAATCCAATTTTTTTCTTCTATGTCTTAGTGAAGGAGGAACAATTCAAGGAGTGAAAAGAATAAATCAATGCATAATGGTTCAAAAAAATCCTTTCCAATGAAAATATACAATATCCAAACCAAAAGTGAAGAGAGAAAAATTTAAGTATCATTTGGTATGAGATTTAAATTTTTTAAAATTTTTAAAGACTTGAAAATACCTTCTCTTCTTCCAACGCCTAGGCTTGTTGAAGGAATCAAACTTGAACTTGAAGGCTTCTAACAGCCCATGGATCATGGAAGGACCTCATTAATGTCCTATAAGAATTTTTGAATGAATAATAAAGGGGAAATTAATTTATTATTTCTAAGTGGAAGGACTAATTATACAATAAAGACATATGACCAAGAATATAGGATTCTTGAGCAAAGATTTAGGTACTTGTCTGAGTCAAACTCCACCAATCAATGAAGAAGAATTCCTTCATGAATTATTTATGAATCCAAAAAAGTGTAATTAAAACGTATACACTACTTTAAGAATGTGTAGAATAGATTAATCATGAAGTGTTATGTAACATTTGGAGGACTAAATCAAGGCCATATTTACTAGTTTTGGGGGCTCTTGTCACTCTCATTCTCCTTCTCTTCTTATTCTGCTATATATTCAATAAAAAATGCCTTAATTTATAATCCCTTTATTATGAATGAGGAAAATATAAAAATATTTCACTTTTTATCCTCTTAAGTGAATAAAATGATATTTTTCATAGTCCTTGATACAAATTTAGTGTGTCTAATTAGTTTGGTTTGCACATGTGGTAGTGTTTTCTCCATTGGCAAGTCCTAATCTCACATAGTTACTAGTATATCATCATATGTAGGTCATATATATATATATATATATATATATATATATATATATATATATATATATATACTATAGTGGAGATATTTACTAGTTAATGCCTTAAATTAAGTCTTCCATCATTGCCCTCATACTTTGATCACTTGGTGAAACTTTTATGTGAAACACTTTTGCATAGGATTCGTTGGAGTTGTAAGTTTCAGTCATTTGCATTTTTTACGAGTGTTCATTAAAGTAAAAATTTAGTGGATGAATGAATACATAAGTGCATCACCATCACTTGTATTATGTTTATTCTCTATAATTTGTATCCCTTTTCACCTCAATAGTAGTAGGTTTTAGTAATTGAGCCATTAGTGATGTAACAGGGGATATAGCCCCATAATATAGAGGTTTGGTCTAGCTATAAGGTCATACATAGACTTTAGACCATTCCCATGTTAGTAAAGGTTTGAATAAGAACTTAACCCTCTCCTTTAAGAGGGTATAATTTGGGTTGCTAACACTACCCAACTAACATCACATGTTTACTACTTGTGCCAAGTTAAATGCCCTAATCACATGGAGTTCTAGGGATTGCATATAAAATTAGTCACAATAGATCACATATATTGAATCAAGATTTATCTACATAGGAACAAGTTTGGTATACTCATATATAGGTGATATTAGAAGTTCAAAATAGTTTTTACATAGAGGACACTAGCACCATAAGTGGACACTATCACCACTATAGTACTATCCAACATAGGGCACTATTATCCATGGGGTTTTGACACCTAGATCCTATTTCTAACTCTCAGATCAACTCCTGTACTAGTTTTTAGGCTATAAATTATTCATATCAGTCAGTATCTAACTAAGTATTCATTCATATCCTTCATTTATATTATTATAAATATCAATTTAGATTAATTCTTTCATAATTCAATGGTTGTATTTTTTACATATTTTATACCCTACTTTACTATACTCATACCTTTTAACAACTTAAGTATTACACTCCATAAATCCTAAAAGGTTAAATCATTTGGTGAACTTTAATTACTTTGAATAGTGCAAAAACCTTAGATAACCGTAGGATTTATGCTTATAGCATTGTTAGACCCATATTCATATTTTAGATCCCTATATAATTTTATTTTTATTTCATATAATCATGATAAAAATGACATATAAAGTTTATCACTTTTTAGTAAAAAATTTTCTAGCTTTCGTTGCATGTTTAGATAATTTCATTTGGAATAAATTCAAAGATGACATAAACACATACGTACATGATCATTTATATCAATTAAAATATATGTCATATTTCATTATATCTCTATAATGTTATTGTTAACTTATGTGGAATTAAATTAAGAAAAAAAATCCTTACATATATATGTTGAGAAATTATTATCATTGATGTCAAGGCCAAGTTTAATGTCATTTGATGTCAAGGTACATCTAATAAAGATGCATGGTGAATTGGTATGTGACAAGGAAGCAATGTGGAAAGAGATAATTTGAATTCAACCTATTGTCTCTCTATTGAGAGAGAAGTTAAAGGAAACCTAGTGATTATTCTAAGGTCATTGTCATGATTCAGATCAAATTAATGATTGTTAGTGTTGTCACAAAGAGGTTTGATGTCAAGTCAAGGTAAGCATGTTTTGAGTACTAGGTGTCTTAAGAAGACTAGTAATAATAAGCATGTGCATGATGGGAATGAAAAGGTGTGTATAGATTTATGATATTGTCTAAAAATCATGAAAGACATGTGATCAAGGTGTGTAATCATCAAGGAGTTTTTTAAGGTTAGTTGTCAAACTTCAAGTGATTGAGAAGCCTAGTCATGACATTGGTAATTCCATAAAGAGACCTTGTGATAAGGTATGAAGATTAGTGGTATGATAATATGGGTGAAAATAGGCATACAAGGAAATATAAGGTTGTTTGATTATGCATATGATGGATTTGAGTACTCAAGTATGTTTTAAGGTGAGCCTACATGGGTAAGACCTACACACTTGGCATGCAACTAGACTAGTTCTAGACCTTGCTTAACCTAATGAGGTATCATGAAGTGTTTTCAAGACATATTAAGGATTTTTTTTTATTTTTTAATTTTTTAATTTTTAATTTTTAATTTTTTTTTCATTTTATAGGTTTATTTATCATCTTAGTGAGGTTGTGAGTGTATGGAAAGAGGCTTGAAGGTTAGTTTCAGGGCTTAATGTAATTTGTAGGTTAAATGCCCAAAGAGCAAAGAGAGAGATGGTGATTAGATAGAGTATTAGGATCAGTTCCAAATAAATTATGCATATTTGAGCATAAAAATAGGTGTTTCATGTTTTTAAAAGTTTTTAAAATAAGTTTGAGGTTAAAGTTTTTAATAAAATGCAAGAAAAAGTGTTTCAAGGTCTCTCAAGTGTATAGAATTAAGAGTTATCAACCCAAAAGGAATTTTATGTGTTCATTGGCATGTGTAACCTCTGCATTAGAAAATAATCCATTAATGCTATATGTTTAATTATCCTATCTCAATTTTCCAAGCATTGGTTTCTATAATAAGGGGCTAAGCTTTATGAATGATTATTATGATTGTAAGGTGGTGTAAACCTCTCTAAAACCCTAAATTTGACCTGATGAGAAAGATATTGATAAAAATAGCCTATAATGTTTTTTAATAGGTATTTAATTTATTTTAGGTAATATTAAAATCTCCTAGGCACCTCTAGGTGTGATTTGTCTATTTGGTAAGTGATGGAGCCTATAGGAAAAGCTTTATTTCTCATAGATTTGTTGTAGTAGGAAGAGTTGACCAAGTCAAAGTTGATAAATAGATGGAAGTTAAAGATTGATACATTTATTATATGTAAATGGTTATTTTTGAGTAGGTTCCATGACTAAATATTTCTAAACTTGGCATGCAATTTGACCTATCACTACAAGGCCTAATGGTGCAGATAGTGAGAAAACTAGGCAAAAGTGAGAAGTTGATTAGGGAAGTGTTATCATGGACTAGGGATGAATCCAAGTGAATGGATAATTTTTTTAATACCTATAATAAATTTTAATTTTGGATATATGTTTTGGTGGTCAGTGGATATGATGAAATTATTGCTCATAAGTTGACCTGTCTAATGTAGATGAGACAATGAAGGTGAAACATTATGAGATTGATCTGAAAGACCAATATTGTCACTTGACCATGGTAAAATTATATCTGAGATATACATAATAATATAATAAGTTCATCCAAATTCATCATAATTCCATAAATTTGTTTACATAGGTATTGAAAGTCATTATCACCATGATTATGTTTGAAGGTAAACTGGCAGATTTGAGTAAGCAAATTATAGTGATGAGTTAAAGGCTCTTTACCCTATGTTGATGAACATAATTAACATGATGTTGTTTTTTGGTACTTAAATGACATATACATTCCTTATATAAGGTTTTATATTTATTTTAATAGGTTTAAACATTAAATCCAACATGACTTATCTAGTTGAGTAAGGATTGTGAGAAAGAAGGTCAATAGATTGGTCTGCAAGACCAATAGTTTCCAAAATATATTATTATCTATTTATTATTAGTTTTTTTAATGATTTTAAAATATAATTTTAATTCATTTTATTTCCTTGGATGTGTCCCTAATTTTTCATCATTTCAAGCTTCCATGACTATGTTTTCAAGCTAGTTGGCAATTCTGAGTGAGCTACTTACATAGAAGGGTTTGAATATTTTTACCCTAAGTTATGAATTATAATGCACATGGTGATGAATATAGGTTAATTTATATTATTTATATTTATTTATTTTCCATTTTTGTTTTTAAATTATTTTTATGCTTCAATTGTTCAAGATAGATTTTTTGGGTATGCACAAGCCTAATATGAATAATACTAATGATGTACTCCAAGTTGTGGTTTGAGCTAAAATGATCTATGGATACTATATGAAATTAATAGGTGTATATTTTTATGTAATATTTTTCTATTTATACCATGTAAATTTTTTGAATTTTCTCCAAGAAGATCAAAGGGTAACCTATGCTAAGTAGGCCTAATTGGATTAGGTCTCTATGAGACCTAAAAGAAAGATAAGGCATATTTGAGAAATATCAGACTTAAAGGGACTAAAATAAAATTTTATAAATGTTTATGATATTTACTAATATTTATTTCATGGTTGACCTAATATTTTAAGGTTGTTTGGCTGACTAAAAAGGAAATGAACAAGAAAAGACTTATATGAATACTAGGCAAGTTTTAGTCCTATTACATGTGTGTAAACACTAAATGAACAAGATAACACATTTGTGAGAATAATAATGTATCATATAACATAAAAATATCATATAATATTATTTATTAATCTTTTACAAAGGTTCTACAGATGAGGATCAAGGTCATTTGACATAATCAAGTCAAGAAGAGGGATAGTTGAGTGAAGAAGGATAGAGGCCAGTTTGAAAGTGATAAAAGTGTGTGAAGAGATGAATTAAATCATCATATATTTTATGATAAACATAATTTTATAAATGTTATAAAGTTTTTTATGTGGATAAGTTGGCATTGAGTCATCTATGGGTTTGGTGCCTCCTTGCAAGTAGGTGCTTACTAAAGCCTAGTTTAGTTATTGCTTAGCTAGTTGGGGTTGGTGCTACATGTGAAGTTGGTGATTCAATACATTTAGTTTTTGTATTATATGAATATATTACATTTGAATCATTAGTGTTTTTTATTGCCCTTGAGGGTTTTCCACATACATAATGTGTTCATGTGTTTCATGCTCTTTTTAATTGATGCTTATGCTTACTAAAATCTATATGTTTATTTAAATGATAAATGATTGATTAATTAAGATTTTATAAGAAATATTTTTAATACTGATTCACCCTCCCTCATTAATTTTTATTCCAACATTTATTATCAAATCTTGGTCTTTTGAATTAGGTCTAAAATCCTAAAGGAGATCCTAAAAGCAAGGATGGCTAGTCAGCAAGCTCAAGGTGCTTTCTCTACTAGTAAGGCTACATTATTTAATGGATCTAACTATGCCTTTTAGAATGTAAATATGAATATATATTTGATGTCACAAGGACATTATATTTGGTATTTATTTATGGATGATTATATTTCTCCTCATATTCCACCAACAAATGTAGCAGGTAAGAAGGCTAGTGAAAATAACTCTAAGGAAATGAATGCCATTATTAATGGATTATCAGATGTAGATATTATAAATTTAATGAATTATGTATCAAAAAAAAATATGGGAAAAATTTAATACCATCTACTAAGGAGACACTAATTTGAAGATGGCCAAGTTGTAAACTACCTAAGACAGTTTGAAGCTTCAAAGATGAATGAAGATGAAACAATTGCCTCTTACCTATTGAAGGTTCATGAATTAGAGGGTTGGGAGAAGAGGTGAAAATATATACAATTTTTCAAAATGTCTTGAGATCATTATATCCTAAGTTTGACTCTAAGGTGTCTATAGTAGAAGAAATGCAAGATTTGGACAAGATAGAGATCGATGGACTTCATGAAATTTTGATTACCTATGAGATGAGAACTAATTAAAGAAGACCTCCCAATAAGGAATAAACTTTAAAAGCTTAAAATAATTCAAAATCCAAGAAGGTAAAGGATGAGAAATGATTAGATTTTGATGATGATCAATTGATAGCCATGTTTGCAAGGAATTTGAGGTTTGGATCTGGTATGTACAAAGGTGGGTTTCCCTTAAAATGTTTTGACTATGTCAAGATTGATCATTTTGCATCTAAGTGTCCTAACAAAGATAAATCTAAGCATAATGAATAACATGATAAACATCATGGAGATGAAAAGAATGCCTATAACCCTGATAAAAAAATAATGAGTTCATGAAGTATGAAGATAGAAAATAACCTTTAATGAACAAAAAAACATATATACTAAAGAAGATAACTCTTATAATGTAACTCAAGTGCATCTGATATTGATGATGGTAGTCATGAACTTGAACATGAAAATAATGAAACCTTGTTTATGGTCATAGTATCAGACCATGAGGTTTGTTAAAGTGGGAAAGACATTATGGTTGATGTGGAAGTAGATGAAGAAAAAGATGAAGTAGATCTTGAGTTAGAATCAGTAAGTTCCCTAGAGAAATTAGGTTTCCAAAATAAAAAGAATCATAAACTATTATATTTAGTTAAGGACTATGAGGAATATATTGGCTTGTTTGAGGAAATATTTAGTAATACTTCTATAGAGTATGATGGGATCATCAATCAAGATGAGGTAAAAATGGAGGTAATCAATGCAAGATTAAGGATTAAAGAGGAATAATTCATTAGGTATGAAACTAAAATAGAATCCTTGAAATTTGAGTTGAATCAAACATAGATCAACGTGAGGACATTTATGAAACTTTAAAAGATCATTAATGCTTTAGATGATATCTGTATTAGTCAAAAGTCTCAAGTGACAAGAAAGGTCTTGGTTTCAAATAAGACCAAAAGGAAGCACATCAAGTAAAGGATAAGACTATTGAATATAATAAGGTTAGCATGAAAGTACCTATAAAATAGACCAATTATATAAGGTGTGTTAGTTCATTCAATGTTTAGTATTTTGTATGCAATCAATTTGGTCATACAACAAGAGAATGCAGATGACCCTCCAAGAATTAATACTAATAGAACTATGAAAGGAGTCGTAGCTCATACCAGTCAATAGGTATATATAAGGTGGTTTTTTATAGTTATCATGATGAAGGAAACATTGTAAAATTATATCCTAACAAGGTTAGAAGATCATCAAGTCAAAGTAGAAGGTTTGAAGCTCTTAAAATTCAAGAAAGAAGGTAAATGAATGTATGGAAACCAAATATAATGAAAATGAGTCATGATCAATCTACAAACTCAAGTGAACTACTTTCTATGATAGATCATGATTCAAATATGAAATCAAGTTAGGAATGCTTATCGTCAGCCCATATTAATGATCAAATGGATGATGAAGAGATCAAAACTATAATGAAAATTAAGCCTAAAAGGGTATTAAAGAACATTTAGTCAGATAAGAGCATGAAGATATTATAATGTCTTAAACTTGGAATGTTTTAGTTCTATATGGAAAGAGGTGGCTCCATTAGGCTCCATGGAAACACTATTCAGTTTGTAGAAATATGGTATATGCTTGATTTGAGTGGGAGAAATTCAAGTTTTTGATTGAGTTTGATCTATGTTGAGAAGTGGTCTTGTAATATAAGTTGTTTTAAAGAAGGTATGCATGGATTAATGGAGAGAATTATTTTAATACTTCATATTTTGTGTTTTGAGCTCACATATCAAGAATGTATGGTTCCATATGGTAGGTTATGTAGGAGCCTTTGTCATTAATGTTAAAGGGGGAGAAAGTCAAAAAATGGAGATTGATGAGACTAGGAGATTTGAGAGTAATCAGCTTGAAGAATGATTTTCCATCAATGACAAAAGAGGAGTTTGTTGAGAAATCATTGTCACTGATATTAATTCCAAGGTTAATGTCATTTTATTTAAAGATACATCTAGTAAAGAGGCATGGTGAAGTGGTATGTGACAAAGAAGCCATGTTTCAAGAGAGAATTTGAAGGAGACCTATTATCTCTCTGTTGAGAGAGAATTTTAAGGCAACCTAATGATCCTTCAAAGGTCATTATCATGATTTGAATTAGTTTGATGATTTTAAGTGTTGTCATAAAGAGGTATTGTTAGTGATGAAAATTACACTAAAGCAATTGAGCCCTTTATCGAGTTTAAGTGCCTAAGTCCTCAGTCCAAGTCCTATTTTTGAATGTTCATTAAAGGTTAAGTTTTATGTTGAATTGGTTAAGTCTTAATTTTGTCTTTACTAGTGTGTGTATTAATCCCTTAGAAGTTTTGATATTTTTGTGGAAACTCTTTATCTAATGCTATAAATTTTTTACCATGGATAAATTTTCTAAAAAAAATATGTCTTTGGCCTTTCTACAGAACACTTTTGCCAAAACATTGAATTTCTTCAGACTCTTTGTGTAAAATCTTTGCCTAATGGAAATAGGTCTCTGGACTTTTTATCTCAAACAAAAATCCCAAAGACTTATTTCCATTGGGCAAAGAGTTTACACAAAAAGTCTGAAGAAATTCAATGTATTGGTAAAAGTGTTCTATAGAAAGGCCAAAGACTTATTTTTTTTGGACTTTTTGTTCAGGGTAAAAAGTTTGTAGGTCCATTTATTTTAGTCATTTTGCCTACTCAAAAAGTTCAAAGGGTCATTTCTTTTAGGCATTTTTCTCATGAAAAAAACCTTGACAAAATTCAATTATTTTGGAAAAATGTTAAGTTCAAATCTTTTAGGATAAATGTAAAGCTCATATATGTTTCAAGGAAATTTTTATGAAAAAAATGGCGAAAACAATTATCTTGATACAAAGTCTACAACAAAAAGGACCAAAAAATATCAACTTTTTCGGGAAATTATATCGACAAAAATGTCTGAAACAATTGTCTATATGAATAAAAAAATGTTGAAGTGCAAAATTAATACATGAGAAGTGTCTGAGAGAGTTCAATACTTCGGGAAGATTATCTTGGATAAAAATGTCTAAAACAATTATCCTAATAAACTAATGCCCCCAAAAAAAAGTCACAAAGACTAATAGGGAATTATTGTAGAAAATTTATCCCAAAAAAAATAAAGGACTAATTAAAATAGGAATGCTAAAGACATGAGGCCTAATAAGTAAAGCCCTGAAGAAATTTGCCTGAATTGTATAAACATGATGGTCTTGTAGAAGTCTTTTGATAGGCACATAAATGTCAATTTTACACCATAGAAAGTATCCATTGGGGATAAAATATTCTAAGATGGTCACATGAACATCAAATTTAGACCCTATGAAGTAGTCATTTGAGTTCGAATAGAGGTAGATCCAATCGTGTACATTAACACAAAGCACGATGATCTAACGGTGCATGATCAAAGATGTATAGTCAAAGGAATCTAGGACAAATGTAGGCATGAAAAGTGTCAAGATCCTGAGGTATGGTTAAAAGGAAAAAATAATGCTCAATATCATAAATTTCAATTTGATAATGCACATTTGATTGGATGAAAATATCTAATAGTGTGAGAGCAAATTTGAAAGGTCAATACATGGTCATATGCTAAAGATTGATCACATTCCTAGAGATCAATGATACACATTAAAGTGTAAATAATAAAATATATGATGCATATTAAGTCACAAATTTTCAATAAGTCCAAGAATGAATGTAGGACTACTACTTGGTAAGAGTGTGTTAGCCTGATAGGACTGATAGATCAAGATGTAGAGAGCCTATAGTGCTACTAAGTGGTACTATTTTATCACAAGACCTATAGAAAACCAATGGTGTTTGATTCTTTGGATCAAGATAAATGGAACATATTTTATTAGTAGAAATGATCCAATGGTGT
Organism: Torreya grandis; assembly: GCA_037957365.1. Classification (NCBI taxonomy): domain Eukaryota; kingdom Viridiplantae; phylum Streptophyta; class Pinopsida; order Cupressales; family Taxaceae; genus Torreya; species Torreya grandis. Next base: position 1,509,073 of record JARHVA010004241.1, on the reverse strand, counting down.
GACCTGAGATGGAATTTTTAAAGGGCTCAGATTACATGAAGAAGTGACATGTGTCTAGAATGGAGCCAATAGGAACTTAAAGAAAAAAGGAGGTTTATGAGTCATTTTAGAGCATATTTTTAAATCATAATGATGGATCATTTTATGTTTGTACCATGACCATAGATAATTCATGTGCCATCATTAAAAAATCAAGGTTGTTCCATGGCATGCACTAAAGGAGATGTAGCCATCTATGAAATTTCAATTGTGTAGGTAAGTGATCAAGAGCTTCTCTAAGCAGTTGTGTAAAGTGACAAAGTTTGTTTGGCTCCTAAAATTGTTTTATCCCTCTAGATCATGATCAAGAGAATTTGTAGGTATTTTCATATGATGATAAATATTCTATTCAACCTCTGTCATAAATTTCCACATTCCAACTCCTATTCACTGACATTTCCAATCAAGAAATCAAATAGTTTGTTGTAGAATCCTCATCATTCCCTGTAGAGGTAGTTACAACAATGATTATTTTATTATAAGTGGATGAGGATCTTAGGCATAACAAAGGTAATATTCTTTTTATAAGTATCTTGGTGGAAAAGAAGGCTTGTTCTATAATTTTACAAATTACAACCCACAATCCTAGACTTAGAAATTTATAAATAAAGGGCTTCTCCTCTATTTCAATGTTGGTTGTTATTGTTATTCATTATTTTGGGTGTTCACTTTCTCTAATTATAGGTTCTATAAGAATTTATGGGATTAATTTTTGTGTGTAGATATTATGTCCCTTGCTAAGGTGGTTGTAGTTGTACAATCATTAGTGAGCTCTAAGAGCTTCTTTATGTCTCCCTTGTCAAAATAGAAATCTCACCATGCTTATCCCCAAGGAAATTTTTTGAAGTATTGATGTTTGTAATATTTATTTTCAATTTAATGAAAATGGTTGTGGTTATTTTATATTTCCTATTAATGAAGTGCAACAATCTATATTACAAATATTGTTGATTAGATATCTAGTTTTATGTTCATTAATAGTTATCATTTTGAGCATGGATCTAGGTCATAAAAACCTTTCTACATTATCTTAGAACATGCTATTGAATAACTTGTTAGGGCACCAATAATTTTATGGATTTGATAGGAGAGAGTTTTTTGAAAATTTAGTTTAAGTGTATGTTCTATTCTTTCAATTATCATTTGGTATTTCCCATTAGGTTGCATTTGAGTATTTATACATTTGTGCTAAGGAATGATGTCATGCATCTTTTAGGATACCCTACTATTTGAAGGTCACCAACATGCCACCTTCCTTTTTCTTAATTATCAAACTATCCTACCCTATCCTACCTTATAAATAATACACCCATTTGAATACTATAAGTGTTATTTTCCCTACAAATGCATAAAATATTGCCTATATAACATTTGTTTATAGTTTGTGCTCTAAATGCCCAACACTATAGTTTGACATCCAACCCATCTTGAAAATTATTTAGAATGAAGGTTATAGTCATAATTTCATCTATCTTTAATAGATTATATGTGGTCTAGTCCATTTTTTCATTTTGTGTGACAACCCTTCCTAGGTGGAGTAAACAATTTTGGTTATGCCCTGGTCATATTTGTGTCTCTTAGTGATAATAATCCACATGGAGGTTGAATTATAGAATCTCTACATGTGAGCAAGCTACCTCATTAGTTCTATAACCTTGGTTTAGGGAGAGTTAGAAATAGCATGGAACTAACCATACCCTCTATCAGTACCTCTTAGTTATTTTCTACATCCAATCCATTCTAGATGACAAAACCTACCCTAGCTAAAATGACATACTAGTGGGTTTTCCATCTTTGTTTTCCATTTTTATTCAAGTATGCAAGGCTGAGTGTAAGTTGTGTAGAAATGGGAACCAAAACTTTTTTGGTGCCATTATTAGGGAAACTTCTTATCACTCATGTTGTTGGGGACTCTTGTAGAGAGCTAGAGCTATAAATATTTCAGTTTAAAAGTTCTATACCTCTATTTTCTATTCTGACTATCTTGGTAGTCAACATCTCAACACTTCACTAGGGACATGCCATGATTTGAGGCATTTGACATCTACTAAGTTTCTTGTACGGAGATGTTGAAGTTGCATGTTGGAAGGTGTCTTTCCCCTTTCAAACATTATTCTAAAGAAATTAGTATCTTTGCTTTCTATCTTATCAATAAATTCAACAAGTTTAATGTTAGCATCTATCACAAATATTTTATCAACTATTATATTCTATAAGTTTGATTATAGTGGTGACTCTATTCCTATAATTTTGTTTCAAGGAAGATCAATGCCTAGTTTGAATATCTTTCTTAAATTTTAGATTTGAGTATTTTCTAGTTTACAAAGCTAGAAGGATTGAGATCATCCTTCAAATGCGACTCATTCAAAAAAACTTGTCCCACCCCTAATTTTGCATCAAAGATAAAGGAGACGAGTTTGGGGACCCCTTGAAGGTCATGGTGCTACCACAAAAGATTGCTTCAACTCTTAAGATCTTGATAAACTTGAAAGTTTTGTTGAGATCCCCATTATTGAGGACTATCATACCTCTCCTAGTAACTCTAAAACTTATAGTATAGTTTATTTTATAGCTCCTTCTCAACCAATTAAATCCCCTCCTAGGTGTGATCCACAAAGCCCACCTCAGTCACCCCCTAATATCTCCTTTCCATTTTTTTGTGAATCCACCATTAAGCGAATCATGAGGCATACAGATTAAGATGAGAATGAACATCATGCATTCCATGTTCCTAGATTTATACCAATTAGTTTTGATGAAATGGAGGGTTATCCTAATGAAGTAAGGAAGTGCCTTCCAAAATTCCAAGGGAATAATGTAGTGAGTGGTGATCAACACTTGAGGGGTTTTCACAATATTATTTAAGATTATGAGGTTGAGTATGAGGATATGTGCATTAAGTTGTTTGTGCACGCATTAGAGGAAGATGTATATTAATGGTTTAATTATCTTCCCACTAGATGCATTGATTCATGGGAAGAAATGAGGAATGTTTTTATAATTCAATATGGTGATAAAATTGATCTCAAGTTCATTTTGGTTGAATTTGAAAACATCAAAAAGAACCCTAATGAGTGTGTTTAGGACATCAATACACAATTTAAAAAAAAACTATGATGTAGCTACTCAAAAATATTAGGCCCAGTGATATAACATGCCATATAAAGTATTGTGATGATTTTGATAAGAAAGATACATACTACTTGAGGGACAAGGCTCCCATGAACTTGTGGTTAGCATTCAATATGGCTATCCAAATTTAAAATAATAGAAAGGTTTTGGGAAAGCCCATGAACAAGTAGGCTAATGTGAAATTGGTCAATTCAAAAAAGACATAGTCCAAAAAGATAGCCAACCTTGAGGAGACTATTAAAACATTGGCTTTTATTATCAAAGAAATGTCATACAAGTTGGCTAGAGATGAAAAGGGGATCCATCATGTGTCTACCATTCAAGAGAGGGATCCAAATCCAAATCAAGCACAAAGAATGCCTAGTTTCCATCATTTAGATAATGATAGAGGGAAGAGGCCTACATCAGATGAAAAATAAATAAGAAATAAAAACAAAGGGGTTGGGAAAGAAGTGCCTGATCTATTAAATGCCAAGATGAATGTGATAGATTGTGACATTAATATTAGCTAGTGTGACAAGTGTTTCCTTACACATCTTCCACGTGATACAATTGAACCAATTGATGAAGATGCAAATGAACCTAAGTCTATGTCATACAATGATGAGATTATGATGTTTAATTGTCATAATCCTTGAATCAAGATGTCTACCTCCATGAAACTGCTAAGTGTTACCACTATTGATTAATTTTTGAGTGTTGTAAAAAAGGTATGTGTCCCAACTTGTGAATTTTATTGTGATGTTAATATGACACAAACATATTAATTACCCATCTATGAATTTGATTTTTTGAGATCAATGATGATTAAAAAGTATGATGGGGGAATTCCATCAATTGAGGAGATGCAAATGATAATCAATGTAGCAGTTACACAAGAGAGAGAATACAACTTGAGAAGAAAGTATCAAACTAATACTCCTCGAGACACTATCCATGCAAATCCAAAAGAAAGGGATGCAAGTAAGGAAGCTAGGAAAACTACATTAGTCCTAAATGCTTACAAAATAGTACCCATTTCCCAAGCTAATAGACCTATAGGTCCTCTTACCAAGAATAAAATTTCTTTGTTGTCCAATGTCCCTAAGGGTGTAAATGATGTCGAGAAAAATCCACCTTTAAAGGCTATTAATAAAATGCTAATCCATTCCAGCCCACTCTACTTCAGTTTTTGAGTGATTATATCGCATTTGATTGTGTTTTTACCCTTCCACCATATAATCCCCTTAGTATAACATATGTGATATGGCTCAAGTGTTGAGCCAATTGAAAATTAATATGCTTCTTATTGAATTATTAAGAATACCTAAAGATAGGAAGAGGGAATTTGAATATTTAGAATTTGGTAAGAATTCAAATGCAAATTAAATTGAATTACCCTAATCACCTCTATAAAATAATGAAAAATTAGAAGATATTGTTGAGCTAGATACATAAGTGTATTTGGGTACTACCTTAGTAGAAAGTCAATTGAACGTGGACCCATTTTATATAACTCTTTTGATCAATGGTTTGATTGTTCATAACTATATGTTTGATTATAGTGATTTTTATAATGTGATGCCTTTATGTGTCTTAAATGAGATTGGATTTAACATAACATCAACTTTTGGCAAGTGTTATGCCATGGATTCATGATAATCTCCAATTTTTAGACAAGTCAAGGGGTTGATTGATTTGTAAACTACACTGATAAACTCAAAGTGAAGTTTTAAGTATGAATACTGAAAATTCTCAAAACTTAACAAATTCTCAAAAAACTCAAAAGAACTTGCAAAATATTTTGGCAAAAATGTTCTCAGTTGTTGAACTAGTTTCTTTAATAATGTTGTGTTATAATTATCGAAATGAAAATTACTTGCATGAGATCATTTACTAGTTAGAATCAAATCAGCAAAATAAAAACAAAATCATGCATCAAATGACAATTACCAAGACATGAAAACATGATAACAGAGTTTGAATCAACAATTGATGCCTACGTCTTTGGGTTCTCCAAAGGAGTGGACCGTTTCCATTAAGGGCACTTCAAACACCTGGAAACAATAAATAACTTTCCTATAAGCTGATATCTCAATGCAATAATTCACCTTCACCATGATTGAAATCACACCCGACACCTTTGAATTCCATGAGTCTTCATAACACCTGCAAAGTTGCTTCAAAAGTCCTAAAAATCTCCTCTATGGGCTGAAATATATTCCTCCAATATGTAAGTTGGATATAATAGAGTATTAATATTATGTAATATGGCTAGAAAATGGATAAAAATCCATTACATAAGCTTTCCCAAAGCTTTTAAAAAGTCTTAGCCTCTTAAAAATTAAAAACACAGTCCTGAAATTGATGATTTCAAATAGAAATTAGTCCCTTTTATAACACTTCGACCTCCATAGCTGAAGTGGTCAAGGGCTATCTCTTTTGGGTAGCAAGTCAAGGGTTCAAAATTTCCACCCTCATTTTTAGGTTCTTAGGAATGAGTTTGAATCGGCCTCCTCCTTTTTGGGTATGCTTTGACTTATTCTTGATCCCACATGTGTGGATCAAGCGGTTAAGCAAGGCTTGGAAAAGTCTTTTAGCACCATTTTATCCCATGGGTTTATCCCACATGCTACGCTTTGGAGATGGAGAAGGTTTGAAAAAGTCCTTTGGCTGCCCACTTATCACATGGCTTCAGCCACATAGTTCCTTAAGACTCGAGCATACAGATTCACCAAAAGTTTCAGCTCCCATGTGACTCACCACCTTGCTTGGTCTCGCCACTTATCTCACGCTTGACTCCATGTGGCATGTTGATGATGTGGCATGTCATCAAACCATTTTTTTGAAACCCTATCATTTTCCAAGTGTTAAAATCTGATAGGTCCAAATGTTAAAACCACCTTGAAACACGTGCCACATGTCGTAAGAGACATTTTTTGACAAATCTTCAAATGGCCATAATAGGAGCTCTCAAACTCAGATTAACTTGAAACCATTATCAAAACTCAATTTTTGATCACACCTCCCTAATGGAGGGCTTTTGGTCTTTAAAAGTCTAATATCCCATGAAACTACAAACTGGTCTACTGCATCCATGAAAATAGAACCCAATCATAACAAGAGGTATAAACAATTGAATTAAAATTATTCATAATCAAACTACAAAAATTCCTAATCCAAAGGCATGAGTAAGTTAATTTACAACTACCAAAGTGATTACAACATACCAAAACTGCCTGCCCAAATGTCACATCCTGTAAAGTGGTGAATTGCCAAAAACTAAAACAACTCCCAATGTAACTACAAGACAAGTTTATAATTTTGAAAACATATAATAAATGTTGTGGATGTGTTGCAATACAATGCCCTAGTATGGGACTTATATGCTAAGCAAATATAAATAACCAAAAGTGTATGCTACCTAACATCTAAACATGCCCATAAGGTCTTAACAATGCATCTATACATCCATGTGTCAAAAATAGATACATTCAAAATAACAGTCAAATAAGTGTTGTAATGAATTAACTCAATCTACAACATGCATTCTGCCATTATCTCCAACTGATAAAATGTGTTCAAGTCCTCTACACAACTCACACAACATAAATAGGAGATTCACAACTTAGAGTTATCAAAAAGTGAGAATTGAAAAACTTCATATGGTAAATCTACCTTGCAATGTTCCCACAAACTCTAATCTACATCTATCAAATCTTGTTCATTCTTCTTAGGTGAATTCATAACCATGCTTTGCAAAAAGAATGTAGTGATAATCCACTTAACCATTTCTTTCTTCCTAGTGAAATTGATTGTCTCTGTGGATTCCTTAACATTATTATGGATTGATTTAGCTTCTTTAACCTTAGTAAGAGGTTTTTAAATCATCTTAGTTCTAACATTACTAGAATGAGAAGATGATTGAAGTTTAAAATAATGATCAATCTGATGTCCACTCATATGGTAATGAGTGCAAATAACCTTCTTAGGTGAGGTCTCCCTTTTACCTCTTCTCACTTTGCCATGACGAGAATGGTTCTTAACACCCACAATCTGCTTAAGCAAAGCATGTCTCTTCCAACAAAATGCAACACTATGATTATGCATCCCATAAAAAGTGCATGGAAATTATTGCATCATCTTCTGAATGTTAAATCTAAATTTCTCACACATAAAAAGTGGATCAGAAGATTTAGTGTTAACTCTAGTGTAGGAACTAGGAGGTAGAATCTCAATACCTCTTCTACCTTCCTTCTTACACCATACATTCTCTACTAGTGGCCTCATTCCTTTGCTATTAGAAGCTTGTCTTCCTTTAGCCATGGAGGAAGTTTCTCCAATTTCCACCTACTCACTAGTGTAACCCAAACCTGCATGAAGAGATCTATGCTCTACTTATATTGGGTTAGTAATTCCTTAGCTATCTCTACCAATTTCTCCTCCATTATAACCCATTTTAAACAATAATTTTGATCCTATGCCCTTACTGTGTTGTTCAAAACTACCAAAAGCATCATTACTTGAATTTGAATCTGAATGGAAAGAAGAAGTTGAAGATTCTTGTGGTGAAAAACTTACACTACATTCAGTCATAGTCTCTGCATTTGAAGTTGAAGGCTTTACCTTTTCACACTCACCACATTGCAATCTAATCAAGATCTCATCCTTGGATTCAAGCTCTGATTTCAAACTTGCAATTTTCTCTTCAAGGGAATAGAGTTTGCATCTCAAGAATGCATTCTAATCCTAAATTTGGCTATTGATGTTTTCAAGCTCTTCTATCTTGGCTTTATGTGACAACTTGCCCATGGTTCTTGTAAACACACTAATTCCACAACTACACACTATAATCTAATCAAGTGATATGAATAAACAATAAACTAAAAGCAACTGTCAAAACTCAATCAGAAGCTAACTCAATTTTCTAACTGATCTGATATCAACTTAATCTATAAACTACACTGATAAACTCAAGGTGAAGTTTTAAGTATGAATACTAAAAATTCGCAAAACTTAACAAATTCTCAAAAAACTCTAAAGAACTTGCAAAATATTTTGGCAAAAATGTTCTCAGTTGTTGAACCAATTTTTTTTAATAACATTGTGTTATAATTGTCGAAATGAAAATTAATTACATGAGATCATTTACTAATTAAAATCAAATTAGCAAATTGAAAACAAAATCATGCATCAAATGACAATTACCAAAACACGAAAATGTGATAATGGATTTTGGCTCAACAATTGATACCTACATCTTTGGGTTCTCCAAAGGAGTGGACCATTTCCATTAAGGGCACTTCAAACACCTGGAAACAATAAACAACTTTCCTGTAAGCTGATATCTCAATGCAAGGATTCACCTTCACCATGACTGAAATCAAGCCCAGCACCTTCGAATTCTACGAGTCTTCATAACACCTGCAAAGTTGCTTCAAAAGTCCTAAAAATCTCCTCTATGGGCTGAAATATATTCCTCCAATATGTAAATTGGATATAATAGAGTATTAATATTATGTAATATAGCCAGAAAATGGATAAAAATACATTACATAATCTTTCTAAAAGCGTTTACAAAGTCTTGGCCTCTTAAAAATAAAATACACAGTCTAAAAATTGATGATTTCAAATAGAAATTATTCCCTTTTATAACACTTCGACCTCTGTAGCTAAAGTGGTCAAGGCCTATCTCTTTTGGGTGGTAGGTCAAGGGTTCAACATTACCACCCTCCTTTTTAGGTGCTTTGGAATGAGTTTAAATTGGCCTCCTCCTTGTTGGGTGCGCTTTGACTTATTCTTTATCCCACATGTGTGGGTCAAGCGGTTAAGCAAGGCTTGAAAAAGTCTTTTAGTGCCATTTTCTCCCATGGGTTTATACAATATGCTACGCTTTGGAGATGGATAAGGTTTTAAAAAGTCCTTTAGCCACCCAATTATCACATGGCTTTAGTGACATGGTTCCTTAAGACTCAGGTAGATAGATTCACCAAAAGTCTTAGCTCCCATGTGACTTGCCACCTTGCTTGGTCTCACCACTTATCTCACGCTTGACCCCACGTGGCATGTTGATGACATGGCATGTCATTGAACAATTTTTTTGAAACCCTATCATTTTCCAAGTGTCAACCTTGATAGGTCCAAATGTTGAAACCACCTTGAAACATGTGCCACATGTCACAAGAGACATTTTTTGACAAATCTTTAAATGGTCATAATAGGAGCTCCTAAACTTGGATTTACGTTATGAAAAATGCATCATAAATCTCTCAACAAGCTCTACAGTGTGCCACCACTGAAACTCTGAATTGAAACCATTATTAAGACTCAATTTCTAATCATTGATAGTATAGTTGGATGTTTTTATCATGTAAATGGGCTGATATATTGGGTTGATGTGTATAAATGGACCTTTCCTATGCCACCATTTTGTAGGATGGTAAGATGGTCAAACTTTATAAAGAGTAAAAAATGCTATATGTAATTGAAGATCTAAATTTTGTTATAAATTAATTATTTTACATGGATGTTGAATTAGGCAACTTTGTTGGGAGTGTTAATACTAGTTAAAAACCTAATATTCTTGATGTTGAACCTAATAAAGAAGGTACAGTCTGGAAAATGTGTTTTGACAGGGGTTACTCCAATATTTGAAATGGAGCTAGTGTTGTCTTTTACACCCCCAATGATAAATGCTTTAATTTTTTTATCTATCCTCCAAGTGCACAAATAATAATTTTGTGTATGAGTAACTCTTACTTGGTTTGCAGATTAATCATGAACATGAAATCAAAATTTTGATTATCAAGGATGATTTTGAGTTAGTGGTAAAGCAAGTCTACAATTCTTATGCCACCAAAAAAAAGGTTGAAACAATATAAAAATATTTTTTGGTATTTTCTTGAATTCTTTGATGCATTCAATATTTGTTATCATGATAGAATTTTCAATGAATAATTCGAGATACTTGTAGGGATAGGTGCTCAATTTGACATTGTAAATATGAGCCCTCATTGTTAGTATCAAGTAGAGTTGTTTTTTAGGCCTTCAATCCTAGATAATGTTCATCATTGGTATGTTTTTGAAGATGATGATCAAATTAGAAGGTTTCTAATTTGTGAAGATGAGTTCCATGATTAGATCATAGATTTGGAATCTATGGTTCAGGTTTGTGATGGAAAGGAAACCCTGGTTGGGAAGGACATTATTTAATTGAAGACAAACATACTCCCTATGGGTTTAGTAAGTTTGAAACCATATTTTGATGGAGTGGATATAATCAAGACTCAAAAATCATCTATTTCAAAGGACATGACTGAGTTTGATTTGGGTTCTCATGAGAATCCATGAAAGTTTTGGCTAGGTACTCACCCAAGTGCAATTGAGAAGGAAGTTTACATGCAACTACTTAAAATTTATCCAGATTATTTATCATGGTCTTATTATGAACTAAAATCATATATGGAAGACTTGTTTTAGTACGTCATCCCATTGGAGCCTAATGAAAAGCCTTGTAAGATGAAATAGAGACCTATTAATCCCATCTTGGCCACCAACATGCGAGATGAGTTAAAGAAGCTAAGGGATAGTGGAATAATTCAGTGCATTAGGTACTCATCATGGGTTCCAAATTCCTTATGATAAAAAATAATGGTTGTATTCATTTATGTGTGGATTTTAGGAATTTGAAGAAAACTTATTTCAAAGATAATTATCCCTTACCCAATATGGACAACCTGATACAAATTGTTACTAGATTAGAGATGTTATCCACATTAGATAGCTTCTCTGGGTATAAATAGGTTATGGTTAAAGAATTCTAGAGACCCAATACCACATTCATAATTACTTAGGGCACATATGTATATAGTAGGATGCATTTTGAGTTGATGAATGCTAGTGCAATCTTCATGTGAACTATGGACATTGATTTTCTAGGGATAATTAACTAGTTCATTATTGTGTATTAGGATGATATTAATTTAAAATCCAAGACTAGAGAAGAACTTTTAGATCATCTAAAAAAGTGTTGACCAGATGTAGGAAGTTTAACATTTTTATTAATCCTAATAAGTGCCACCTTGGATTATAAAAGGCCAACTTGTTGGGACATATAGTGTCCAAAGATGGTGTCATGATTGACTTTGATTGGGTAAAAGCCATTGACAAAGTGCCTATCTCATATTCCAAGAAGGGAACTCAGTCCTTCTTTGGACAAATTAATTTCATGAGGTTTGTGTCCAATTTTTTAGAGATCACTCTACCTATTACTTTCATGTTGAAGAAGGACCAAATTATCAAGTGGGAGGAAAAGTCCATGCAATAATTTAGTGACATAAAAGGTGATTTAAATTTTGCCCTTATTTTGGCCAACCATAATTACACTAAAATATTTTATATATTATCTTTTGAATCATATAATACTATATTTTTTATCCTATTGCAAAATAATCAAGATGGTCATGAGCAACCTATAGCTTTATTTATCAAAGTTATTGATGTAGGGATATCCTATATGGACCCCAATGTTATTGAAATTTTATCTTAAGTTGGTTTATTATATGTTTTATAGGTGTTATAGCTCATTTGAAGTCCACAGGTGGAGTATAGTTGGTCTATAGGTTCATAGATTTTTAATTTAAAAATTTCTCACCAAAACCTTATTTAAGCAAATTTGAATTTGTGAGCCTTGTATAAGGACTATTTTATGTATTCATGAAAATTTAAGGATGTATAAAGTGATTATAAAGGTTTTAGAGATTTTATTAGGTTATTAAATGACATAAGTTAAATTATATAGTCTTGGAGGTGTCATTTTGTGTAAATTCAAAACATAATATCATGTATCAAAGTAACCTCTATGTAAAAAAAGGTGGAAAGAAGTAGTTATGCATATACATAGGGTAAAAGGAGTTATTTTTGGTTTAGTTAGAGGTTTAATACATTAAAATATAGGGATGGTAAATAAAATTTATTGAAACTATTGGTATGAAGATAATTATGAAGTTTGTAATCTCTACTATCATGAATGAATGAATGCAGACCTTGTTTGAGGTCTTTACTATTGGAGCTAATTGAATGTGTTTATTGATGAAATAATGGTATAAAATTGGTTTAAAAATATTTTAAAAATATAATTATGTGATTTATAAACTTTTTTAAATTACTAATTCTTTTTTTAAGGGACAAAGAGAAAACCCTATTGTAACAGTCACAAAGGTAGACCCTGTTTGATGTGTATTCTACTTGTTACTGATTATTAGTTTAAAGATGGGTGATATTTAGTAATATATTTTTGTTTTAAATAAATTGATTTAGTACTATATTTTATTTATTTTATAATAAATAATAAACCAAAGGATATTCTTGTCTTAACTGGTTTCACAAACCCTTTGGACTAAAAGGTGAGTTTTGTTTAAATAATGATGTATTTTCAATGAATTAAAGGTGAAAGATGTATATAAATCCTTGAAAAAGTGAATAAATTTTGTGTAAATTTATTTTAAATATAATATTACAAGATAAAAATTGTATCCATTATGGCATTTAATAGCTATGATAAGAAACCCTGTTTCTTATAGTCACACAATGGTATAATGGACTATGTACTAATTTCTTGTAGGATATGACAAAGGATTCAAATTGTGATGCTAAATAATGTTTTTATAATTTATATGTAACCATTTAATGATGTTATTAACACTTTATTTCATCAAAAATGTGTCCTATGTTTTCATAAAAGAATATAGACCCATAGTGTCTATAGTTTCCTACACAATGAATTGTGTTTGGTGAGAGAAACCCTTAATAGTGGGTTGATTAGAGGAGAATAACGATTAGAAGAGTTGGTTAAGGTAATTTTATAACTAATGAAACTATTTTTAAGTTTTTAAACCTATTCAAACACCAATATTGGAATTAGAGAGGTCTTGGGCTGAGATAGGCATTAGAAACTCTAAAACTAGGGTTTGTGAATTTTAGTCAATTCTAACAAATAAAATCCTATTAAATTTAGTATGAAGAAAGGTGTTAAAATTTTATAAGTGATTAAAAAAATTTAATATTGTTTCATAAATTTTTCATACTAGTATTAGATACTAACTGTGATAGACAGTGACAAAGACCTAAGAGACCTAATTAAGGGTAAATAGTGAGCTAAACCAGTCAAGCAAGGTGGTCTAGAGACTATGTTTGGGATTGTGACTTTGGGGATAGAAACTACACAATAAAGGGTATCATAATAAAGTGTTATGTTTATAATTAAATAATTTATAGTTCATACACATCAAAGAAAGTCCATAAAGAGGGCTAGAAGGATTGAGACAAGCAGGAAGAGTTGGCAAAAGGTATGAGTTGAAACTTGAAATTGTTTATAAGTTAGTGAGTGGATAGATAAGTCTATTAAGAAACATATAAGCATGTTTATTAAGATTTTTAACTATAAATATCATCTTTAATATGAAGTGGAACCTCATAGTACATGAAGTGTGTCTATGCGGTCAGAATTGTAGAAAGGAAGAATGTGAGATTTGTCAAGTGTTAATAGAGATGATATAATGGAATATAAGATTAATTAGACAAATTAAATAATCCTAAAATCATTAAGATAATAATATAAAATTGAATAATGTGTAAACCAAAACATGAAAAATGAACCAAAAAAACTAGGTTGTAAGGAAATTGAATTAAGTAAATAAGGCTAAGTGAGATAAGAAGTAGAGATTAGGTACATGCTCTGCATCATTTTGGTATCAAAGATATAAAATTATTCTTGTAAATTTTTGAAAATATTAAAAATATGTGTTTTAAAGTACATTTTAGGATAGGTTATCAAAGATAATGCTCCGTGGAGAGGGCTAGTAGGGATGATGAGTTGGTCAAGAGTATGGTGGACCAATTAACACAGTTGATTACTCCATTAATGATGAGAATGGAGTCCATTAAGGACAATCTTATAGGAAGAGAAGAAACATATGGTAGACAACAAGGTGAAGTAGTACCTTTATAAGTAAGGATGAATGAGAGAGAGAATAGAGAGGTGGCACAAGAAAGATCACAAGTGCATGAAACAGGTCAAGAGGGCATGGGATAACATCATTCAAGAGAGATAAAACCATTTATAGGTCATATAAGGAGATGATATGAAGGTCTAATGAGACAAGGACCAAGACAAAGATTTTAGGGGCAATGTTAGAATTTCCAAATAGAAGGGCATAGGGTAGTAGAGTGTCTAAGGAATGTGAGCAATAATATGCAATAGCAGAGAGTAAGAGAAGATAATGAGGATAGAAAACATGATAGGAATTAGTCATTTCTCATGAGGAGAGTCTTATTGAAGTATAAATAATGCAAATAACTATCCCAAAGGAGAATCTTGTTCAAAAGAAAATGTAAGGCCCATGGTAAGGTATGTAATTTGGTAATTGATGGTGGTAGTACTAAAAACATATTTCTTTAGAGATGGTGAAGAAGTTGAGGTTAAAGAGAATACCACATACAAAATCATACAAAGTTTCTTGGGTTTAGAAAGGTCATCAAACATTGGGAAGTGAATAAATTTGGGTTGAGTTTCAGATAATAAGGTATCAAGATCAAGTGTTATGTGATATTTTACCTATAGATGTGTGTTATTTATTGCTTGGGATACCATGGAAGTTTTATAATCATGTCATATATTATGGTCAATCCAACACATATATCATTAAGTAGGATGGAAAGACATATACACTTATCTAATTGAAGGGTGAAGAAGATAGAAATATGAGAGGATCATGATGATGATTAAAAGGCATTATTAGAGTCAATAAATGGAGAGTTTGGGTTTTTCCAAAGCACCCAAGAAAGAGAAAGAGGTGAGTTATGTTGAGATTGTTAGTTGTGAGTCCACACAAATAGAAATGAGAGAGATAACACAAGATTACAAGGTGGTAGTAACAATTTTTCAAGATAAGGAAGAAATCATAGCACCAATGAGAGTTTTTAAGAGAGAAAAAATCCAAGACAATCATGGTATCCAAGTCCATGAAAGAGAAGACAACAATATAATGATTGACATAATAGCTAAGATGGATGAGTAATGGCTTAGGATTGACACCAAGAAAGTGAAGAGGAAGTTAGAGGTTGAGATGTATGAGAAGGAATACCATAAGAGAGCCATGAAGTATTCAAATATTATTTATAACATGATGGTTTGTAATGAAAATGTATGTAAGGAGTAGGTATCCAAAGAAGACGTGGTAGATGAATACAAAGGTTTGTAAAAAAATGTTAAAAAAGAGAAGGATGTTTAAGAGATGGAAACTATATAGTAGTCCCATGAAATCAATCATGAAAAAGGGATACTAAAGATGAATATTAATCCTTTGAAAGTATAGGAGATAGTGGGAAATCATGAAGAATAAGTTGATATATAGTAGAAAATAAAAAATATACATAATAATGAGGTATGTAAGGATAAATCACAAGTTATGCATGAAATGTAATGGGTAACAGAAGAAGAATTGGTAAAAGAAGAAGAGTACAGACTTGTATCAGTGATTAAATATAAATATAAGGAGAATATGAGGAAATATGTAGAGGAGGAAGAGTGGAATACACCATCAAGGCAAGTTTAAGATAACAATAGACATGTTTGGCTTAACAACTTTATTTTGTGTACATGTATGCTATTGAAGGAGATTAATCCAAGAAGGCATAAATGTGGGGCTAAATATAATGTACACCTCTATGAGAGGCAAGTGGAAATAAAAAACTTAAAATAGGAATTTAAATGAATTCAAGTAGTATAATATACCAAGTTCAACATTCAACACATGTGGTAAATATTCTTCCATCTTGGTAGTATGATGTAGGGGTATCCTATATGGACCCCAAAGTTATTCAAATGTTGTCTTAAGTTGGTTTATTATATGTTTAATATGTGATAGAGGTCATTTTAATTCTATAGGAGGAGTCTATTTGGTTTATAGGTTCATATATTTTTAATTTCAAGATTTCCAACCAAATCCTTCTTTGAGCAAATTTAAATTTTCAAGCCTTGTATAAAGACTATTTTATGAATTCATGAAAATTTAAGGATGTATCAATTAAGTCTAAAGTTTTTGGAGATTTTATTAGGCTCATACATGAAATAATCTCAATTATAGTCTTGGAGGTGTCATTTTGTGTAAATTCAAAACATAATCTCATGCATCAAAGTAACCTCTACATAGAAAAAGGTGGCAAAAAGTAGTTATGCATGTATATAGGGTAAAAGGAGTTAGTTTTGATTTATTTAGAGGTTTAATAAATTTGAATAGAGGTATGGGAAATAAAATTTATTGAAAAATATTGGTATTAAGACAATTATGAATTTTGTAATCTCTACTATCATGAATGAATGAATGCAGACCCTATTTGAGGTCTTTACTATGTAGCTAATTGAATGAGTTTATTAATTAAATAATGGTATAAAATTGGTTTAAAAATATTTTAAAAATATACTTGGATTATTGATAACCATGATTGAACTAATAATTCTTATTTTTTTGCAAGGGATAAAGAGAAAAGCCTATTGTAATAGTCACAAAGGCAAACCCTCTTTGATGTACATTCTACCTGTTATTGAATAATAGTTCAAAGATGGGTGATATTTAGTAGTATATATTTGAATTAAATAAATTTATTTATGACTGAACATTATTGAGTGTATAATATCCAATAAACCAAAGGAAATTCTTGTCATAATTTGTCTCACAAACCCATGTGACTAAAAGGTGAGTTTTGTTTAAATGATGATGTATTTTCAATAAGTGAATGGTGAAAAATGTATAAAAATCCTTAAAAAAGTGAATAAAATTTGTGTAAAATTATTTAAAATATCATATGACAAGATACAGAATGGATCATTTATGGTGCTTAATAGTTATGATAGGAAACCATGTGTCCTATAGTCACACAATGGTATAGTGGACTGTGTAGTGATTGCTTGAAGGATATGACCAATGATTTGAATTGTGATGCTAAAGAATGTTTTTCTAAGTTATATCTAACCATTTAGTGATGTTATGAACACTTTATGTGAACAAAAATGTGTCCTAATTTATCACAATAGAATACAAACCTATAGTGTCTATAGTTTCTTGCATAGTGAATTGTGTTTGGTAAGAGAAACCCTTAACAGTGGGCTGATTAGTGGAGACTGAGGATTAAAAGAGTTTATTAAGGTTATTATAGACCTAATTAACCTATTTTTAAGTTTTTAAAATTATTCAAATGATAATATTTTAATTTAGAGAGGTCTCGAGCTGAGATAGGTATTAGAAACCCTAAAACTAGGGTTTGTGAATTTTAGACAATTCTAACACATAAAATCCTTTGAAATCTGGTATGAATAAAGTTGTTGAAATTTTATAAGTGATTAAAAGGTTTATATATTATTTCATAAAGTTTTTTTACTGGTATTAAATACTGAGTGTGATAGACAATGATAAAGACCTAAGAGGCCTAATTAAGGGTAAATAATGAGCTAAACTAGTAAAGAAAAATGGTCAAGAGATTGAGTTTAGGATTGTAACTTTGGGGATAGAAATAAAAAAAATAAAGGGTATCCTAAGAAAGTTTTATATTTATAACTGAAGAAGTTAAAATCTATACACATCAAAGAAAGTCCATAAAGAGGGCTATAAAGACTGAGATAAAGCGAGTAGAGTTGGGAAAAGGTATGAGTTGAAACTTAAAAGTGTTTGTAAGTTAGTAAGTGGATAGAGAGGTATATTGAGAACCATAGAATCATGTTGATGAAAATTTGAAAAAAGAAAGATCATTTTTAATAGTAAGTGGAACCTCATAGTACATGGAGTGTGTCTAGTGTGGTCAAAATTGTAGAAAGGAAGAAAGGGAGATTTTGTGGAGTGTTAACAGAGATGATAGAAGGGAATAAAATAATAAGGAGAACATATTGAATAATATAAAAAGAATAGAAAATAATATAAACTTGAATAATGTGTAAACCAAAACATGATAAATTAACCAAAAAAACTACTATGTAAGGAAGTTGAATTAAGCAAACAAGGTTAAGTGAGATAAGAAGTAGAGATCAGGTGCATGCTCTACATCAGCTATGCATGGTCCTAAGATGAATTATACCATTATGGAAAAAAAATACTTCACTCTCTTTAAATTCATCAAGATGTTTAGGCCTTATATTTTGAGTTCAAAAATTATTGCTTATGTCATGTATACCATGGTGAAGGGTATCTTGAATCAGACTCAAGTATCCAACAAGAGATGCAGGTGGGTAAACAAGTTACAAGAGTATGTCATGGATATTTAGACCACCAAGTTAGTAAGAGGGATGGGTCTATCCAAGCTTATTGTTAAGACCAATTTACAAGTTATTGAAGTAAACATTATTTTTCTTAATGTTGATGATTCTTTGAGTCAATTTAACATGTCTCCATGGTATAGAGATATTATTTACTACTTATGAATCTATAAATATCCCCCTAAATTGGACAAGAATAAAAGAATAAATCTTAAGATTGTTTACCCAAAATACCTCTTGACTGATAAGGGACTAGTATGGAAGAATCTAGAAGGGGTTCTCTTGAGATGCATGCTAAAAGAATAAATTGCTAACTTGATTGAAGACATTTATAGTGAAGTATGTGGTGGCCATTTTGAACCTAAGGTTACAACTCATAAAATTTTGAGATCTGGTTATTAGTGGCCATCATTGATCAAATATGTTTCTCATAAAGCTATAAAGTGTGAAAAATGTCAACACTTTGCTAGGAGGATGAAAGATTTAGGTTTTCTTCCCTTGTAGCTTATGATGATTGAAGGCCCATTTAGATAATGGGGAATGAAATTCATTGGAAAAGTTATTGATTTATAAATTTTTGGATATATATGTAAACTAATTGAAACTGATTGCTTCACAAAATGGGTATAATCAAACCCTACAAAGAAGGCTATGCATTATGTGGTCATGGATTTTTTACTAAATTAGATTATTTGTAGAATTGGTGTGCTTGTTAAAGTTATTGATGATAATGCCATGAGTTTAAAAGATAAACCTTTAATGGCATTGTGTAAATAGTATAGGATTGAATTGACCTATGCTTCTAATTACAACCCTCATGGGAATGGGAAAGCAAAATATAGTAAAAATAACTTGCTCAAAATCATTAGATGAACATTGTAAGAAAATAAAAAGAAGTGGGGTGAAAAGTTGAAGTTTTCTTTGTCATATGAGAAGATCATGTCTAAGAGAGCTATAGGCAAGAGCCCTTTTTATATTATTTATGGATATCAAGTAGTTTTGCCTATGCATTTATAGTTGCCAACCTATCAACTCATTTAATAACTATAAGATGCTGATAAAATCAACCACTATGATATCAAAATGAACCAGATTGTTGAGATTGATGAAATTCAAAAACAAGATCATGAAAGGAACTTTAACTTCAAGGAGAGGCTGAAGAAGATATTTGATAGGAAGCTCACTCCAAGAACTTTCCAATTAGGTGATCTTATTATACTTTGGAATAATAAGCATGAGGAGAAAAGAAAACATGACAAGTTTAATGCCTTGTGGATGGGTCCCTATTACAATTGTTACTGGATTCAGGAACATAACTTTTTCCTAATAAACTTGTATGGTGAGATACTAGAGTTGGTAGTCAATGGAAAACATCTAAAGCATTTCCTGGATTGAGTCTATTTATAACTATGTAGATAATTGTATAACATCTTGTTACTTTATTATTTTATTGCTTTGTCTCCCCTCTACTTTGGGTTTTATCTATATAGTTTCCCTTCATGTTTTATATCATGTATTCATTTTCATATCCTCCTAATCTATTTTTTTAGTCTACCATTATTTTATTGAGAATTCATGAATGTTTGCTAAATTTACTAAGTCTTGACTCTATGTCCCATTGGATTGGCACATGGTCTTATGTTTTGGGGTTCTTTGCACACCCACAAGGGGTATGAATACCTGATCAAGAGATAGTATTAATGGTCAAAATTCCACTAAAGCAATTGAGCCATTTATTGATTTTGAATGCCCAAATCCTCAACCCAAGTCCTATTTTTGAATGTTCATTAAAGGTGAAGGTTTATATTAAATTAGTGAAGTCTTAATTTAGGATTTAATAGAGTGTGTATTAAGCCCTTAGAAGTTTTTCAAATTTTTGTGTGAATGCTTTACCCGAAAAAAATAGGTCTTTAGACTTTTTGTCTTAGACAAAAAGATCAAAGACTTATTTCCATTGAGCAAAGAGTTCACACAAAAAGTCTGAAGAAATTCAATGTTTCAGCCAAAGTGTTTCATATAAAGGCTAAAGACTTATTTTTTTAGACTTTTTATCCATAGAAAAAGGTCTACAACTCAATTTATTTTAGGCATTTTTCACACACAAAAAGTCCAAAAGGTCATTTATTTCAGGCATTTTACCTGAACAAAAAGTCTGAAGGGTACTTATCCTTTGGGCATTTTTTCCACATAAAAAATCCCAATAAAAGTCAATTGATTTGGAAAAAAATTTAAGTTCAAATATTTTAGGATAAATTTAAAGCACATATATGATTTAAGTAAATTTTTGCAAATAAATGTCTAAAATAATTGTCTCAATAGAAAGTCCATGGTAAAAGGGCTTGGCAAAGATCGATTCTATGGGGAAATTACATCAGACAAAATGTTTAAAATAATTGTCCCAATGAAGATAAAAATGCCGAAGACCAAAATTATTGTGGGATAAGTGTTTGAGAGAGGTCAATACTTTGGAAAGATTGTCCTAAACAAAACATCTAAAAAAATTGTCTCAATAAACTAATGCCCAAGAACAAAAGTCCTGAAGACCAATAGGGAATTGTTGTGGAACAATTATCCTAAAAAAGATAAAAGGGACAATGAAAATAGGAATAATAATGATGTGAGGACCAATAAGTAAATCCCTAGAGAAATTTTATTGAATTGCATAAATGTGACAGTCTCATAGACATCTTTTGACAAGCACATGGATGCCAATTTTATGTTATAGAAAGTAGCCATTGGGACTCAAATATTATGAGCCAATCATGTGAGCATAAAAATTAGGCCCTATGAGTTATATATTTGAGTTTAAATGAATTTAGATATAATGATGCACATTAACATAAAGTAGGATGATTCAATAATGCATGCTCAAAGCTAGATAGTTAAAGAAACCTAGGACACGTATAGGTATGATAAGTGTAGAGCTTGTGGGGCATGATTAAAAGGAAAAAAATCATTCTCAATCTCATGAATTTTAATTTTATGATGCGCATTTGATTAGAGAAAAGATATAATGGTGTGAGAGAAAAGTTAAAAGGTTAATGCATGGTCAGAGGCCAAAGAGCAAGCACTTTCCTAGAGATCAACAATATGTGTTCAAGTATACACAATATGATCTATGATGCATATTAACTCAATAATTTTCAACATAGCCTAGAATGAATGTGGGAATACCACTTGGAAAGAGAGAATTATCTTGATAGGACTGATAAAGTAGGATACAAAGAGCCCATGGAACTACCAAGTGGTACCATTATGTCATAAGACCTATAGATAGCCAATAATGTTTCAACCTTTGGATAAAGATAAAACAAATTTATTTGCTTGATATAGATGATCCAATGGTGAAATTTGAGATTGACTTTTCAAAGGCCTCAAATTTTATGAGGAAGTGACACGTGTCTAAATTGGAGCCAATATGAACTCAAATCATAGAATTAGGTATATGAGTCATTCCAAAGCATATATTTCAATCATAACATATGAACATTTTATATTTATACCATGACCATGAATCATTCACATTCAATCATTACAAAATCAAGGTTATTCTATGGCATGCCCTAAAGGAAAGGTAGTTATCCAAAAAGTTCCAACTATGTAGGTAAGTGATCAAGAGATTTTCCAGGTGGTTACACAAAGTGATAGTTTTTTTGGCCCCTCAAATAATTTTTATCCCTCCAAATCATAGTAAAGAGTATATTTAAATATTTTCATATGATGAAAAATGGTCTATTTGGCCTCCATCACAAATTTTCACCTTCCAGCTCATGTTCACCAACATTTCTAGTTAAAAAATCAAATAGTTTATTGTAAAATCTTCATCATTACCTATAGAGGTAGTTGCAACAATGATTATTTTATTGCAAGTGGATGAGGATATAAGGCATGGAAAAGGGAATATTCTAATTGGAAGTATCTTGGCAAACTTGAAGGCTTGTTCTACAATTTTTCAAATTACAACCCATAGTCCCAAATTTGAAAATGTATAAATAGAGGGATTCTTCTCTATTTTAGGGTTGGTTGTTGTTTTTGGTCATTATTTTAGGTGTTAATTTTATTTAAGTATAGGTTTTATAAGAATATATGATATCAATTCATGTGTGTAGATCTTGTCTCCCTTGCTGAGGTGGTTGTAGTTATTTAACCATTAGTGAGCTTTGAGAGCATTTTTATGTCTCCCTAGTTAAAAGAGTAATATCACCATACTTGTCACCATGCTAGAATTTTGAAGTATTGATGTTTTTAATAATTATTTTTAAGTTAATGAAAATGCTTTTGGTTCTTTGATATTTCCTATAGATGAAGTGTAACAATATATTTTGAAAATATTGTTAACCAGATATCTAGTTTTATATTCATTACAATTTATCGTTTTGAGTATGGATTTGGGTCATAAAACCCTTTATGCATTATTTTAGAAAATGTTTTTGAATAAATTGTTAAGGCACCCTAGGTTTATGGATTTGATAAGAGAGAGTTTTTTGAAATTTTAGTTTTAGTGTATATTCTATTATTTCAAGGATCATTTGGTATTTCCCATTAGATTGCATTTGAGTTTTTATACATTTGTGCTAAGGAATGATGTCATAAATCCTTAAAGATACCTTTCTATTTTAAGGCCATTAGTATGCCACCTTATTTTATTATAATTATCCAAGTGTCCTAACCTATCCTACATTATAAATAAAACATCCCTTTGCATACTATAAGTATTATTTGCCCTACAAATGCATAAAATCTTGCCTATATAACATATGTTTGTAGTTTGTGCTTTAAAAATATAGCACTATAGTTTTCAATATATACCATGTTATTTAAAATTATTTAGAATCAAGGTTGAAGTCATAATTTCATCTTTCTTTAGTAGCTTGTATGTGTCCTAGTGTATATATTCATTCTATGTGATAACCCTTCCTACATGGAGTGAACACGTTTGGTTGTTCCTTTGTTGCATGTGTGTCTCTTCATGCAAATAATCCCCATGAAGGTTGAATTGCATAATGTGTGTGTGTGTGTGTGTGTGTGTGTGTGTGTGTGTGTGTGTGTGTGTGTGTGTGTGTGTGTGTGTGTGTGTGTGTGTGTGTGTGTGTGTGTGTGTGTGTGTGTGTGTGTGTGTGTGTGTGTGTGTGTGTGTGTGTGTGTGTGTGTGTGTGTGTGTGTGTGTGTGTGTGCGTGTGCGCGTGCGTGTGTACGCGTGTGTGTGCATGTGTGTGTGTGTGTGTGTGATCAATCTACCCCTTAGGTATTTTTACCTTGGTTTAGGTAGAACCATAAGTAGCAAGGAGCTGACCATACCCTTTGTTGGTACCTCTCAGTCATTTTCTACATTCGGTCCATTCTAGATGTTAAACCCTCCCACAAATACAATGACATGTTAGTGGTTTTTTCATATTTGTTTTAAATTTTTATTCAAGTATGTAAGTCTGAACTTAAGAGGTATACAACTAGGAACCAATAGGTTTGATGATCAAGTCAAGGTAAGCATACTTTGAGTACTACATATTTTAAGAAGCCTAGTCATAACAAACATGTGCATGATGGGTATGCAAATGTGTGTAGAGATATACTATATTATATAAATATAATGAAAGGCATGTGATAAATGTGTAAAATAATGGAGTGTTTTAAGGTTAGTTTTCAAACTTTAAGTTATTAAGAAGCCTAGTCATGACGCTGGTCATTACATAAAGAGACCTTGTGAGAAGGTATGAGGCTTAGTGACCAATGAAATGGGTGAAAAGAGGCATAATAGGTAATTTAGGGTTGTTTTAGTATACATATGATGCATTGAAACCCTCAAGTCTATTTTAAGGTGAGCCTATAGGGGCAAGATCTATAGACCTAGCCTACAACTAGACTAGTTGTAGACCTCATCTGACCCAATGAGGTATCATGAAGTGTTGTCAAGACCTATGAAGGATAAAAACTAGTTTTTGTGCATGTGAGAGGTTTATTGACCATTTGAGTGGAGTTTTTAGTGCATGGAAAGAGTATTGAAGGTCATTTTCAAGGCCCAATTTGACTTTTAGGTCAAAGGCCTAGAGAGCAAAGAGAGAGATGTTGATCAGATGGAGTATCAGGATTAGTTTCCAAAGAAAGTATACACAAATTAAAATTTATAGAGGTGTTTCATGTTTTTTCAAGTATTTTTACCAAGTTTTATGTCAAATTTTTAAATACAAAGTGTTTTAAGGTCTCACAAATGTAAAAAATGAAGGATTTTCAACCTGAGAAAGAATTTCATGTGTTCATTGGCATGTTTAACCTCTACATGAGAACATAATATATTCATGGTAGATGGGTAAGGGTCCTAGCTTAATTTTTAAATCATTGGTTTCTATAATATGGGGCTAATCTTTATGAATGATTGTTAGGATTGTAAGGTGGTTTAAACCTCTCTAAATCCCTAACTTTGACCTAATGAGAAAGATCTTGATTAAAATAGACTATAATGTTTTTTAATATGTATCTATGTTATTTTAGGTTATATTTAACTCTCCCAGGTACCTCTAGGTGTGATTAGTCTATCAGGTAAGTGAGTGAACCCTATAAAAAAGCCTTATTTCTTAAAGATTTATTGTAGCATGTAGAGTTGATCAAGTCAAAGTTGTTAAATGGATGGAGGTTCAATCTTAATAATTATATTATATTTCCATGGTTTTTTTTTAGTATGTTATGTAACTCACAAGTGATAAACCTATCAAGCAAACTGACCTATTTCTAAAAGGCCTAATGGTGCAGATAGTCAGAGAACTAGGTAGAAGTGAGAAGTTGATTAGGGAAGTGTTATCATGTATTAGGGATGAATCAGAGTGTATGGAAAAGTTTTTAAAGACATATAATACATTTAACGTTGGATATATGTTATGTTGGTTTGTGGATATGATGAAATTATTGCTCATAATCTGACCTATCTAGTTTAGATGAGATAGTGAAGGTGTAAGGTTGTGACATTGGTCTAGAACACTATTATTATCAATTAATAATGGTATCTTTCTCTTTTAGGCTTACCTAATAATCTCATAATATCATACAAATGAATCAAAAGTAATTTAAAGTGTATACAAAGGTGTTAAAATTCATTATCACCATGATTATGTTTGAAGGTAAATTGGTAAGTCTGGGTAAGCAAGTTGGAGTGATGCATTGGAGGATCTATTCCCTAGGTTGATGAAGCTAATACACATTATTTTATTTTTTTGGACTTAAATGACCTATCCATGTTTTATATAAAGTATGAGAGTTGGTTTAAGAGGTTGAAACATCAAATCCAAAATGGCTTGTTTGGTTATGTAAGAACTATGAGACAAAAGTTCAACAAATTAGTCTACAAGACCAATAATTTACATTAAATCTTGTTATATATTTATTGGAAGTTTTAATAATAATTTTATAATATAAGTTTAATTAATTTAATTAATTCTATGTGTCCTTTCAGATGTCATAATTTCAATCTTCCATAATTGTGTTTTCAATCTAGGTGATAGTTATAAGTGAGCTACTTGCAGAGAAGGGTTTGATTTTTTTTACCCTAAGTTATGAAGTATAATTCACATGGTGATTAATATAGGGTCATGTATATTATTTTTATTTATTTATTTCTTAGTTTTTTTTTAAAATTTGTGTTTATGCTTCAATTATTTAAGATAGAATTTCTAGGTATGCATAGGTCTAATATGAATAGTACTAATGATGTGCTCCAAGTAGTGTTTTGAGATAAAAGCTGATATGGAGATTATATGATATTATAGGGTATATATTAATATGGAATATGATGTTTTTATACCATGTAAATTTTTTTAATTTTCTATAAGAATATCAAAGGGTAACGTATGCTAAGTAGGCCTAATAGGATTACGTCTCCATGAGACCTAAAGGAGAGATAAGGCTTATTTGAGAAAGATAGACTTAAAGGGAATCAAATCACATTTTATACATGTATATGATATTTAATGAGATTAATTTCATGTCTAAACTAAAAGGGTAAGGGTTTTTGGCTGACCAAAAAGGAAATGAACAAGAAAAGACTTGTATAAATACTAGGCAAGTTTTAGGCCTATTACATGTGTGTAGAGAGTAAGAGAATATGATAACACATTGGTGAGTAGAATAAGGTATCATATAAAATTAAAATATAATATAATATCAGTGACAGCTCTTTTATATAGGATCTATATATGAGGATCAAGGTCATTTGACCTAATCAAGTCAAGAAGAGGACTAATTAAGTGAAAAAGGCTACAGGTCAATTTGAGAGGGATAGAATTATGTGAAGATATGAATTAGTATATCATAATATATTTTATGAGAAACATAGTGTTTTTAATGATCAAGTGTTTTAGGTGGCTAATTTAGTACTGAGTCATCTAGGGGGTTGGTGCCTCATTGTAAGTAGGTGTTTGTTAAAGCCTAGCTAAGTCAGTGCTTAGCTAGTTGGGGTTACTGCTCCATGTGAAGTTGCTGTCTCACTAAATTTTGTGTTTTTATTATATTATTATATTATATTTTCATCATTAGTGGTCTTTATCACCCTTGAGGGTTTCCCACATACATATTATGTCCATGTGTTTTATGTTCTTGTAAATTGATGATTATACTTTTTAAGATGTACATGTTTGTCTAAATGGTCAATGACTACTTAAGTAAGATTTTATAAGAATGTTTTTAAAGATTTAATCACATCCCAATCTCATTTATTTTTATTTCAATAATATATAGGATCTATTAAATAGGCTAAAAACCATGTTTAAATTTTCATTGTCATATTTTATACACAATAAAGAATCTCCTTCTCCTCTTCATCTCCATAAGGGTGATATATACTTTCCCTCTAACTAGGTCCATGATATCACTCCTTCATGAGATGAATAAACATATACTATTATTCATAATTCCTATAATTATCCTATCCATGCATCCACCTCTTCTCTTTAGGGTGTGTGTTTACATGTTCAATAAAAAAGAAATAGGGTTTTTAGTTGTAAGACTTTAAGGGATTGAATTATTAGTATGAGAAAGTTCATTCAAAAATTTAAAACTTAGAATAAAATATTACAAAATTGGAAAATAATATTACAACAAAAAAATCCTTTATGTCACACTAGTGTCAAGCATGTATATGCATCCTTACCTAGTAAATTATGGAAAGTAATGTTATATATCAAAAAATAAATCACAACAAAGTTCAACTACAATTATTGATTCAAAAATTACTCAAGGATCAAATAGAAGTTCAAGTGATATTTTGATGCAAACTATAAAAGCTAAGTTGATCAACCTACCTCATCTGCATTTAATGAGAATATTAAAATATTATTTTGCATATCATAGAATTAAGGGGAACTACATTGATTCATATTTAGCATTGAAAAGTAAAATACAATATGTAATTGACATACATGACTCAAATAGTGACACATCATCAAAATAAATACAATGACACATGTATAAATTCAAAAAGGGACAAATTTAGAAACCTTAAAAAAGTGGTTACCAAAGAATAACTTAGAAAAAAAAAGGTTCAAAAATCATAATAAAATCAAGGAACATTACAACAATCACATGAAATAAATATACCTCTCCACAATGAGGTCCCACTTTCAAAGCAATATGGGTTTGGTCGAAAATATTTACAACATTTTGAATATCATGGTTAGGGTTTAGTAGAACATGGTCAAGGCATACCTAATCCTATTCTATTAGTTGATAATTTTGGTCAATAGGGTTTGGGATTTATGGAACATACAAATGAAAATCATTAAAATATATAATTTATGAAGGCAAATGATCAAGGTACAAATGTCATATTAGAAAAAGAACAACCACATTAGTTACAAAGTCAAAATCATGGTAAACCAAAAATCATTATCAAAAGAGGCTTTATAATAAAGAGATTTCAAATCACCATGTGCCTACAATTATCATAGTTTCAAAGGGCACAACCACATAAAATATTAAAAAGAACAATTCAAAAAGTTCAATTCCATAGTATGAGGTAATTACCTATGCTCATTGAGATAAAATAAAATTCAACACTAACATTCCATTTGTTCAAAATAAAGATGATAATGATGAAAAGAATAATCCAAGTTACTATGATAACCAAGATACCAACAATTAACCATACTTATATTCACACTTTTGCTCAATTAAACTACATGATATTAAATGCACTACATGAAAGGTCACCATTCCTATTTTTGACACAATATCCATTGAGGGTGGGTTTATTTCAAGACTCATTGGTTAGTACTATACTTATTTAGTTGTACATAGCTTTCAGTATCCTATATTACATGTACATAGTCTCTTTTTTATATTGCCTATATATAGTTCAATCTAGAAAACACAAAAATAATATAATATGTTGAAAACACTAAAAAAATTAAAATATTTCCTAAGAAAATACAAATTATATATTGTATATATTTACATGTTTACACTTATTATACTTTATAGGTACTACATATGGTAGATATCTTAGTATAGTCAATTTTACCATACATAGATGATTTACTTGTTCTTTTTAAGTGTTTTAAGATGATTACAGAACCTAGGTCCACCACACAAATCCAAATATACTACTATCTACCCACTAAGGGCACATGCATAGATACACATGTTTCTCATTTGACATATTCATTCATTTTGGGGCATCTTTTACATAGCTATGATTACCAGGTTACATTTTATTATAATATATATTATATCATAGGATTACTAATGAGATTATTAACTTTATCTTGATATTGAATTTACAAAACCCCAATATCAAACAAATATATGAAAGTAAAAACTACTTTTTTATGTACATGGGCGAGTAAAAAGAATGATAAGCATAAATAAAACTAAGAAATAAAGAAAACAAACTACCATTACCTCCCTTGTCAAATATAACTTGTTATTTATTATATAAGTGTGTTGATGCTCAACTTATGTTTCCAATGGAGTCTTTTGTCAAATGCATTAGCCTTAAGGGAAACACATCTCCTTGTCTAGTCTTGGCTTGGATTAGATTGGATTAGTAAAATGAAGCTTTATATAATGAATTTAGCATTATAACTATACATAAAGAATCTTGTTAAACAATGGCCTTGGAACTTGTATATATAGGTTCTCCAAATAACCCTAACTCAAGTGTATTTAGGTTTGATTTAACCATGGTTAGGTTAGGGAGGGGATAAGTAATTAATATTTTTGATAGAGACCCCATTTATTAAGCATGGTTTTCTGTTTCTAAATTTAAGGATTTAATGGCAATATTTTTGATTCCTTAATAATGAGGATAATCACATTATCATGACCTCATTTTTATTGAAAATTTATTTATACAAAATTGATATTCACTAATTACATATGGAATTTTCACTTAAGAATTTAATTAGATTTATTTAGTTAATTCATTTTTCTTAGTATTTTTGCATTTTAGGAATTATTTAAGTGCCTTGTTTAATGGGTCAAAAAGCTAATTTGTTGATTTACTAGGTCAAAATTTGACTAGAGATGAATCCATGGGAGGTTACTATTTCATACAAGATAATACCCCGAATAGGGATACCTCAACATGATTATGAGAATTAATTTTCAATGTGAAAAAAATTAGGACATTTAATGATTCCTAGACTTGATTCACATTGTTTGGTAGAGATCAATCTAAATATCATTTACAACATGATTGTGTCCCAAATAGGGTGTCTACAGTCTACCCCTATTTAGTAAGGCATCACAAGACATGGGCATAGTAATTTCCTCTCAAAGAATAAAAAAGTTGTTAATGCCTTATATAATTCCCTAAAAGGGTGGTGGATGATCCCTAGATGACCCTTGAGGGATTGGGTAGAAAATAGTGTCAAAAAATTCCCTCAAAAAGATGGAAAATGATATGTTATAGTGGTAACGGGGGTAGAAATACTAATTTTCCCAAAGGTAGTTATAATTAATGGCATAATGATTTACACTAGTAGGGAGAATGGAGTGGAATAATGATTTGTTCAAAGGCAATTATAATCATTAGTGTAGGGAAAATTCCCCAATAGGTTGGATAGGTCAAAAAATAATGATTTTCCCAAAGGTGGTTATAAGCATTAACACAACAAAATATGCCCTATAGGATGAATAGGTCAAAAATATTATTTGCATAAAGATGATTATAATCATTGGCATAATGGTTTTCCCTAATAGGGTGGATTGAGCATGATAAAATCAATTTTGACTCAATAAAATAGGATACCATGGTAATCAATTAAAAATAATTTATTTCATGTGGGTAAATTGGAAAAGGAATCTCATATAGTAAATCCACAAATGGAGTGATGATGAGATGACATAGAATAACAACACAAATTAGAGAATCATCTAGTACAAAGATGAATGTTTTAACTAACATGTAATAGGTCAATAAAATAACACTGTTGAAAGAGTCTCTAAAAGGCCTAATAACATGATTCAATTGAAAAATAATGAATATATAATCAAATAGCATGAAAAATGGACCATAGAGCTAAAAATAAGAACTCTTAAAATAAATGACAAGAAATTTGAAGCCCTTATAGGGGTGAAAAATTAATTCTACAATTATGTATCTATCCTAAGGGGTGAAAATGTTTCATTTCACCCAAATCCCTTTCAAAACTTAGAGCTCTAACCTCATGATAAAAAATGATGAGAAATGGTGCATGCATGAGGACAAAGGTAGGAGAGAGATCAAATGAGGGAGCATAGGTATTCAATACATGATGAAGCTCTAGTAATTGACCTTAACATAGACTTTAATTGCATTAATTACACATTTATTACTATATTTGTGGATAAAACTTGAAAATTCATCATTTTCATAAAATGGAAAATGACAACTTTGTAGAGAAAATTAAGGACTTTGTAAATAGTTACCATTTCAAAAAATGGTGATTTCTCTAAAACCTAGTGAAAATGACAAGATGATTTTGTCCATTTTTAGGTGAAGTCACCACTTTTGTAAAAAAATAAAATCATGTTTTAACCTAAAAAGATAAAAAATCCAAAATGGTGACTTCACCATTTGGGGAAAATGGTGACTTCAACCCAAAAGGAAAAATAAATGACTTAAGGGACCAAAAGGGGTCCAAGCTTTGGGAGAGAGTGGAAAATAGGTCTATTAAGGTAGGTATAGGATAAATACCATCATATATATAACATGATACTATTATATTTGTGGTTTTAAAATTGGATTGTGGTATTGATGGCATAGGAGCAATGTCACAAATATAGACATTAGATATGGTTGCATTCCTATAGGCCCTTGATTTATATGATGTGTCATAGATTCCTATTATCTACATAGATCAAGCATACATGTGTGCATTGGTATAATGATGACACAAAGAGACTTATATATTTCACTTATCAATAGGGGATGCCATAATTATGTTTAAAGATACCTGACAGATCCTCAAAATACCAATGAGATGATGTAGACTATTTTGGATAGATCCATCACAGTATTAGGTGGTACTAAATGAGTTGACTAGATTCTTAGATATTCCCATGGTTCATGGGAAGGTATAAATTAATCTATTATATACATAGACAAACTTTTGGCCAAATGACCTATCTCTAGGGGATCCCTCACAATCATAGTTGATTGATAGATAGGTGGTTGTATTGATGGTCATTGTAAGTGGCATACTATTACTTGAGAAGAGTGGCCACTTTTTCCACATGGGCTTGGGTGGATTCATCAAATCAATGATGGATGAACAAATGATATTTTCTTAGGGGATAATAGTTTTAGCCCAGCTATATAGATATTTACACATGGTGGATTATTGAAGAGGCTAGGGCATCAAATCATCATCACTACTATAAATTTTGGGTTTGGAGTAGATAGCCATAGAGTGCCCACTCAATCAAAGAGGGGTTAAAGACTGTGAGGATCCATTGGATTATGGCTAGGTCTAGATAAGTGTATGATATAGGGAACATTATGATGAGATATATCATTACAAATAGATGATTAACAGGGTAATGGATGAGTTATTCATTTGGTATCCTTATCTTCCATACCAACTTTAATAGTCATGGGATTGATAGTACACTATATTTATGACCACTAGGTGCCTCCTCATAGGAAAATAGACTTATATCATTAAGGAGTATTAGATAGATCAAGTATTTCAATAGTTTAACATGTTATAAGATGTTCTAGATAACTTGAGATGGTTTTCACATGTCACTTAAGAGATTAGTCATGATACTCTAGTGATTTTAAGGAGTATGGTGACTAACAACTATGGGATAATGCCATGTGTTTGATGGGACTATTAAAAATGCCTAACATATGCATGTGTGATACCAAAGTATGTACATTGGTGGGTATATGTATTTCCATTAAAACTAACAACCCCTAGATAGGTAGATGGATAGGGTGGATAGGTATAGGGTCAAGGGCCGATAGATGTTGATGAGGTTGAGGCTAAGATGATCAATATGGATAGTGATAACATAAGTAATTAGCATATTAGTGGGAGTGAGTATGATGATGATGGTGATGATGGAAGGGATGATAAAGAGGATGACACCTAAGACATGATAACATATTTGAGTTCAAAAGGTATAGCTAATACATTAATTGATCCAAGCTAGGTAGGGAATTTGAGTATAATAAGAGTGGTGAGGGATAGTGTCATCCTAGAGGAGGATATTATGACATGGGTAGGTGAGATCCAAGGCTTGGTAAGGATGATATAGAATTTAAAAAATATGCTATATAGTAAAGATGAGGACATTAATTCCCTTCAATTGGAGAATACCTGGCTGAAGGTAGAGGTGGTTCAAATGGTGTAGGTATAGGAACAAATATAGGTTAAGTTATACTAAGCTATATCATATAGGGAATCAGCTTTAGAAGATGTATAGAGGATCCATCATGAGTGATATTAGGCTCATAGAGCTATCACATAAGCAATATTCTCATAGGTGTTATTTGAGATCCTTTAGGCTAAGGATGAGGCATCCTATTATCACAAGGAATATGAGACCATAGTCCTTAGATATCAAAAATAGCTAAATTTGAGGTATGGGACCCATAAAGGTTTGGTAATATATCATCTTGATCTATGACTAAGACACATGG
This sequence comes from Torreya grandis, assembly GCA_037957365.1. Taxonomy (NCBI): domain Eukaryota; kingdom Viridiplantae; phylum Streptophyta; class Pinopsida; order Cupressales; family Taxaceae; genus Torreya; species Torreya grandis. The sequence goes on along the minus strand of JARHVA010004241.1, from coordinate 1,475,507 downwards.
GAAAGCAACATCAGGTTATTTAGTTTAGTATCCATGACCACTGCCACCACTAGGACCACCAACTGCTACAAGACCTATGGACTCATAGAGTCATAGTTGAGAGCTCTTTGACATATTTTATATTTTCACACTACGATATGTATATATTCATGATGTATATGACATTATTTTATGAGATACATTGACATTCATATTTAGGTCCTTAAAGGCCTTTGCACATGAATTGTTATTCTTTTGATATATGTGATGATTTATTTATTATCATGTTTATCTCATGTTTAGCTATGATGATTTAGCATTTTCAATGTTTATTTTCATTTAAACATATATGCTCTTTCATTTACTATATTTCCATGTATATGAGATGCTACTCTTTTTTATATTCCTATGTTACATGACCAGTATATATGCTTATTTAGAAATGCACATCTATATTAGCACATAATATAATCATGGGGATTTGGTTATTTATGAGTTTTGTATTTTTTTTTGATATGTCGATTATAAAAAGGATAATAACTACCCATTGCATTGCTTGATAGATCCATTGTCCTAATTTTTGTTATAACTTATGATATTATGCATCATGGTTATATACAACTATAATAAAAATGTATATCCTAAACATTAAAAAACTTATTTTAATTGTAAATATAAACAACTTAGAAATAAGATATCAATAATAAAATTCTAAGTGTAAATTTAATAAAAATGAACTACGTATAGGAATAAATATAAACATTCACAACTTAAGTACAAGATATGGTTAATCAAGACTCAAGTGTAATTAAATTAAAATTTAATGGACCTAGGACAACTAAGAAAAATAAATGCACAATCAAATAAAAATTCAACAACCAATTAAAATAAATTAATTAATGAATGAAAAATAATAAACAAACAACCTAAGAAAAATAACCAAAGCACTAATGAAATGAACAATGTTAGTTATCATCCAATTAAGATTAACAAAACTAAAAAACAAGTAAACAAACACAAAAACTAAGATTAGATAAAGATTTGGTCAACAAATTATTAAAATAAATGAAGTTAGCAACTAAAATAAGTAGCTATAAATAAACAAGAAAGCTAAAGCAATGCAATTAACAATCAAGAGCAATCAAGAGAAATAGACAACCTAAGTTAAGGCATAATGAACAAATAACTAAACTAACTCAAACAATTAATCAAAAAAATAAAAATAAATAAATAACAACCAACCTAAATCAAATAAACAAACAATGAATATAAATCAAATAATTAATATAGTGAAAAATGGATAAAATATAATCTAAATCAAAATAAAACAAACAATGAATCTAAATTAAAAACTAACAAACAACTAATGTAAAGTAAACAAATGAAAATAAATAAAACACTAATCTACAGTAATTTTAAAAACTACTAAGCTAAATGTTTATACATGTGTAAGAAAAGTGTTATGCTCAACACACAAAAGGTTAACCCTAGGATATATGGAAACAATGATAAGGTTCAGATGACAAAGGTTGACCTTAGGTTATAAGTAATAATGATAAGGGTAGGATGAAAAATATTTACCCTAGGTTATATAAAATAAAAACATTATATTGGTTTGGGGGATAGAATAAATAAGAAGTGGTGGAAAATATTCACTAGGAAAATGTAAACTACCTACATACTCCCATAGACACAAGGTCCAACATAATTTTGGGTTATTCTAGGCATCTCAACTCAATGGAGAATTATGAGACACATAATGGGATAAATCAGAAAATGGTAAGATCATGGCTTAGATTTATCATAAAATGGTGAGATCATGATAAAAGGAATGATTATAGTAACCTTAATGTAAATTGAGTGATGACTACATAGTCCTAAAGGTCCTCAAGTCAATGTAGTTCTACCCTTACAAAGGAGATTCTAACGAGGTAACAATAAGTTCATAAATAGGTAGATGCAAATGTATAAAATAGTGATGAAATAATGTGGGTAGAATTGGTTGCTCTTAGGGTATAGGAAATAATGGAAAGGGTTTATAATACTAATTTTCACAAAGACAGTTATAATCATTAGCACATGAAAAGAGATTGATCATGAAAATACTGAAGGATGAAATTTTCTAAACCAGTATCATACTACGCCAAAATATTCTCTTTTTGAAATAATTTCCTAAAAGAATCATAATATTGAATCAACCACTGGAAATTAATAGAAATCCAATCATTAAATGTGTCTAAAATACCAATGGATTAGAACCAAGGTCAAAAATGGTGGGCACTAGAGGGAAATAACTTAGGCTAATAGGGAAGGTAAAGAGGAACAATATACAATATAGTATAAGGAATGGGACATTATGATATCACTTAAATGATCCTCATAGATAATACCTCATATTTATCAACAAAAATAACACTTGAGATGTATTATGTTCATTAGTTCATCAATTTCATATCCTTCTCATGTAGCCAAATTGTAATCCCTAGATCCATAATTAGCAATAATCACATAAGGTCCCATCCAATAAGGCTTAGACTTTCATTTCTTCTTTTTCTGGGTTGTGGTTTTATTCTATTTTTATTTGAGGACAATATTTTTTTACCCAAAATACACCCATTATTTATTTATTTTTATCAAAATAGGGATGCATTATATTTTAGAATTAACTGCTATCCCTATTTTAAAAGTCCTTTAAATAGAAAGGACTTAGGTATTGTGTTAACTCTATTATTTGACAAACATATGATTGTACCTTTTTGTCTTTTTGGACTAACCTACTAATGATTTTTAGAAGCTATGCATATGTAATTTTAAACACATCTTCCTCAATGGAATTGTTGATGAAACTAATTAACACTATAAAGGGTCTTCGGTGATTTTGTTTATAATTTATTCTTTGGTGATTTAGTTTAAAACATTCATTCATCAAACTCTTCTAACATGTTTTGGTATTTAATAGTTTTGTTTGATGATTGTCTTTAGAAATTTTACTCAAGAAATGCCTCCAACACATTTTAGGTCTTAGGTGAAAATGTTCAATAATTTTATTCAACAATCTACATTTCACGTACCCTACAAGAATTTATTATTCATTTAATTTGTTTGAAACAAATTATTCAATAATTTATGGTATGGGACACCAAATCCATATTCACCAAGTATTTTAATTATTCAAAAATTACTCTTCATCCATTATTCTTCAAGAACCAGGTCTCTAATTTTACACTTCAATTTATTCAAGTCTTCGGTAAGATTTCTTTGGTAGTTTTGATTGGTGAGTTACTCTAACATATCTTGATATTAAATAAAATTAGTTTGGGACTTTATCTAACATATTTATCTCTTTAGGAAAATTCTTTGGGATACTCATATACCTCACAAATAATGTAATATCCCAACTCCTAACTTTTGATTAACAAAAGCCTCATCACTTAGTAAATGAAATACAAAGAAGTGATAAAATGTCAATGGACAATGGGCAATGGGCAAATATGTGGCACTCTTAATAAATGTTAATAATGTGTACATGACATAGCTACCAAATGAGGTGTCACAATTTAAATTAAATAAATAAATAAAAGTATATACATTACATATTAATGGCATATGAATTGGAAATTAATGCCAAATCTATATCAAAGTATTTTAAATGATGATGTGTCCATTCTCAAATGAGATAACTTATGAATTCACTTACTCTCCTATGATAGAGCCCTAGCTATAAGTTTATTTGGATTAATATCATATTCACGAGAGTCAAATTATTGAATTACAAACCAGTACCAACTCAACTATAGAACAATGGCATCCTCATCAAGGGTATTTTGGGGAACTATCCCTCCTTCAAGGTTCTCCATCAAAGATTCTACTAAGTACATAGATACACTCTTTAAAATTATTATATTCAACAACAACTATATAAACCACTTGGTGTTATAGAATTCCATCCAATAGGTGTATGCATACACACATGAAGATAAACTAACTCTAGTCTATCACCAATTGGCCATAGAATTTACAAATACAAGTTACACTTCACAAATACAAATCCAAAAGTCATTCCTTGTATCAACCTCCTCTATTATTTAGTCTTTATAGGGAAGACATATGAAAGAGCATACCTACATTACCTTGAGAAAAAAATGATCTCACCATGCATCTTTGGTGAAAACTTTCAAAGGTACCTATCCCTTCTTATTCCAGATGCCACCTATTATTTACATCTAGTAGGGGCATGGAAGAAAGAGAAGTATGCTAAGAAAACACTGAATAGTTAGATGCTCCTTAGGGAGACAATCAACTTGAAAGACAAAAACCCCACACCAATAATGAAATTTAGAATGGGAATTTGGATTGGGATGGGCCCTATTTAATAGGATATTTAGATACCCAACCATCAAATTAATCCTACTAGAATGGGTTTTACTATTTGATTTGATGAGGACATTAGAATTAAACTTTTCTCTAAGAGAAGTGATTGGATCAATGTTATGATAGAAATGTTTTCATAAAGATAAGAGGCATATAGGAGGTCACTTATAAATGATGTCCTACTTTCTCAATGTAGTCATGGGGATAGTCTACATCCACAATGGATTACTTTTGAACCCCCTTTTAGAGTATATAAAGAAAAAGATTTGTGATTCTTACTCCATGTATATATATATATATATATATATATATATATATATATATATATATATATATATATATGGATACACTTGAAATATTTTATACATTAATGAGGATGTTTACCCATAGGTATGTATGGCCATCCATGAGTCCCCCTTACCTTGGATATCAAAGAGTGTAAAAAAAACACTATTGATTAGGGGAGACTACTAATTATACCTTGACTATATAGTCATCATGGCAATTAGACATAAATTTACACCTCTACAGATCCCCAAGTATGTCCCAAATAAGTTTGTATATCATGAAATAACCTACCTAATATGGTGTGGCATTGATGAGGATATTCACAAGAAGAAATCCTACCTTCATGGATTTCACTTAATGATTAAAATAATGTGATACACTAATCATAATCACTTCTATGAGGCTTGTAAATATATAGAGTAGTAGTCCTTAGATTGATTACCACATAGGGACTAGGATCCCTATGGATAGGTGAAAAACTAAATCAAAGTACTAGGCATTGAATATCAACATGATCCCTATGACCATTAATTTTTGTTCCCAAATGCTCAGATTGATGACCAAGTCTTGGAGAGGGAAAAGTCAATGCAAATAAAGGAATACCTTCTAAATCTTATTTAATGTGAGTCTTCCCTTTCCATAAATGATGCATGAATGATAATACCACCAGCTAAAGGATGGGATACATATAAATTTTAAACTAGCATACCTTCTCATCCCATAGTATAATAGGGGAAATCCTCCCCAGTACCCCCTATGTCACTTAAGGCAATGAAGAAGGAACTAGGGGTGATAGATACCTAATTTGGGGGAATCAAGATGAGCCTATTTTCCTATATTTTATAGATTATTAGGGCCTTACCCAAGGTAATGTTTCATCATCTACATAAGTTCTTACTACTGTTACTTTAACCACACAACCAAATCCTTCAATAGATCTAAACATAGCCATATGTTATACAAGGAAGCTAAGACATTAATCCCTTCTATAAACACTAGCCATAGAAGTACCATCAATTGAGCTAGCCACACATAAGGTAGCTAGAGAGGACATTTATGATGAGGAGTCAAAATTTCAAAGAGTAAAATTATTGAGCCTCCAAGATTATAAGGGTAAGGAACCATTACATAAATAAACATCAAGTGATCCCACACCATCTCCAATTTCCATTACTCCTATTATTTCCTATGTTACTATTTCAAAAATTAGTTATTTTGTTCCTAATTCATTCACACATTATATCCCCACTCCTCTATTATCACCCAAGGTGGAGGTTGATCTTATTCACCCTATTGTTCAACCAAATATATTAGTACCAAGGGTAGAGGATCCCTCCTCTACCCTTGTAGTTACTACTTCCTCAATTACTATTCCTATTATTATCCCTTCCACTAATTTTCCACCCCCACAAAAACCAAGAGAAACTCCATAAACAAAGAAAGGGGAATAATATCCATTACTTAATTACATGTTATATCTACATAGTTAAGTCTACTAGTTCTACCTCCTAGTCCTTCTCAAGAGACAATGTTGATAACCACTTGAAAGGTTGAGAAGAAGAGAATTCTAATATACATATTACATCTACTACCAAAATATGGTGGAGAATATTGGTCCAAAATCATATGGAATTCACTCATTGATCCCATCTTAGAGAAAAATTTGAAGTAAACATCAAGTGATATATTGGGTGAGACTATAGCCTTAGACACTCAACCTATGGATCTAACCTAGGTATTCATCCCATAGTGGCAATATACATGTAGTTAAGGGACTAAAAAATCCCTAATCTTGTGATTATGAATTTCCCACTTTGAGTATATTTTTTGAGAAATCTATAGGGAGTGTACAAAGAGTGAGGAAGAGGAATATAGAAGATGATAGTGGTAGATCAGTCATTGTATAAGAAAGATAAGAAATTTTCACTTTGAACAAGAGGAAAGATATAAAACTAGGGAAATCCACATATATAAAGGATTTTAAATCCTATATGTAAACACACAAAAGTGTTATATTATAAATACATGAAGGGATATAAATATCATTGAGAGAGATAGAAAATGAACTAGAGGATCCAAGAGAACAAAAACAAATTTCTCATGTTCTAGCATAAATTGAGGTGGGCATCCAAAGTGCAACATCTATATTGTATGATACCATTGAGACCATTAGTATAATGAGGGAAAAATTATCACCCCACATAGTAGAGACCATCAAATTATTGAATTATTTGAAGATAGAACATAATAAACTCAAATTCCTTATTTTTTTTTACAATTGGCAAGTCATATGCACTTTTGAACTTGATGACACCATTGGAGGTTACCAATTCCCTCAACTTGGTGGCCATTAGAACATAATAGGATAGGGAATGGGTTGATGAAGCTAAGGTAGTGATGCCAAAAATTTTAGAGAATTAGTCTCACTTATGGAAAATTTTGGATGAATTAAATATTTCTCAAGCCAAGGATTCCATAGGAAGACTCATAAATAGGGATATTTTTATTAGCACTTAATACAAGCTTCATAGAATTTCAAAAAAGACATATAAGGGAAGACCATAAAAGATAGAGAAAAATCTCAACTTTTATAGAAAGAAGGTCACTAAAGTTGATATCTTTATATCTAATTTCAAGACTACCAAAACTAAACATACAAGGCTCTTGGAGCAAGTGAACATGGTACATAGGCCTCCACTCCTTAACATGGATATAATTAGAGACCAATATGATATTAGGCACAATCATTACCAAGATTTGGAAGTGAAGAATAATGTTGGCATAATGACTCCCAGTTCAATTCAAACATCCACTTTAGTACCTCTAACAACTTCGTTAGCCATGAGATCACCTAGTCAACCTTGATTCGAAGTCCAATTTTTTATGTACACATGCACAACTTACTCACATTTTACCTATAGTTAGAACATACATATAAAGTTTCCTAAACTATTTGTAAGCATACACATGTTGCATACATTACATTGGCCAATTAATTTTTACATAAATGTAATTAGACACACACATGTAAAATATACAATTTTGAGACTAGAATTATAATTGGGGTCCTAATTGTGACATGTAACTATGAGTTTTCATACACTTGGAGGATGATGAATCCCCTCCCAAAATCTATATAACAATATAATTTTATATTCCAAAGGGTTGGAATATTTTATCAATAAAAGAATGAGTCAAATTTTTATTGCCATTGCATTGGATTTTTCTCCTTCCACTCATGTAATATTAAGGTTTTGCTTTTTTGGTTTCTATAATACACAAATTTTAAGTGTGAAAAATATATTGATATATTCTAATTATTTTATTGATATATGCTATCTATATATGTTAAAATTCTATTGAAAGTTAGTAGATATTATTAATAAATTGGTTTAAATTGTGTTATTACTCTTAGTGTGTACTAATGTTCTCTTTTGGTATAGTTTTATAAAGTGTGTGCCATAACTACCTTAGATGACTTCTTGTTCTAAGCTATAACCTTCTTATAGTTAAGGGTGTGTGAGTATGATTGTAAAGGAATCAACCTTTAGCTAAGATCATCAAGTTTCATATATCACACCTCCCTAGACTTCATAATTATGTTCACTTGTAAGTATGCAATAAATACAGGTAGTAAGCACTAGTTTTGAGATAATTTGTCCACAAAAAAACCAACCTAAGAAGTGACCATTTGATATCATAATCTTATTTTTTATCTATCCTTCCCTCCTTTTGACATATATTTTATTGATATCTACCCACTTTATATTAGGTGTCACCCATCCATCTCATCCACTTAGGTTTTATTTCTCTACTAGGATTCATTTCTCTACATGTAAGCCTAGTTAACAACCTACATACTATGCTTGAAATTCTATGAAAAGGTTGTTTAACCCATACATACAACTCATGGCTCAGAGTGGAGTTTACCTATATTGAGATCCTAAACTATTAGAGGATACCTAATCTAAACTTTGGCTGGTTCACAATACATGTATCAACAAAGATCACCAAAATTGAACTCTCTCTACTTCACATGCCTATTATATTATCAATGTAACTAGTTTTGGTATGCTTGAAGGTTATTCATAGTAGCCATGTATTTTGTATCTAATAGTTACAATTCTTGAAAATGAGTTACTCTATAATCCTCATCATCAAGCATGTGTTTTAATGAAATACATAGAAAAGGTAACTTGACCTCAATGGGAAGAATGGCCTTAGTGCCATAAATAAGGTAATATGGTGTGGTTCCTATTGGATTGTAGTTATTAGTGAAGTAGGCCTAGAGGGAATGAAAGGTTTTCATGTTCCAATCACACCAAACATCATTAAGGATATATTAATAATATTGATAATCATCTTGTTAGATGATTCATCTTGACCATTACCTTGTTTGTAATTTGCAATGCAAAAATATTGGGTAATGTTAATATCAGCACAAAGTAATTTGAAATCCTTATTTTTAAATAAACCACCATTGTCAAATATAATGTTAGATGGGATATCATAATGATAAATGAGATGGTTAAATATGAATCCAATTATTTTTTATTATCATGTGAGGGTTATAGCTTCAAACCACATAATGAAGAAATTAGTGATGGTAAGTATATGCTTATAACCATCTAAGGAGGGAGGATTAATCTTCCTAAAGAGGTAAAGTCCCCATGTTAAAAATGGCCATAGCATGGTCATTTGCTTGAGTGTTCATGTTGGATAATGGATAACATTTGTATGTATGTACATTGTTTACAACATTTAACATAATAAAATGCATATATTTCCATGAATGACCAATAATAACTAGTGCATAGGATTTTTTGGAAAGAAAAACCTTGCTAGTGTGGGCCCCATAAACTCTTTCATGATATTTACTCAATGCTAATCCATATTCTACCAAAGTTAAATAATGAAGTAGAGTTCCATCAATATTTCTATTATCATTAAAAGTCTCACCCTTGAGGAGGTTATTCAAACATCATCACCTAAGTGATAGCATGGAGACACCTCTAGGTTGTTGGTAACCTAATCGATGAGATGAATATCTAGATGGAGATAGCTCCTTTCATACTATCACCCTTAAAACTATTACTAAAACTACTAATTATAAATTAAAAGGGTAATAAAATTGAAAGTAAACTAAAATAAAAAGGTGATACACAAAATTAACACGTTCCACTTGACCATACTAACCTCAAAACATGAATTAGGCCTCATTTTTATCACACTACTAAGAAAGGACCTTAAATCATGAGTGTTAAAAATGGAGGTCATAAATAATGTGTTTAATAAAAGGGATAATAAATAGGTCTAATTAATACACTAATTAATAAAATCCACTTCTAAACTTTGAAAATCTATTCAATCTCACCATGTGACCTATATGAAGATAGTCCATTTTCAAAGAGGTAGGAGATGATAAATGAAAGAGAGTGAAATCATTAATACTAAAATTCATCAATAATCACAAAAGTACACTATTTTCAATCATTTCAGAAAGTAAATAACATCTTTATTCAATAATAAAATTCCAGAGTACAAATGTTTAGTTGAGTAGGGATTCACCATACTAAGCCAAAAGATCCATAATAAGCCATTCAAGATAGCATATGTAGGATAATGTGATAAGAGAGAGAGGCATATGTGATGCATAGACAAGTGTCATATATATTAATTTAGTTAGTAGGTTAACTCAAAGAGGATAATAAAATTCTTGTCATCCTCTTAAACATGTGTTAGTCAACTTTATGATAAACTTCACCAAGTGGCATAGGAGTTCTTGTTTGAAGAGTTACATTGCACTTATTTAAGGAGTAGTTACAACTTATAAACTTTACATATGGTTTTAAAAACCTATACACCACTCTATGAATCTCAACACTTCTTATATATTCATTCAACATCTTTTATTCATACCTAGTCATCGTAGAGATTCTTCTTCATTAGCCATATAGACTTGTTAGTCCATTAGCTCTAATTTACTTGGTATTATCAATTATAATGGAAATAAAACCTCCATGATAAAATTTTTAAAGGTTTATAGGCCTATCTTAGATCCTAAAAAACTATATTACAGTATGACCTATAGTTTCCAAGTGATTTAACCATGCCTATTTATCTCTCCTAGGTGACCAAATCACCTTTTCATAAGCATTTCTACACTACCTTTTGAAATTGGACTTGTAGGAGCACTTTTAGAAACATTATAGTGGATTTGTGGTTTTGAGAAGGTATATGACCTTCCACCAACCTCCCTAGTGGTTTTAATTAGTTCATATGTCCAAAAACCTTGTTTTAATCCTAAAACCCTATTAAAATACAAAATTAAATGCATCTATATAGGTGAAGGTATAGACAAATTGCATAGTGAGGACCTTATTTTAGTGAATAATTTTTTTTCAATGTTTTTTAGGTTAATTTATTACATTTGGATCCATAAATTTTATATTATTTCCTATTGGTCTATTACTAGGGTTTAAGCAAGGTTTAGGGTTACTTAGGTTCTTAACGATGATTTATAAAGGAATGGGAATTAACCTATAAAAAAACAAATGTGAAGTCCATATAAATATTCAACATACTTGAGCTCTATTAGCTCCCAAGCACATTGACTATTAACTTCTAAGCAAAAGAAGATGACCCATTTTAATTGTTAGGCTTATTTGAGAGCTTATGAAGGATAATTTTTCATAACAAAGACTATAAGCACTTAATTTTGTAACCAAATTCATCCTTTGGGTTTTTGTAACCTTTTATGAGATTTTATAATTTTATTTTACTTCATTCCATCCCTGAAACCCACTGTCACCTTCACAAGCTTATAACTAAGGTTTAAGAGAAGTTTGGTATTAGTGACCCTAATAGTCACTGTTTGTCATTTTACTCATAATTGAAGAGGTAATTTTTTTTGATATAATTACATGGATTACCCATCTCCAAAGGCTCTAAATTCTTAAAAACACCTTAAAACTATAAGCTTTTCACCTTTTTTTCACCCATAGGTCTATATGTGTTTATGTCTCTTGACCCCTTTGAAAACATTGAATCACCTTAAAAACCATATGAATACCTTGGTATCATTTATTATCCATATTAATATACCTATTTTGTTTTCCATCCTCATATATTCAAGCAATGGTCAACATATCTTCTCCAAGTCACCTAGAACTTATCTATAGGTGCTTTACTAGGCTTGTCCTAACTTTAGGATGAGTGTTACCTTTTTAATTAGAAATATGATGTTTTGAATGATTATAACCTGATATTAATTCTATTTTTGACCCTTTTCATACCTTTTAAACCTTTTTTTCTTTTCATACATATCTACTTTTCCTCTATTTTACTATGACAAGCTTGTAGGTTCATGTTTTAGGTCTGTCTTGATTATCAATTATTTGGAATACCATTTTGATGGTTTTTATCTAATTTACGCTTGTGAAAATATTTTTTAATTGAATATTTAAATATTTCACAACTCAACTAACCCTTGAGTCTCCATTTAACACATAAATGCATCCTCCTATGGGTAGGTCTATAGGTATTGATTAGGGCTCCCTAACTATAGGTTTGCCAAACTTGAACTCCATAGGATAAACAAACTTCTTTGATATATTTTGGACTATTATATATCTCAATCTCATTTGGTTTGAATTATTTCATCCTCCCAAACCCTAAATCATCCATCAGTAACACGGTTTTGACCTTACTACCTACTAATAGGCATATATATATATATATATATATATATATATATATAATCGTTAGGCCTAATATCTTTTTTCCCTCAAACACCCTATTTTAAGCCTAATTGGAAAAATAGAAAACCATGAGTAAATTTAAACATCTTAGAGACATCCTTTCAATCATTCCATGGTCTCAATTCTTCCTGGGTATCTTCTAAATATTGTCATAGTCTTTCCATTGTACTCATACATTCCTACTTCGCCAACACAGTCTACTTTGAAGTCTGAGTAAGTTAAAAAATAAGCTATTTTAATTTTTTTGCGTGATTGTAAAAATATTATGGAAGCTAAATATGGTGAATTTAAAGTCATTAAGATAAAAATTTGATACTAATAGTGACCTACATATATGTAGACCTATAGGCTTACAATCCTGCTTTGGATTGGGCTTGAAGGAAGACACGATAAAATCTAAATGTAAATACCATTTATTTTTAATAAATTGGTAGAAGAATAAGGATTGTAAAGATCTGCCATATATTTATCCTATATTCATGCATTATTCACTCATATAGTCATTATATAAATATATTATCCTACCTTCATGACTTAAAATAAGTTGGAATATGAATAGACTCCACTTTTAGTGCCAAGTACAAGAAGAATATGAACATTCATAGACTAGAAACATTTATATATATTTTTATTTGTAATAATCAGAGGGTTTCAATTTTAGAGATAAATAGAGATTTTATGTTTATTCTTGCCTATATGATTTCTTATTATGTTTCTTTCATGTATTCTCATATGTAATGTTTTGGTTACTTTCTATCTAATTATTTGGAATGCATTATTTCAATCTATGCAATACTAGTTATTCTTAATTTTTCTATAATGCAGGATAATTAATATTTCCTATGGTTCTCTGATCCCAATTCCTATCTTTATATAATTAATTATTTTTTACACAAGGTATATCATAACTATCCTCATCCTTAGCATGTAATGATGCTTTAAGAACCTATGCTAACAATGGTGTAGTGAGCACGTAAACTCCTTTTGGAGGAAATTATGCAAAGATGGTTACTATAGAAGTGAGATATTGAGATATGGTTAGACCAAAGGATATGTAATTTTTTAGAAGAAGAATAAAAAAGGACTAGTCTTACCATTTAAGAGATCATTCAAGAGCATATTTATGGAGAAATTTATGATTTTTTTGGTGTGAGTTGTCCAAATTGATATATAACTAGTTATCATGGTTAGAATATTATTGTTTTAACCCAAGGATGGAAGAAACTATATTCTAGATTGAAGAAAAGATAAACCAATTGTAGAGATTGAAAACTTAGTGAAGAAGAGCAATAGATCATTGGATTGATACTATAATAGACAAATATATAACTAAGTTCTTGGTATAAGGATACATATCTTATAAAGCTATGAAGAAAATGTTAATCAAAGGAATTCAAGGGATTTTTTTAGTGACTACCTATTCTTGTGAAGATGTTGGTATGGATAAGGCCATGGTGCCTACTCTAGCTAATATGGAGTAGTCATTTTGGGTATATGGGAGTGTGTAATACATGATAATGAATGATAATTAGATAAGTAGATAACACTAGGCTCTAAATCTATAATGGAGACACAAGGTAAGAATAATATAGGTTTAGAATGTGAGATTAGACTATAGAATAGATGGAGTAAACATACAAAAACCCAAGTAGCTATGAGTAGATTTAAGAGTAGTAGTAAGATATAAGAAGAATGAGTAGGAAGACATGATGAATAAGAATAAAGAGATGAATAATGAAGGACAAAGAAAGATGAGATGAAATAAGAAGATGAATTCTAACAAAAACAAAGAGGTGATGAAAAAGAGAGGAAGAAGAGATGTTCGAAGATGAAGGAAAGAATAGTGTAGATGTAGGTCAATTAGATGATAGATGTAATGCACAAATAAAAGAATGGGTATTATTAGGAGGACATGAAGTATTTAGAAAATAAGTAGAATAAGGTTGAAGAGTAATAATAGGTTCAAGCTTAGAAGAAGTCACAATAAAAAAATCATTCACCAAAAAATCACACATCCTTATAGCCCAATTTGTTATATTTTAGTATATAAGTTTTTAACTAGGATAATAGGTAGATAGTAGTCGGGAAGGTACATTTTCAAAACAAGTGCATCATTGGGGTACTTAAATTTAAATAGCCTCAATTCATAAGCCTTTGAAGTCCATCAAGCTTTTTGAAACCTTGTAGAGAAAAGAAGGAAAAATAGAGAAATAGAGTTCACAGATTAATTATCCTAGTGTGTAGGTAAATATTCTTAGTGTAAAAGTAGGATTGCACAAAATATAGCCTCCCACTATAGTAGCTAAATAATAGATCCCTTCAACACCAATTTATAATATGGGTGTTGTAGGAGAATTTATTAACTTGGTAACATATAATGGGTCTACGGATCCTGGGTAGTACTTACTAACATGTGAGATGAGATGGTAGGCTAAAGGTATTACTGATGAAGCTATAAAGAAGTGTGAATTAATATGGGCATTGAATGGAAAAACACTTAAGTTTATATACTACAAAAAAACTAATCAAACAAATCTATATTAGGTTAAGGAGTGCTCATCACATAATTCAAAATAAAGAAATGTACAAGTCAGACTATTCAAGACCTAAAGGAGATTAGGGATAAGTTGGGAGAATAAATCTATGATTATAACCATAAGAACTCAAATGCTATGAATAAATTCATGTTTATCTTAGCAAATAAAGATAAAGCTAGATGGCTTATCAAAGGATTACATTTGATGATTAGGTTTGTTATAGTGAAAACTCAATATGCCATGAAGATGGATGCTAGAGTTGTTTCTCTTTGGGTAGAGAAAATTAGATATTATGGGTAAGATCCCATAATGGGTTCTAAGATTGAAAATAGATTAAAAGTTTTATTGAAGAGGATGGGAAAATATCGTGAATCAGATAAACCTGAGTTAAATCTATGGTGCATGGAGTGTGGGAAAGAAGCCATCACATAAATTATTGTCCTAATATCAAGACATAATTTTGTGAAATTTGTAGGGTAGTAGGGAATACAAAAACACAAGGCGATCTCTTGTAATATTATGTCAAAAATCCATAGATTTTATATTATAATTTTTGTAAATTGCACAATCACGATGAAAATAATTTTAGGGCTTTAGAAGATCACAAAGAATGTATTTATCATCATTTCATAATAAGTGTCCTCGACAAAGAAAATAATTCTAGGCCCATAAGTCAATAAGGGTTTTGCAAACCAAGAAAGTCCATAATGGATTCCTAGTTTGCCTTAGTACCATTTTCAAGGTCTATCTAGATAGACCCCTCCTTTACCAAGTTGGACACCACCATCATTGTAATACCAGTACTCAGTACCTTGGAATCTAGCAATGATGTAGTAGTAGTAAACTAGTTGGACCCCACTAGTTATGAAACAACAATTTGGGATTGGAGATAATACTTAGGAGTATCATCACTAGAATACATCATAGAAATAGGGAGGTTATAGAGGATGTTATCAATCAAACATATATGGATCTAGGGGTAGATATAGAGGGGTTTACCAAGGTGGTAGACGAAATAAATACTAATGCCCTTCCTTACAATGCTACTTATGTAGAGAGTATAATCTTGTGCAACACAATTACCATTAAATCCCCAAATACAATATTAATACACATATTATAGGGTATATGAACAACATAAGATATAAGATTGTCCTATGTTATAAAATCAAAGAAAGGAAAAAGTCATCATGAATGTTAACATGGTGAATGTGTAGCTTAAGGAAGATGCATTTATTAATGCCATTACAAGACATCATCACGTAGAGAGAAGATTACCTCCTCATGAAATGCCTCAGTACTAGGGAATCTAGAAAGAAAAATAGGACAAATTATTAGACCCAATATAGAAAAGGGGCTCATGTATAAATCTATGTAGATGTTGAAAAATATTCAACACCACAACACTACTAAAGGAGATGTATCAATAGATGCCCAAATGTATAGATAGATTGTTTGGATTATGTGATAGGATGGATTTATTACTACGCTAATAGATTTACTAAAGCTACTAAGTACACTACATAATGAAGACATTTCTTATAATAGCACAAACTTGCTACATAATTTACTAGAGTGTGCATAGCAAGGGAAATAGAAGACAAAAAAATTGTCTGGTATGTAAAAACAAAGAAGCCATGGGATGTAGATGCATGAATCAACATTAAAGTTTTAGAATATGATATTATAAATGCTATATTTTATTTTGGTATCACAATCAACATGATCCCTAGGTCTACATGGGAGGCAATTGGATGGCCAGTTCTTAGTTACAATCAAGTGACTACAAATTTAGTAGACTATGGAAGATTTGAAACCATTGACATGTTTAAAGACATTGAGATCAAAGTCACATAGCTAATTGTTAAGGTGTGGAGCTAAAAGCTTCACCAAAGGAGTGTTTTGAAAAGTTACATGTTTACACAGTCACCAGCATCAGTTAGGAGAGATCGACGTCGGTCAAGAATAGACCAGGAGATGCCAGCGTTGGCAGGGATCGGCCGATGTCAGTCATAGGCAAATAGGTAGGAACTGATTTCGATTACTTGTGCATCCAGAAAGCTATTTTTTGTGGACAGAACAAAGTGTTTGCATTTTAGGATTAAGTGATAGTCTTAAGTCTGCATCTCTATTATTAGTAAGACTATTTAGAGCCCTTGATTAAGAGGTGCATCTGATGGCTATAGTTGTATGCTCATGTTTCCTAATTATTATATAATAGGATAACTCTTCTTAGCTTATTGTATGAGTAATGTTGAACAGTACAAAATTATATATGTGTATCAATCTAGGTTGTTGGAGTTAATTGTACTTGAGAGAGAGAGCTCTTGAGGGAAAGAGATCTAGATAGAGATCTATACATTTGAGAGAGGTGTGGAAGAAAAGAAGTTTCTTCAATTGTATTCCTTCTGTAAAGAGTTTAATACAAGTTTTCAGGGTGGTTTCTTGTATCTATTGTTCTTTGCTATTTATCATTCTAGTTACTTATCATTCTGATTTAATTTCGCGTTTTATTGCTTTCATAAGTGTAATCAACATTGTTGGTTGATCCCCAACAAGTGGTATCAGAGCTCAAGTTGACTAATAGGTGTTTTAGATCTGGTTAGTGTGTATTGATTGCAGGGTACTCACAAGGTTTGTGTAGGGATTTTTATTTGAGTGGGAGAAGTAATGGCAGAAGAAAGTAAACTGAGAATGGAGAAGTGTAATGGCAAGAATTATCAACATTGGAGAATGCAGATAGAGGATTATTTATATCAGAAATATCTATATTTACCGTTAGGTGGGATTGCAAAGAAGCCCACAGACATGGATGATGAAGAATGGGAAGTTCTTGATAGAAAGGCTCTAGGGTCTATAAGACTGAGTCTGGCATCTACTATGATATCTAATTTATCATAGGCAAAGTCTACGGTAGAGTTAATAACTAATTTAGAAAATTTGTATGAAAAACCCTCAGCTTCTAATAAGGTATATCTTATGAAGCAATTATTTGATTTGCATATGCAGGAAGGTGGATCTATATCTAATCATCTAAATGATTTCCATGGAATTGTAAATCAATTAAGTCTAGTCAAAATAGTGTTTGATGATGAAATTAAAGCTCTTTTAATATTATGTTCTTTGCCTGAAAGTTGGCATAGCTTAGTAATGGCATTTAGTAATAATGCATCTGCTTCAAATATTTTAAAAGTAGAGGATGTTGTTAGTGTAATCTTGAATGAAGAAATTCACAAGAAAAGCACAGAGGAAACATCAAGAAATGCTTTAAGTTTTGAGAGTAGGGGAAGGAAAAAAGAGAAGAGCAAGAAAGGGAGATCAAGGTCTAAGTCAAAGGTGAGAGGTAGATCCAAATCCAGAAATGGCAGGAAGCCACAATGTTGGAATTGTGGAAAGATGGGGCACATAAGTAGAGATTGCTGGTCAAAGCCTAAGGAGGACAATCAGCATGAAGGAAAGGAAGAAGCAAAGGTTGCAGGCATTGCACAAGATGCTCTTATATTCTCTTTGCATAATAATATAGAATCTTGGGTGTTAGATTCTGGTGCATCTTTTCATGCTACCCCTAATAGAGAATATTTTAGTGACTATATCCATGGAGATTTTGGAATAGTGTATTTAGGGGATGATGAGCCTTGTAAAATTGTTGGCAAAGGAAAAGTGTAGCTGAAAATGTAGAATGGCAACACATGGGTGTTGAGAGACGTCATGCATGTTCCTAGCTTGAAGAGGAATTTGATTTCTATAGGAAATTTAGGGGATGAGGGTTGTACAATAACTCTCACAGCTGAATCTTGGAAGGTGACCAAGGGTGCACTTGTAATGGCCAGAGGTAAGAGAGTAGGCACTCTCTATTTATGTAATTGTGTTACTAATAATTCTCCTTCTGTATTATCTACTTTAGATGTGGATGCAAAGTTGTGGCACTCTAGGCTCGGCCACATGAGTGAGAAGGGAATGTCAATTCTTAAGTCAAGAGGTAAGCTTTCAAATTTGAAAAGCATAGATCTAGATTTTTGTGATCATTGTGTTTTTGGGAAATAGAAGAGAGTATTTTTTCTCAAAATTGGGTCAACAAAGAAGAAGCATAAGTTACAGCTTGTTCACACAGACGTGTGGGGATCAGCTCAGGTTGCTTATATTAGAGGATCACAGTACTATGTTTCGTTCATAGATGATGCTACAAGAAAGGTATGGGTCTATTATATTAAGAAGAAATCTGATGTATTTGAGACTTTTAAGATTTGGAAAGCTATGGTTGAGAATGAAATAGGTAGAAGATTGAAGTGCCTGAGATCTGACAATGGTGGTGAGTTTTGTAGCTATAAGTTCAACTGGTATTGTTATATGCATGGAATCTGCAAGAAAAGAATGGTTCCAAGGACACCTCAGCAAAATAGAGTTGTTGAAAGGATGAACAAAACAATAATGGAGCATGCAAGGTGTATGAGATTGCATGCTAGTTTGCACGTAGAGTTTTGGGTAGAAGCTGTTGACACTGTAGTGTACCTAATTAACATAGGACCCTCTACAACTCTGGATGGTGGAATTCTAGAAGAGGCATGGATAGGTAAAAAAGTAGATCTTTCATTTCTCAAAGTTTTTGGTTGTGAAGCCTTTATGCACGTTGATAAGGAAAATAGAAAGAAGTTGGATGCTAAGTCTATGAGGTGCACATTTATTGGCTATGGCTTCGATGATTTTGGATTCAAGTTTTAGAATCTAGGAACTAACAAGATAATTAGGAGCCATGTTGTTGTTTTTAATGAAAAAGTGATGTATAGTGATCAGCTCAAGAAGTTGAATCAATTTGGGTAGAGTAATGGAGAATTGGATGAGGTGACGGTCTAAAATGATCTTGCAAAAAAATTAATCACAGACAGGAAAATATAGAGACCAACATCGGCCAGGAAGGAACCAACATCATCAGGATAGAAATTGATGTCAGTCATACAGTGACCGACGTCAGCCAGGAAGGAACTGACGTCGGTCAGGCAGAACTGATGTCGGCTAGTTACAGACCTGGAAGTGACTGAGGTCAGTCACTATCAGAGAATTTGGGTGGACAACGTGTTGTGAATGAGTCTCAGACGCCCATTAAGAGGTCAAAAATGGTAAGTAAACCTCCAATTTGATATTCCCCTTCATTATTCTATTTATTGCTTATTGATGGTGGAGAACCAAAGAGTTTTGATGAAGCAATATAGGTAGAATCCAAGAATCAGTGGGAGCATGGCATGGTTGAGGAAATGGAGTCCTTGAAAGAGAACCAAACATGGGATTTGGTTGAGTTGCCAGCAGGTAAGAAGACACTGAAGAACAGATGGACCTACAGATTGAAGGAAGGTGAGAATGGACAGATGAGATATAAGGCCAAATTGGTAGTGAAAGGATTTACACAAAAACTAGGTATTGATTTTGGTGAGATTTTTTCTCCTGTTGTTAAAATGACTTCTATATGGATTGTACTATCTTTAGTTGCTATTGAGGATTTTCATCTTGAGCAGCTTGATGTTAAGATAGTGTTTCTTCATGGAGATTTGGATGAGGAAATATATATGGAATAGCTGAAAGGATTTGAGTTCAAAGGTAAGGAGAAGTTAGTGTGCAGATTGAAGAAAAGCTTGTATGGCCTCAAGCAAGCTCCTAGACAGTGGTATTTGAGATTTGACAGGTTTATGACTGAGCATGGCTATAGTAGGTGTCAATCTGACCATTGTGTATATTTTAAGAGATTGAATAACGGTAGATATATTATTCTATTGTTGTATGTAGATGATATGCTGGTTGCAGGATCACACATGCAGGATATCTCTGAGCTTAAGGTGAAATTAGCTCACACATTTGCCATGAAGGATTTGGGAGTAGAAAAGAAAATCCTTGGCATGAGCATTAAGAGAGATAGGAAAAATCATAGGTTGATTTTGTCTCAAGAGGATTATGTGAACAAGGTGTTGAAATGGTTTAATATGCAGGATGCAAAACCGGTAAGCACACCTCTGGCTGGACATTTTAAATTGAGTAAAGAACAATGTCCTAATTCATATGATGAGGTAGAGTACATGAGTAGAGTTCTATATTCTTCCACAGTAGGGAGTTTAATGTATGCAATGGTGTGTACTAGACCAAATATTGCCCAAGCAGTGGGAGTAGTAAGTATATGGCCAATGTAGGGAAGGAACACTAGAAAGCAGTTCAGTGGATTCTTAGATATCTGAGAGAAACCAGCAGTAGGCATTTGTGCTATGGAGGTTTAGATACTTCTCTACATGGTTATGTAGATTTAGATATGGTAGGTGATTTGGATGGCAGAAGGAGCACCATAGGATATGTTTTCACTATTGGTGGAATAGTGGTTAGCTGGATATCAAAGTTGTAGAAGGTTGTTGCCTTGTCAACTACAAAAGCAAAATATATTGCAGTCACAGAGGCTAGCAAAGAGATGATATAGATGACACAATTCATGGAAGAGCTAGGAAAGGAGCAAGAGAGTTGCAGATTATATAGTGATAGTCAGAGTGCAATTCATTTGGCTAAGAATTTAGCCTTTCATTCAAGAACAAAGCATATACAGCTTAGGTACCACTTCATAAGACAGGTATGGGAGGATGGTGAGTTGAAGCTGGAGAAGATCCATACAGATAAGAACCTTGCTAATATGTTAACCAAGATGGTTAAAAAGGAGAAGTTGAATTTTCAATTAACTTCTGTTGGTCTTCATGATTGAGTTGAAGATGGAGAAGCTAGAAGATGTTGTTGTACAGCTACTGGTGTAGCTGTTTATCTCCAAGTGGGATATTGTTAAGGTGTGGAGCTAAAAGCTTTACAAAAGGCGCATTTGGCAAAGTTACAGGTTTACACAGTCATCGGCATCGGTCAGGAGAGACTGATGTTGGTCAGGAGTAGACCAAGAGATGCCAGCATCGACAGGGATCAGCCGATGTCAGTCACAAGCAAATAGGCAGGAATTGATGTCAGTTACCTGTGCATCTAGAAAGCTATTTTCATCGACAGAATAAAGTGTTTGCATGTTAGGATTAAGTGATAGTCTTAAGTCTACATCTCTATTATTAGTAAGACTGTTTAGAGCCCTTGATTAGGAGGTGCATCTGATGGCTATGGTTGTATGCTCATGTTTCAAAATTATTATATAATAGGATAGATCTTCTTAGCTTATTATATGAGTAATGTTGAATAGTACAAAATTATATATGTGTATCAATCTAGGTTGTTGGAGTTGATTGTACTTGAGAGAGAGAGCTCTTGAGGGAAAGAGATCTAGATAGAGATCTGTACATCTGAGAGAGGTGTGGAAGAAAAGAAGTTTCTTCAATTGTATTCCTTCTGTAAAGAGTTTAATACAAGTTTTCAGGGTGGTTTCTTATATCTCTTGTTCTTTGCTTTTATCATTCTAGTTACTTATCATTCTGATTTAATTCTACGTTTTATTGCTTTCATAAGTGTAATCAACATTGTTGGTTGATCCTCAACACTAATCCTATGAGGTGAATTTTAAGTCATCAATATGAAGACAAAAATAACACATTACCCTATGTTGATTGACAAAAAATAGGCATATGATGCTTAGATGACTTTCATACTATGTAAAATTAGTTAAAGGCATATACAATAGATAATATTATAGTCATTCCTTTACATAAGGTACACAAACCCTACATCATTTCAAATAAAATAGACTCTCCTTATGTCATATAAGAACCCTATTAGATGAAGGTAAACTCTGAGGAAAACTTGAAAGATTTATGCATAGCCAAGTTTAATTTCTTATATGAGCATACTAACCTTAGATGCAGTCTTTACTCACTCAATAGTTGAAGACATATGAATAATGGAAGTAAAAACTAGTAGTTACTCAATTGTTGGCACCTCAATTTGTCATAGATTATTATGCATCCATGTTTTCTAAATCCCCAACTCATTCCAAAGTTGATTTTCTCTATAAAGTAGAAGATCATGTGAAGCATTATATAAAGTTGACTAGAGAAGACACTTTACCTTGAGAAATAGATTCATTTATCAATAGATATTCAGATGCACATCTACTCAACTGGGCTTGTGGTGATCGTGAACTCTGGCCTATGAGAATGTATTTAGCATAGAAAGATAACTTATTTCATACTATGTAATAAAGGACATCAATCAATTCATTATGCACCTAAAATTTAATGTACCTACAATCATTCAATGGGTCACTTCATTGAATTATGCTTTAAAGTGATTTTTAACAACATGGTGTACAATTCATAGAGATGATCAACTCAATTGGGATGATGCGTGTAAACTTATGATTGGTAGATTTTAACTATCACATGTCATCAAAAGTAATTGGCTTTACTTTCAAGAAGGTGAGTACCCTAAAATTCATATTCATAAATGTGTTGAGTTCTATACTGAAGAATGTGTGGCACCTAAGTACTGGGTTCATATCTTTCATTATACACCTACCTCGTTACCATTAGCTTAGTATATGGATCAAGAATGTAGGTAGGAGATAAATCATCAGGTGTAAGTGCAAAGAAACTTCATACAAAATTTTGTCTTTGAGGATGAGAATCCTTGGTTCATAATGCACTATTAAAAATCAAATAATTCATATGCCATGGGTGTGCAGAAGATTTAAGCACCATGACGAAGCCTAATATACATAAAAATGCAACATGTGATCTAAATATAACATTATAAAGATATAAATCTTCCAAGATGGAAAAATTTTATCTTATGCAACCATGCCACCAAATACATAATAAAGAGGAGGAAATTGAATATTTAGATATTGATGGTGATATCAATCTAACTTATTTGTTTGAACCTGAATGACTAGTAGAACCATTGAAGGATCTAGTCACAGAACCCACTGAAGAAGAAAAGTTGTGAAACATACAAATTCAAAATTAGGAAGGGAAAAGAATGATATAAGAATCTGTTGTTGAGGAAAAGTGAAAAATTTATCAACAACCTATTAAAAATCATGTGGAAAATGTTGAAATTAAGGAGATTCCTAAACTAGCACATATAGGTGATTACTAGACTAAATCCAAAGTTTTAGAAGCTATGTAACTCTTGTGGGATTATTAGGGTGTATTTCCCACAAAATTATTAGAAGTCAGAGGAGTATATCTTTCCCTAGGTGAAATGCACATACAACTCAAGGTGTGCACATAACCCATAAAAAATGGCCATAGAAGTTGAATCTAAACATGAAGTTGAAAGTGAAGCATGAACTAGATAGAATGCAAGATGTAGGTATAATTTATCCCATAGACAAGGCATATTAGGTTAGTTCCATGGTAATTTAGCCTAAGAAAATAAGGTAGATCAAATTATGTGGTGATCATTGAATTTTAAATGATTTATGTGTGAATGATCCTTCTGATTCCCTTCATAGATGAATTTTTAGAATCTTTCACACATCATTAATTTTATTCTTTCATGGATGGATTAAGTGGCTGCCATCAACTACCCATCGTAAAAGAAGATAGATCTAAAATGAAATTTTCCATATAATAGGGATCTTTTGTGTATAAGGTGAGACCTTTTGGCCTCAATAATGCACCTATAGTTGTTTTTAGAGTAGTTGTGACTACATTTAAGGATTTCATTCATGAATTCCTATAAGTGTATATAGATGATTGGGGAATATTCTCTTTGTTTAAAGAATACTTATCCAAGTCGTGCCTCATGTTAGAATGTCGTAAATCTCTACACATCACCCTAAATTAGAAAAAGTGCTTATTTTTTACACCTTTTGGTGTTCTTCTAGGTCATGTAGTGTGTATTGAATGGATTTTGATGGACTAGGCCAAAATTGTAGTCATTTTTAGTATGCCTCCACTAGTCAGATCCATAGAAGTATGATCCTTTCTTAGGAATACATGGTACTATCAAAATTTATCAAGGGATATGTAGCTATTTCATCCCCATTAGAATTATTTTTGTGCAAAGGTGTGAAGTTTGTTTTGACTTTTGAGTGTTAAGGAACTTTCATAGAACTACAGCATAGATTGGTCATTATACCTATTCTCCTCTTTCCAGATTGGAGTAATCCATTTCATGTGCATGTTGATGCTTTTGGTATCATAGTCGGTGTTATACATGCACAACTAGGAGATGGTAGGTTTGACTAGCCCATTCATTTTGTAATCCAAAACTTATTTGGTGTATATAATAATTATATGACAACTTAAAGAGAATCACTAGATATGGTTTTCAAACTATAGAAATTTTGACATTATCTTATCACAATACCATTTTAAGTTTTTATGGATCACCAAGCTATATGTTACCTACTCAATAAACCTATCATCAGAAGATGAATTTCAAGATCGTTGATGCTTTTTAAATAATTTCAATTTCACATCAATGTCAAACTAGGAAGAGAAAATATTGGGTTGGATCATCTCAGTCACATCATAAATGGGGAATAACTAAAATAAATATAGGAATATTCTCTTGATGTCCATTTTTTTGAGTTTCTATGATACCTAAGAATTTTGAGGCAATCACTAATCTCATAGAACAAGGAGTATTCCATATTCATTACCAAGAAAGGAACAAGAATTTTATCATTAGAGTATTACAATATACCATTATAAATGGGATCTTATATCATTTGGGGAAGGATGAAGCACTGTGCAAGGTACTTTTGGAACATGAATGATCATAGCTATTGCAATAATCACACCAAGGAATATAAGGAGGTCATTTTCCTATAGAAAATACTACAAGAAAATTATTATAGAGTGGGGTTATGGTGTCCAAATCATTTTCAAGATTCATATAGAGTAGCATAACATTGTGATGTATGCCAAAAAAATAGGTAAGCCACTCTAAAAGGATGAAACTCCCTTACAACCTTTATTATCTGGATAACCTTTTGAATAGTGGGGCATCAATTTTATAATATTGATCAATCCTTTAAGTAAATGTATAAAATCATATTATATAATCATAGGGATAGATTACTTTACCAAATGGGTTGAAGCTACTGTGACACCCAACCATGTTACAAAGGACACAATAAAGTTTTTTTATGATAATATCATCATAAGGTTTGGATGCCCCATCAAAATCATTAGTGATCAAGGGACACACTTCCTAAACAATAATATTAAAGATCCTATTGAATAATTTAGGATTTCTCATCATAAAAGTGTTGTATACCTTCCATAAGCTAACAACCAAGATGAGGCTTCTCATAAAGTTTTGGGAAAGATGTTGACAAATATATATGATGTCAAGAGGGATGATTGGGAAGATAACCTTCCTATAATTATTTAAAATTATTACATGCAGTATAAGAATCTAGGAATGCCATTCTTGATGCAAGTAGGAGAGAAAATAAGTAATTAAATCTAGGAAATATATGATCAAGTCACATCAGACAAAATTTTAGTTATATAATGGTCACCCCCAAGTATTTAATTCTAGATCCAAGGTTTGATTGACATAATATTCACTAAATTAGTGTCCATTCAACATCATTCATTCATACTTTAGTATGAACAACAAAGAATATAATGGCATGTCTTGACACATGCACCAATGACTAACTACCTTAATTTATAGATCAAGTAAGATTTTCCACATCAACATTCACATTGATATTGAAGGGATAGCTCCATGTGAAATTTACATGGAAACCAATAGGTGTAAAATATATAAAGGCACATGGTTACAAACCAAGTCTACATTTCATTCTTTCAAGTATTTCATGAGCTAAAGTTTAAGAGATGAGCTAGTTTATACCTCGATAAAGCCAAAAAAATTTCAATTTCACTATTTAGAGACCATATTTCGATCATATATTATTATAAACCTGATGGATGCTTAGAAGTAGTCAAAGGGCATTGACTTACACTTTGATAGACAAAATACACTAATCTTGAGCTATTTGATTACATCTGAGTAATAGAGTAGAAACTCTTTCAACTAAATCTCATCAATGTTGCACAACCACTTGCTCTTGTAGTCCTACATCGATTGCAAAACACATACATTGAGAGCCCACTTTGTATTCCCACATTTAGCAACTTGGGGGAGATTGTGCAAATCTTTCTTGGCTAATATAATGAAAGCAACATTTACATTGGCCTTAGCATCACTTTAGTCATCAAGATTGAAGTAATGGCCCATGTTTTGGGCATACCTACATGAGGTGATTCTCTTTCTCTATATAAGACAATAATGCCTCTTATCCTTTAGGAGTTCAAACATTTATATGTTTAGGGTGTTGTAGAGAAGTTTGTGTGTTTAGATTTTGTGCCTAGTCATGTGTTTAGTAGTCACATCAAGTCAATTCTATACTTGGTATAACTAGGCATGAGCATAGTAGGGTCTATGGTGCATATAATTTATCATGCTAATACTTTGGCATAAATTTTACATAAGGTATAAGTCTTGTGCCCTCACCTAAACTAAAAAAGTGAAGGATTTGGGCCTACATTAGTCTAGTTGAAACATGATGCAACCTTGGTGTCAATGGGACTTGGCCATTTACAAAATGGCTTAGGTTTTATATCAATGGAATGAAATTATAGGTAATATCAATAGGTGTGATCTTATTCAAGGGCATAAGTCTTTTGGAACAAGTTCATATTTAGATAGACATATCTCTTAATGGTGCAAGCTATGGGGCTGATAATGTAAGGGTCATTTAGGTGCTTAGTTGAATCATGGGAATCGCTTAGGTGTAAGTAATTATTATTTAATTTAGTACTCTAGATGTGAGTATTAGGGCCTCAACACATGCTAGTTTCAATATTTAGTAGATTTCATAGGCATCCTGAAGTCACTATATGGCATAGTGATGTCATTGATGACCCAAAACAAACCTTCACATTGTAATAGCTTACACTATTTAAATCTATAGAATTATTCACATTAAAAAAATTCACAAACATACAATAGCACTAAACTATGTGGAAAGAATAAAAAACCAAGAAGATAAAAAATTGCATTTCTATTAAACCCAAGTTTGTCAATACAAAGTAAAGTTTATATAAACAAAACATGCACTTAGCGAAGTCCTACTACTAGCCCAATATCTCATAGGTGATCTTAATGATTATTCAAGGTATTAATGGTGGTATTTAAGCTAGAAAACATGCATAAAACTATAACTAGTCTTTCATAGCTTTGTTATATTATTATCGTCTCCTCTAGTCTTTAGATTCAAGCTCATTTATATAGGTAGAGGAATATATTCTTATCAGGTTAGGTGGGCACACACCAGATGATTATCAATTTCTAGGGGTTGTTATGCCACCAAATCCATTACTTTAACACATGTTCTCTCTAATTTCCATGTGTAATCACTCAACAAGATTATCCTTCAAACCCAAGTGTTAAGCAACTACCTATTAGTTGACACAAGATCATCGAAGTTTATTTTAACTTGAACTAATGGTTTCAAAAAGGAAAATCATTTAAAACAACTACCATGCATTGATATTGCTGATTTAGTATTGTCCACTACGTTATTTTAAAAATGGGGGCCCAACATTACCCCATATAAAATTTCTAGTCTACCTCAAACTAGTATTTCAGCACCTTTGGTGCACAATGTTTGAGCACACCCTACTCTAATTCCACCTTAAATTTTTTGAAGGATTGGATCATGAGCTTTATCTCTTTCATAACACCTTCCACTTTAGTGGATGTAGCCTTGAGGGTGAACATGTCTATGCTTTCTAGTTCTTTTCATAAGGTTTCAAGCCTTTCTTTTGCTCACCTTACCTCACCATCTAGAATATCCCCTTAGTTTCCTTTATTTGAAAGGTGTAGAAGAGGGATTCTAATTCTTCTTATTTGGTCTTCAGTTTGGAGCTTAATTCATTAACTTACATCATCACTTTCACATGATAGATCTAGCTCACTATGAAATATTATTTAATCAAGGCATCTTTCTCCTCCTTCACCTTTTTAAGGCATGTTTTGAAGACTGCTATTTAAGTGGTGAAGTTGAAAAGATTGCATCTTCTTACTCCATGCCCTCCTCTAGTTTGGTGAAAAGGTTTTGTACCACATTTATATTTTTGTTTAGATCTCTTTTTATGACATTATAGGGGTCTTCTTTCTGCTCTATCACTAGATTCATTCAAGGTAACATTTTCTCAACCATCACACATACCTTATCCTCTTCATTCATATCTAAAGTATCAACACCATAAAATAGGGATCACCTAAACTCTTCAATGCACTCGACTAAATTTTTGAGCTTGAGATTTGTTGATTTTAGTTATTCTTCTACCTCTTGTGTTATCTTCTTCCAAATATGGCATGAACACCATTAATAACATTCTTACATGCTATTTGATGGCCATTTTGAGAAGGGTATTAGCTAAACTTACGAGGTTCATGTATTGAGGATTTATAAGCTGGTAATCATGACCCTCTTTTGGCTTTTTAGCATGTTGAAGTGCTTTTTTTGGGAACCTCAAATTGAGGCTCATCCATCTAGAAATCTATCACCCAAGAAACTTGATGGTACATTAGGGTTGTGGTAGAATTAAAGGTCATGTATTCCATCATATAAAATTCATCATCTTCTTTGAACCCATACTATGAATTTTCCCTATAACCTAGCTCATACTCTTCTTCCTTGGCCAAATTATTTTCTTCTTTGTTAGCACTAGTTCTTATACCAATGACTTCTTCTTCTTCTCCTTCTCCTTTTTATTTGGTGCTAGACTCACTATCATGTTTTCCCTCTCATAAGGTTTTTTACATAGACTTTTCCCCCTTGTCCATTTCCTCTTCTTATCATGGCTCTTTAACATGAGCTTCCTTGGTACCAACCTTTCTCTCCTTTTTCCCCAATGGGGTCTCTACTTCCTTTTTTGATTATTTTTCTAAGGCATCAAAATCACCTTCTTTGTCTCTAGGCACCCTTTTAGAGATAGGATGTGCATGTTGTACAACTTTTTCTACCATTATGGTGGAGATGCTAGGTGCCTTTTTAGGTACTTTTCTTCTCTAATTTTCATGCTTATGGCAACCTTCTTCTTTCTTTCCCTCACCATCCTAGAAATTTATACTTGGGACACTTTTTCCTCTTTTTCCTTCCTCTTGGACCTTTCTCTTTACTTCCTCTTTCCTATATTTTTCCTTTTTAGCCTTCCTCTATTTGGTTTTTTCCTTGCATTTATTTTCTCTTGCCTCTATCTCTTCATCCTCTATTCAATTAATTTCAGCTTGGGACATGCCCTTGGCCCTCATGGCCTCTCACTTGTAATACAACTTGAGCACCACTTTGATGTGATCTTGGGTTAGGTCCATGTCCTCCCATTTTCACTTCAAATCTTCCTCTGTTGGTGTTCCTAAGGGTATGGATTCTTCATGCATTTTTGCCTCTTTAGGATTTTCACTTGTTTCTCCTTCCTTCCTCCTTTCTACTTTATTCCCCTTCATCTCCTATTCCTTGCACTTCTCTACTTTTTTCCTTTGCTTTTTAGCCTCAACCATCTCAATAGCTTCCTTTGAAATCTAGGCCTTGGTTATTTATTCTCTCCATTATTTTAGCTCCTGGACCCTCTATATCTCAATTTCACTAAAGTTTAGTTTCTTCCATTTCTACATCTTCTCTTCCAACTTAATTTGAGGGGATGGAGAGGGGGTTCATTCACTTGACAAGGGGTCATCTTCCTTGAGAATGATGCATACACCTCTCAGCATTGATTTTTACTCCAAATCATCTTCCTCTTTTATGTTGGATAGGATTATCTTGGGCATCACAGGAGGAATCTTTCCCTTCTTTATGCTAGGGGAAGCCTTTGGTATGAATCACACATGCTTTTTGGAGGATATTAAAGGAGATTGTTCTCCTTTTGAGGTAATATTAAGCCTTACACACTCTTTTATTTGTTTCAAAGTCTCCTCCCTCTTCTTCTAGGGAGACTTATTCTTTTTTTATGGTGTTGGGGTCCCATCATCACCGATCTGGATAGGAGGATCGATGCTCTATGTTGTGCTTTCTCCCTGGGCCACCTTCTCCCTTGGCTTCATCTAATAATAAAGCCTATGGGTTAAGATATCTATGTATGACTTTATGAAGGGATTGATGTCAATGTAATACAACTCATCTTCTTCATCTTTGGTGGCTTTTCCATTAGCATGAATGAATTGACACCTTAACCTACATCTCTCCATATCCAGTTCCTTGATTAGAATGTCTAGTTGTTATGTATTAGGGATCCATTTAAATTTATCTCTAAATTAATTTGCTTAGAAGGCATAAGAGAGATTCAACCACCCTAACTTGTTTCCATCCACTAGTGTTAAACACACTACATAATAACATTGCATCATGAAAAAAAATTCCATTCAGAAAACACTCTAGGGGAGCCCTTAAATGATGTGACATTTTATCTTGAAGGCCTCTACATATTTCTCACACCATCATATCATGCACATTTTATATTTGGTGCTGAAGGAGGTGGGGAAAGTGAAGTCTCTATATTTTTTCACCAAGGAATCATTTTGTTCTAGGAAAACCCAAAGATTATGCTCATTCTTGTTTAGGATTTCAATTTTTTCCATGATAATTATTATAAGGATAGACCCCCACCTAAAGGTCCCCTTAATTTTATGTAACTCTAACATATTTTCACCAACTCTTCAATGATGAAATTTGCAACATTTAATTTCACACCTTACACCATGTGCTATGTGATGCATATGTATGCTTTTAACACATCAATTTATTGACCACCGAGGCATAGTTTGGAACTTATGAGGCATGTTGCTATCCTCATGTTTGGTTAGTCACACTTGTTGATGAATAACATGAAAACCCCTTTGAAATATGCAAGGATTTAAGCTACATTCTTCAACTCTTAATCATCATCCATCATTTGATGGATGTCTTTGCTAGCATCTAGGAGCTTGGTTATTCTCTTGATCAACTACACTAAAATCTTCATGTGCCTACCTCTAAAGTTCATGTAGTCCTCATAGACACATGAGAGTAAGAACTATAAAATTTCCTATGGATTCTTAAAGTAGGGAAACTCTTAGAGTTGAGTTACACTAAAATTTGTTAACTTGTATTAAATTGAGAAATCAAATAAGGTATTAAATTATTTTGTTTTGTGTCCTATATCGACCATCTAATATTTTGATAAGTCTTTTAAGTGAATTTTCATCTGGTGGTTATATTCCTTTAGCTATCAGTTGTGCATAAATGAGTGCCAATCTTCCCATAGTAAAACTTCTAGAAGAAATTACATGAACTAATAGGACATCTTCATTAACACCTTACTGTCATATTTCACAACAATAACTAATTCAATCGGCTACACCTTGGTTTTGGTGGACGTCATCTCTTCTAAAATTTTAACCCACTTAGGTTCCTATTGTTCCTACATAAAGATCACTATATGTAATAAAAAATGCATCATGTCTATAAATAAATCCTAGATCAGATGGGATAGAACACACCTACACTTCTGATTGGGGCATATAATTATTAATCAAAAGCATGAGTAATGTGAGAATGGTTAGACTTGATTAGGTCATAACTTTTAACAACAAACCATGCGAGATAGGGTTCAAAACTTATAGTCTAACATAATCACATAAAAACCCTAAAAGAGTCATACTATTTAATATGTCACTAATCTAATAGCAAAAAAAGTAAATATAGTATAGTACACACCAAAGCTTATGGCATAAAGTGGGGGTTAATAAAGCAAAGTAATCAAAGCATGTATAATGAACTTCAAATAAATTATGAGTAACACCCTAATACATATAATATGAATAGTAATACTTATTTGAGATAACACTTATGCTACTTATCTTTAATAAAAGAGAGGAGAACAAAGTTAGAATATACTTACCTAAATGTGAACCCATCAAGACTCAATCTCTCCCTTGGCCAAAGGGGATTTGTAAGAGGTTATTATGGTATTTAATGATCACTTTATTAGGCCAAAGCATCCAAGACCTATCCACAAGATTGTATTTTCAAAAATAAGAAACCTAAGCTAAGTCTCCTCATGTATAATAATGGAAGAGTAGGTTTTGAAGAAGCACAAGTGAATAAATGACTCTTGGTTGCATATTCTAATAATGACCAGAATAACCTTATATATATAGGTAGAATTTAGCCTAAAATTATTCAAGAATGTTGGATATACTAGGCTGACTCAGTTAACCTAGCACATTTTTTAGCTAACTTACTATGTCTATGCTAGGTTAGCTAAGAGGATAATAAACAAAAAGAGATAAAATTTATGCAAACTATACTAGGTTGACCAGGTTGACCTAGTATGTTGAATAAGTAAAAAGGGTGCCAAGCAGGAAAATAAAAGATAGAAAGAGGAAAAAGACTAGAAGACTATGTAAAGGAGGATTAACAGCATAGGGAAAGGTTTTAGGAACTAGTTGGATTGGTAATAATATAGAAAAAAAGGACAACAATCTTGTGAAGAACTAAAGGTCTTCCCACCCCTTTCTCAATGCACCCCTTAGGGCATGCACTGAGAGAGATTGAGTTTTGATGGGTTCTTTTAAGATGTAAAGCATCAATAATTTATAAAAGTGTTAAAATATTATGTGTATACATATGCCCCACTTGAAGATCATCACGTGTCACTAAGGTGTAACAAGGGATGGTGCTTTGAGAAAGAACATAAGGACAAACACAACACTGATGCTAAAAATAGTTGCAATATTTTAAAAACATAAAATAGCTGAAAGTAAATGATTGAAAGGGAAACTAATCTATAAGAAAATAACTAAAAATCAAATATAATGCATACCTTGACTTACCTTTATCATGGTATGGTTGTCTATTGTGTTTTTAGTTTTGATTGTGTAGGGTGTAGAGACTACTTTCAATAAACCCAATAATGGAAAACTAAAGAGAAAAAAGTAATAAATGCAAGAAAATCCAAGACAATTGGTGGTATAAGGATGGGATGTACTTGGGAAATTTGGCAAGCTAGGGTGACAAGTGCTATGCTAGACCAAATGACCATGTCAAATAACAAGAATAATTTAGGTAACCAAAAAGCCAATGCTGCTAAAGAATAAAAAACTTAGACAAGCTATCCTAAAGTTAGAAAGGCAAACTCACCAAATCAAACTAAGGATACATGTCAAATAGGATGGAATAAGAATAAAATGGTAAAAAAAAATGATGAGTGATCAGTAACAATTCACACCTCAATCATCAATGGAAAAAGGATGCATAAAAGGGAAAACAACAATATCAAGTGAGCAGTAACATGCCATATATCACTCAATAATGGAAAAAGGTTACAAACTTAGGTGTTCATAATAGCAAGACAAAAGAATCATGATAAATGGAAAAGTAAAAGTAAAGTAAGTTTAGTAAAATGTAAAGTGATAGTGTAAATAAAATGATCCAAAGTTACTCAAACATGTTGTTTCAATCTAAGGATAGATAAAACTAAAATAAAGTAGTGTTTTTAAGAGATTAAGAAGAAGAAATTAGAGGAAGAGGGAAAATACATTTGGAATCACAATTTATCTATCAAGGGTTACAAATGAAATGGGTAGAGGGGAGAATGAAGGAAAAACTAAGGTAGATGAAACTCTTTATTAAATTCAAGACACTCAAATTAGGTTTGTCAAAACAAGAGGACTTTAGACCTTAAAAACTATGAATAAATTCTCTTAGAGACATAAGTCTTGGGTAAACAAATAGAGTATATATATTATCCCATGAAGGCTATATGCCTGAAAAGCAAAATGGACCTACCTCCCCATGACATTTTCTCTACTCTTTAAGACCCCTTAGGGATTTGTCATCCTACTATGAAGATTGGGTACTTGACTAAGAAAGTAGGTATCACCATAGAGTTTTTTGAAATCCCCTATTCCAATCTACTGGCCTATTCCACCCCAAAGTACTTTAACTCTATGTGAAGATGATTGTGGAGTTTGAGCTTCAACTGGAGATAAGATATGTGATTAGATTCACATCTTTTGGTATGAATTTGACTTTTGAGATTTGTATTTTTCCTTTTAAAAATCATTTCCTTTTGTTTAAATGATCTAGATTTTAAATTTATTTTAATGGCTTTTTCTATTCCTCCTCCATACAAATTTAGAAAACCAAACATGGGTGCTAAAGATAAATTTCATTTAAAAACATGAGATAAGGTGTATAAGATACAAAAACTTCAAAGAGCATGGGATCTAAGAGTCTCATAAATCAAGGTGAAATAAAAGTGCTATTTTGACTTCAACCTTAATTTATCTAAAACGAAGATGAAAGAAAGGGGAAATAAAAATGAATGACACATGGAACAATTTGAATTGCTTCAAATTGCAAAGAAATGTGACAAAGGGAAAAGAAGGAGGGATACAATGATAAAATGTGTGATTACTTATCATAATAAAGAAGGAAATTGAGGAAAACATGATAACATAGATTATTTACAAATTCTATCTAACAAAATAAGTAAAAGCAATTGAGAATAAGGTTCATTAACATGAAAAAAATGGTAATTTTATGAGGAGGTTCGGGTCCTATCCACAGTATTACAAAGTAAATCATAAAAGAGTGAGGCACAAGAGTGATAATAAGCAAGATAAAAGAGAATTGAGGGAGCCTTTTGACAAAGCAAGTCACAAAAGAAAATCCAAAGGATGCCAAAATAATATTGGTAATGAACAACAAGAGAAAGAATGTTAAAAAGATGGTGATTTAATGAGGGATATCAGGACCTATTTGTAATCTTATCAAGCAAATCACAAAAATAAACCCAAGGGGTGAAAAAATTAAGATAAAATTTAAGAATATAAAGAAGATTATGGTACATCAAGAAACCAAAAGACCAAAAGGGAGGACTAAACGTTTGTAGAAGGAAGGAAAATATTATAGAGGGAGAGACCCATGCTTAAGTAACCTATATGAATATATTAGAAAGATATAGATAGAAAACATGATAAGAAGGAAATGGTTAGGCAAATTAATTTTTAAGGAATTGAGAATTAGTGAGATCTTTGAAAACATGGCCTTCATTAGTTTGAAGATGATAAGTGATTGGACCAAGAATGTCTTTAAATAAATATGGGACCCACCATATTTGGGAATATTTACCTTATTTGTCATGGGTGTAATATAATTTAAGGACAAGATCACCAACATTGAGAGTACAGACTCTAACAGGTTTGTTATGTTGTTGGGTGGTGTGATCTTTGTATTGGTAGTTATGTTCTAATGTAGAAAGACAACATTCATCAAGAATATCAAGGGCATGAAGGTAAGCTTCATGTAATTCTTCATCAAGAATAATGCCATGAAGAGATATACATAAATGGGGAAGCTCAATTTATAATAGGAATTACTTAAAACCATAGACTAGCAAAAATGGAGTTGCCCTAGTGGTAGTATGAATGCTAGTCTAATAGTCCCAAAGTGTAGGGTAAAGATGAATATGCCAATCTATGTAAGTTTCATGAATTATCTTTTAGAGAATTTTGTTGATATTTTATTGGTGGACTCAGCTTAACCATTAGATTATGGATAATAAGGTGTGGAAAAATTATGATTGATCTTAAATTTGGTACAAAGTTGTTAACATGTTTATTTTTGAAATTATCACCATTGTCTAAAATGATGGTATGGGGAATGCCAAAGTGGAAAATAATTTTTTTAAGATTTTTTCAAGAATGAACTTTAATATGGTAGGACTTGTGATGTTAACGAGGTGCATGGCTTCTACCCACTTGGTAAAGCACTCAGTAGTGGTGATGATAAATACATGCCCATCTTGGGAATGAGGATGTTTAATAATGAGATCAAATACCCACATTTAAAATGGATAAGGAGATTTGATAGTTTGAATTTTGGTAGGAAGTGAATGGATAAAATCATTGTGAAGCTGAAAAGGAGTACATTTCTTAGCAAATTTAGTTGCATACTTTTCAAGAGTAGGCCAAAAGTAATCCATATGTAGAAATTTATGTGTTGTATCATATCTTCTATAGTCACCATCACAAATACCCCCATATGCTTGTTCGATAAGAGGAGGAACCTCATATTGTATAACACAATGGAACAAGGTACCTTTGACATTTTGATAGTAAAGGATGTTATGTTGAAATACATACTTTAAATATTTTTTATGAATGCATGTCTTTTCATGAGATTTTAGAATAGGAGGATAAGTTTGATGTTCTAAGTATTGAATGATATCTTGATATCAAGGACTTTGTCGAATAGTCATAGCCTCAATGTGATAGATAAGTGAATCAGATGATTGGATAGGTGGTGGAGATTTTCGTATTTGTATAAAGGAAGGATTTGAAAGAATTTGATGAGGATGAAAGAGAGAAGATAAAAAGAGGCAAGATAATTAGCAATGGAATTTTGGTCTAGAGGAATAGGCTTGATAGTGAAAGAGATAAAGTCCTTAGTAAGAGTAGTTACAATTTGATTATAAGTAATGAGGTTATCACTTTTACATTAATAATCACCATTAATTTGATGAAAAATGATCTAATAATATATTAATAAATGAAGATATTATATCTAGATCAAGAGCATCTCTCATACCTAAGATAAGATCTTTGTATTTAGCCACATTGTTGGTGACATCAAAAGTGAAGAGGAAAGCTAAAGGATTGATTTTATTGAGAGGACTAGTGGGAATGCAACCTACCCCAGCTCTTTGAAGGAATTTAGGACCATCAATGTGGTGGATCCAAGTATCCTCATGAAATTCAACATTAATTTTAGGGATCTCTTTGATAACTACCTTTGGTTTAGTAGTGTTAGAGGGAGGAAAAGATTCTTCAAGATTATTGGCTTCAAGCTTAGTAGTAAAGATATGAAAATAATCTTTAAGGGATATAGCTTGATTAATAATATAAATATAAAGGATATTTTCATCAATAAGGTCATCTTGAAGTGAATAAGTGGCTAGAGTGGGAGCTGCAACAAGTTGATCAGCTATGACTTTCCCTTTAATAGATTTTTATGTGATGACATGGAGATAGAATTCCATAAGCAAGACCATCCATTTTATAATTCTATCTATAGGAAGAAAGGCTTTGGATAAGAAGTAATTAAGGGGGTTGGAATGAATGATGAAATAATTAGTTTGGTATAACATATAATGATGAAGCTTTTCAACTGTAAAATAGATAGTGAGACAATCACACTCAAATTTAGTATAATGTGTCTCATAATAAATGAGGCATCAACTAATTTAGTTAATAACATATTCTCTTCCTATATAATATTGTTAGGAAATAATTACCCCAACTAAAATATGTGTATAATAAGTATAAAGAATTAATGGTTTATCATTGGAAGGTAGATGAAGTGTAGGTGGATGAAGTAATTATTCTTTGATATTGTCAAAGGCTTTTTGACATAGATTAATCCATTCTAAAGCTATACCTTTCTTGAGAATGGAATTTATAGAGTTAATGAGATAATCCATTTCATGTGACAATCATCTAATTGCCCCAAGTTTGCCTAAATAAGTACAAATATCAAGAATAGGTTGAGGAATGGGCATGTTGATGATAACACTAATTTAAGCTGGGTCAATATCAATGTTGTAGAGAGATACTAAGAATCCTAAAAATTTGATGGATATGACTCCAAAAACACATTAGAAAGGATTAATTATAACATTGTATTTAATGAGATGGTTAAAGATGATAACAAGATCAGAAATATGGTTCTTACAATGTTTGGATTTAGTAATTAAATCATCTAGATAAGTTTCAACAATTTTATGGATGAGATGATGAAAGATGTGAGTCATAACACGTTGGTAGGTAGATCTGACATTCTTGAGGATGAAGGGCATTTTTAAATAACAATAGGTGCCCCATTTTGTGGTGAAATTATTTTTATGTTAGTCCTCAGAAGTGATATGAATCTGATTATATCCTGAGAATCCATCCATAAGAGATAACATTTCATAACCAGCCATGGAATTGATGATGGCATCTATGGAAGGTAAATTGGAGTTGTTCTTAGGTCAAGCAAGATTAATTTTATGAAAATAAATACAATTGTGGATGACCAAGGTGACCTTAATCTAAATGGGAAAAATGTTAGAAACCCATTTAGAATAATCCATTAGTTTAATGAACTTAGCATCTAGTAGTTTAATGATTTCATTATGACAAATATTAGTAACTTCAAGTAGTAATTTGAATTGATTTTGATGCACTAGATAATCATTAGGATAAGTAATGATGTCATGAACTATAATACTAGGTTCAATAATAGGCATGTCTTGATAGGACCAAGAAAATTCCTTTTGATATTTATCAAATAATAAGCTAAAGTTGTCAAGCTCAATTGGTGAGAGTTTTCACGAAACTATGATTGGTAAAGAAGAATATGGGGTAATATAGTCAATGTGAGTTTTTTATTCAATTGACATGTCATTGCCATCTTGAAAATGGTAAGGTGCATTAGGTAAGGTAGAAATTATATATTTTTTAGGATCAATGCTAGTGATAAAGTTGTTGAAGTAAGGAGTTTTATTCTTGATATTTCCAAGTTTATGATGTTGTCAAGCAGGTTGAGGTTGATAGGCATGAAGTAACTCAAGAATAGCTTCATCACTAGGAAAGGTAGGAAGAGGACCATATTATTCAACATCTACTTCAAGTTCTAGAATTTTATTACCATGGATATCATATTTAGATTGAATTTTATGGACATCAATTGCCTTGGCATCTAGTGTAATTTTGGAAGTAGATGGAGAGGATGGATTCACAGAGATGGGAATGTTGATAGATTTGATGACGGGAGAAGAATCTAAACAAATGATATGATCTATAGGAGGTAGAGAACATGTAGGAACATAAGTAGTTTTAGAAGGTGTAATTTGTCCTTCCACCCAAAGAGTATCGATAAGAGGAGGATTAGTAGGAGGTACATGACCCTTAGGATCTAAGTCATGA
Organism: Torreya grandis; assembly: GCA_037957365.1. Taxonomy (NCBI): domain Eukaryota; kingdom Viridiplantae; phylum Streptophyta; class Pinopsida; order Cupressales; family Taxaceae; genus Torreya; species Torreya grandis. Next base: position 1,435,642 of record JARHVA010004241.1, on the reverse strand, counting down.
TGTGTAGATATGGTATATACATCCCTATTGAAGGCATGAATTTGGGATAATTTTTTTTTATAGTGTTGTATATCCAAGTCTCTAGAGTGAGCTTGGGCCATGATATAGTTGTCATCATATGTTGGATATAGCATACATTCTTGAAAATTAGGGGGAGTTTTAGATGGTGAAATCCAAATGCTGATAAATATATGAGGGAACATGGTAAGAGGATATTTGCATAATTTATCCACTCTAAAATCATTGCAAGTGAAGAAGTTTTTAGTTTAATATGGATCTTAAGCATTTCATAGAGGGGGAAAATAGTTAATCTCATTCATGATAGGAATGGTATGACCTCAAGGTAAGAGAGAAGGAGGAAGCCAATCCATAATATATGGGGGTATCTTGTTAGTATTGTAAGTGTGATATAACTCATTCGATTCACCATCATCAAAATATATAAGAGTAATTTGAAGATCAAGATTCATGTTGATGAACTTAGATAATACAGCACTATGGATTTTAGAAATTGTAGGAATTTGATATTGAGGCTTAGGATTGGGAAGTTGGATGCTCCATGGGTTGGGATCAACTTCATGTTTGTAAAATTTTCCATTGTGAAAGAACTTAATACACTAACTAACAAAAGAGGTGATGTCTTCCATGAAAATACAAGAAGAATTTTATAAGATAAAAGAAGATCAAGGACAATAAGCTTGGTTCTAATAGTCTTAGGTCTAATGGTCAACAAAATCCAAATGCAACGAAGTGGATTTTTATTAGTATTGTCAAAGACATGGCAAGTAAGATGGGTTTGTTCAATATGATCTTTATTACAACCAAGGTTTTAAATGACCCATAAGAATGTGACATTAATACCAGAACCTTCATCAACTAGAAATTTTTAGATAAGGGTGGTATTAATGGCTACTTTGGTAAAGAGAAGCAAATAATTAATGGAAAACATAATTTTGTCATTGATCATGTCCTCTTTAATAAATTAAATGTAATTATTGTAAGAAGGACACATGTTCTCAATGGTATTCACATTAGTTGGTTGAGAATCAATAATAGGGTGTTCTTCATTTATGGAAGATGGATCTTTAATTTATTTAAATCGTTGCATAAGAAATTTATAATGATAAGGTGAAGTGTGAACCAACTCCATAAGAGGAATATTAAAAGGCATAGAGTTAAGTTTATAAAGAAATTCCAATGTGATTTAGAAGAATCAGAATGAGGTATACAAGGCAAATTAGATTTAGGAGTTATAGAAGTGGTGGGAGGATTATAAGGAGGAATTGGTTCTTTAGGTGCTTCTGAATCATCTTGAGTCATATTGGTATCTTTAAGCAATTTTTCATCTAAAGAGTGTTTCTTATACTTGCTAATAGGAACTTTGTGAGCTAGGTTATGATGATAATTAACCTTAGCAGTATTGAGATATTGAGAGTTGTTATAATATAGGTCATAATAAACATCAATGGCACAAATGTCCTTGACATGTGATTGATTATTTTTTGAAGAATATTTTGGATTATTAGAAGTAGAATATTTAAAGTTTTATAAGTTTTGAGTAGTGGTAGCATACTCTTGATGATAAAGTTTGATCATATCCTCATATTGAATGAGTCACCAAGCATATAATAAATGACACACATAGTAAGCCCTCTACAAGGTTCATGAGAATGCCTAATGTTATCATGGAACCAAAAAAATAGATTGTGATCATACCACTTAGGATGAGCATTGGGATAGATGAAAGGCTTCAAGGGTGGTAAAAATTGTTTCATTTCTTGAACCAAAAGATGTGTATGAGATGGTAAAAGAACATCATATTTGGTAACTCCAAGCTTGGTTTGGGAAGTATTACTAGTGGTAGTATTAGATGTTTGAAAAAACCCTTTTAGAAGTTTATGGTTGGGTTTTAATTGATTCATAAGAAAGTTTTGATGCTTGGCTTGGTCAAGAGGTTCATTAAGAGTTTGAGTAGTAAAGGTTCAAACCTTGTATTGAAGAGTGAGAGTAAGATCGGTAAAAAAGAGTTTGAATGAATTATCATCAGTCATATTATGATCAATTTTATGAGCTAAAGATTTCAATATTTTAATAAAGTCATGAGTCGATTCATTAGGAGATTGTTTAGAATTTATGAAGTGACTAAGACAATTTTTAGGAAGGTCATTATGTTAAAACTCTTTAACCAAAAGATTAACCAAATCTTCAAGTTTCCAAATAGAATGTTGAGGAAGTTGATTATACCATTCTAATATATCACCAATTAATGTTTTGAATAATATTTTAGCTATGGAAAATGTATTAGTTTGGATCCACTCTTTGCAAAGGTTACCAAAGCCTTTACGGAATGAAGCAGGGTCTTTAGTCTCATCATATTTGATAGTTGGAGTTATGTTACCAATATCAATGGATACAATGAAGGGAGTTAAAGGCTCATTTTGAATGGTTTGAAGAATTTTTTAATTCATTATGGGTTGAGTAATAACATTACCTGAGGCATCCCTAAGAGGTGGAGGAATATAATTAGGTTTAGCTCGAGGATAAATAGTTGGAGGCTAATTAGCTATGTTGAACAAGTGTTGTTGAAGTTGCATCATTTGTTTGGTATTATATTTTTGCATGATATTCATTTGTTGAATGACTTGAGTTAAGATTTGGGTTATATCAAAAGGTGAGTGAGTGTTGGTTGGAACACTACCCAAATTAGTGTTAAGGGGAGGATTATTAGAAGGAGATTTATTAGTGGGATTAATAAAGAGATTTGTATCAATCACTCCCACATTAGTTTGGGGAGATTGAGAAGTATCTTGATAAGTATGGAAATTATTATATCCATCAAATTCATCTTGAGGTGTTATTTGCACCATGTTACAATTCATAGATGGAGGAGAAGAAGTGCCCCAAGAGTGATGGTTCTCTTCGAAGGAAAAGAGAGGAAGGAATGAACATCCCATTTATTATCTAAATGGATTTAGGTTATACAAAAATATTATTAAATGAGACCTCATTATGACTAAACAAAGATGAAAAAGATGTAAAACTAGAGAATTGAGAAAGTAGATTGAAAAATAAGAAAAGTAAAAAATAAAACTAGGTCAATCAGATCGAGCTAGTATAGGAAATAGGGCTTGCAAACTATACTAGGTCGAATAGGTTGATCTAGTGTAGTGAAAAAAATCCATTAAAAGTATAGGGTCAACCAAGTCAACCTAGTATAGTGAATAGGGAATACAAAAATATTGATAACAAGTTTGGAAATGAAACAAGATAGTTTTCAACTAATCTAAGAAAGTAAGTGTAGAAAGAAAACACACAGTGAACTAAATTGATGTTAGCCAATCTAATTGATGCACACAAAGAAAAATATTGCACTAACACTAGTTAATGCAAGATTTTGCACACACAATTTATCAAAGAGAAAGTAGATAACTTGAAATTAAATATATCTACTTGGTCAACCTAGAATGTTGATTAAATTATTAAGAGTGATTTTAAGTGTAAAGGGAGATTGGCTATAAGGTACTAGATAACAATCTAAGTTTAGTTTTGGGTAAGTTTAGGATGAAAAGGACTATAATGGTAATGATAAAATATTGGTATTAGGGATTAACCCCTCACTTAGCACACCACAATGATAAGGGTGTTAGGTACTTAGCCAAAATATACCATTAACCATGCTTTATACTTGACCAAAGCATCAAGTCGACTTCCCCCTTGGTGATGAAATCTAAGTAGGTTGGTTTGGGTAGTCAATTTTTTAAATGATTTTTGATGTTTATGTGGTTTGGTCATGTGTACAAAATAACATAAATAGTACAACTAAATGATTAATTAAAAACCACCTAATTAGAATATGTGAACTATTCTAAGCATGTAAAGAATTGGAAAGAAAGATGTGATTAATATATATGGTTAATTCCAACTTTGAAAAAAGGTATAGTTAGAAAAATATATGGATAATCATATAAAATAGGGTTGACAAGGTCAAACCTATACTATGGAAGAAAAGTCTAAAAATGAAATAGGTTAGTCAGGTTGATCTAGCTATTTTAGGACACATAGAACATAGAACTAGGTCCATAGGGTCGACCTAGTTGACTATATAGGAGTAGTTTTAAAGACTGTAAATTGTGAAAGGAAAGTAAATAAACAAAAATATACAAAGAAATGGAAACTTACCTAAGTGGTTTATAGATTAAATAGAGAAGATTGTTGATTAATAACCTTGGAGAAAATTGTCAAAAACATGCAAATTGGGTTGAGTTGGTTGACTAAGTAATATAAAAACATGCTAAAAAAGTGCTGAAAATGCACTAGGTCAACTTGGTCAACCTAGTTGACTAAATAATAAGTTTGAAAAGTGAAAAAAAATACACTAGGCCAATTTGGTTGATCTAGTTGTCTGAATAGAGTTCTACACATTCTAAAACATTTATTAGGTCGAGCTAGTTGATCTAGTTACCTATTATTGCAAACCTATGCACAAAGATAAATAAACTGGGTCAATAGGGTCGATCCATCATAATAAAGATATGATAAAAATAATGATGAATAGAAATGAAATAAGTGAAATAAATCCTTCAAGGGTTTAATTCGCGTCAGGTTCACCAAAATGTATGCAATTAGAAATGCATTATGTCCATAAATCAATCCTAGATTAGATGGAATAGAGCACACCTACACTTCTAATTGGGGAATATAGTTATTAATCAGTAGCATGACCAATGTGAGGATATGCTAGACCTAATTATGGTTTCACTTGTCATAACACACCATGCGAGATAAGGTTCCAAAGCCTATAGTCTAACAAAATCACATAACAACCCTAAAAGAGTCTTATGATTTAATATTTCACTAATCTAGTAACAAGAAAAGTAAATTTAATCTAGTGCACACCAAATCTTGTGGGTGGGGGTTAGTAAATCAAATAAATCAAAACATGTATAGGGAACTTCATATAAATTAAGTATGATTAACACCCTAATACATAGAATATGAAGAGTAATACTTATTCTAGCCAACACTTATGTTACTGCTATCTACTAAAAGAGAGGATAACAAAGTTATAATATACTTACGTAAATGTGAACCCATCAAGACTCAATCTCTCCCTTGTCCAAAGGTGATTTACAAGAGGTTGTTGTGGTGGGTAAGGATCACTTTGTTAGGATGAAACATCCAAGACCTATCCATAAGACTAGATTCTCTAAAGTAAAAAACCTAAGCTAAGTCTCCTTAGATAAAATGGTGGAAGAGCAGATTGTGAAGAAGTGTGAGAAAATAAATAAATCTTGATTACATATTCTAATAATGACCTAAATGACCTTGTATATATAGATAGAACTTATCTTAAAATTATTCAAGATTATCAATTGTGCTAGGTCGATCTGGTCGACCTAGCACATTTTTTGGCTAACTTACTAGGTTTGTATTAGGTTGGTCATGAGGTTAATAAACAAAAAGAGATAAAAGGTCCAGAAACTATACTAGGTCAACCAAGTTGACCTAGTATGTTGAATAGGTTAAAAGGGTATAAGTAAGGAAATGAATGATAGAAAGAGGAAAAAGACTATAAGAATGTGTAAAGGAGGAGAAACAACATAGGGAAACATTTTAGGAACTAGTTGGATTGGTAATAATGTGGTAAAAAGGGAAAAAATCATATAAAGCACCAAAGGTCTACGCACCCCTTTCTTGGTGCACCCCTTAGTGCATGCACTTAGAGATATTGAGTCTTGATGGGTTCTTACAAGATGTAAACTATTAGTAATCAATTAAAGTGTGAAAATATTGTGTATATACTCATTTCCTTGTGCTTATTCAACATCCTAAATTAGCTTGTATTGAATCATGTGAGGTATAATTTGTTGAAGCCTCAAATTATTATCGATGCTTTAAATCCACTAGATCTATGATTGCACCTTTAGATCTCAAGTTTTGCTAGCCATTAATGGTATCCTAAGTGACAACTTCTTGATCCCACTATCTATTCTTTCAACAAATATCTCTCCACACTTCTTCAAATTGGCCTCAATATGAATGCAATCCTTCTTAGTATGTCATCATTCACTCTTGGTGCCTAAAGTGCTCAAATTATTATTGTGATAGGGTTTTTTACACTTTGGCTCTCCAGTTTTCACTTAGGTTCACTTGAAGTCTTCAATTAGCTCAAAAATTGTAACCTAAGCAAGTCTATTATTTGTTATTTTATACCCTTCTCTCTTAGATAATATCATTAATGTAGGATTTATGGCATATGCACCCCAATTTCTTATAAAACATGAAAATCTATGAAATCCTTGAGAATCCCTTGTCATTAATGCATTAATTATGTATATTTTTATTATTGTTGCCACCTCATTGAATGATCCTAATGGATTTTTCAATGAAGTGATGTGTGCTTCAAATGATCACATCCCACTCATTTTTAGGTAGATATTGGATGTCTTAGATTATTTCCCTCTATACTTGTTCACTTGGCATGACCTTCACCTTTTGTATGGAAACCTAAGTGTATCACCTCACATGTGCATGATTTAACCTCCTTAGTTCCACTTTCTTTAATATCTATGCTTTTATTTCATGCATGCTTCTCTATCTTGGTTGGTTTCTTATGATACATATTGCTTTGGTCTATCCTACCCCATAAATATAATTTCAACTAGCCCTCCATTACTTTTATCTTCTCTTTTGGTTTTCTTGTGTACTTTCATATTGTGTGTCTTCATTGTCTTTCTTACATATAACCTTGTTAATCATTTTCACCTTATTATCTAGTATTTGGTGTATGATCACTTGATTTACCCCTTTTGAACTATGTCACAAACATTATTATTATGATTATGTACATTATCCTTTTGTTCTCAAATTTTCAAAGTCTAGTAACTTCCTTACACCTATGAACTTAGGAATCTAGCCCTAGGTACTTAGAAATATAATGGGTTTGAATCACCAAATTGGTATTATGCATGGAAGCACCAAAGTATCTCATTCTTGAGCCTCTAAGATCCCTACACTATTCACCTTATGCACATAGATCTTTTGCATCTTTTACTTGCATCTGGTGAGTCTCACATGCTCATGACTTAGATGTCTGACCTCATGTGATTATATGGTGCAAGTGCTCTACTCACCTAATTGGAATTATGCATGAGAGGCCAGATGAATTTCAATGAAGTTGATTGAGATTCACATGACCATAACTTAATTTTTATGGCCTCACGCACTTAAAAATCACAAGTTCTAGATTCACCTAGCTAGAAATATGTGTGAAGTGTTAGAAAGTAAGTCTTTATGGTCACCATGCACCACTTATTGCCTCTTTACACTATACAAGGAATAAAACAAAAAAAAGAATAGTCTGTCTTACACCAAACTATATTCTAGTCAACTCAATGGACACTGACTAGTGACCAATAAGTCAATGTTCTTATGGTGAAAGCATTATCCTATTGTCAATATAGCTTTAATCGATTGCCATTGGAATACCTTGAGAAAGTTTCACTAGATAATGTGTGAAAATTTCAAGCACCTATCTCCAATATATGGTGGATTATGTAGGGGCCAATTCACCTTATTTGAAATTTTCCTAAGTTTTTAAGGTACTTTAAGTCATAGAGAAATAGTAATGCTCTGTTAGTTAGCTCCTTGCACTTGATGTGCTTATCATGCCAAATATTATAGCACATATTTTTTATTTTCTAACTCCATCTTGTCTAGGAACACTTTTCATCTAAGCATTCCAAGTCTTCCAACCTTACGCTCAAAGATTCTTGGTTATCTAAGTTAGCAATCTATGTAATGCATAAGGTGGCACCATGAATTGCATGGGGAAAACTGCTTTAGTGCCAAACACCATTTGAAATTATATAGATTTGTTTATGTGTTTATATGTCATGTGATATTCTCATATTATCATTAAAACATGATCATCCCAATCCTTACAACCAACATTGCATATCTTTGTTAGACACATTTTTAGGATATTATTGAAGGATTTCATGATTATATTAACTTGTAGATGATATGGGGTGGTCGTATGGTGCACCACCATATATTAATTTAAGAGGATGTGGAGCATCTCATTATTGAAATGATTTCCTCTATCACTATTTAGACTTAATGGGCACCCATATCAACTTATTATGTTCTCTCAGATGAAGTGCATGCATGTAATGGTTGTATGATCTTTTGTCGATGTGTCCTTGGCCCACTTAGTGATATATTCAATGGCTACCAGGATATACCTTACACTTATACACCATGCTATGGGATTTATTGGTCCAACAAAATAAATGGCCCATTTCTCAAATGGTGCTTAGGCAAAAATGGAGATGAGAGGCATATCATCCCAGTGGTTGGGCTTCTTGGTATGTTAGCATATGTTGCATGACTTAGTGCACTCTTTTGTGTCTTATAATAGGTTTTGCCACCATAATCCTAAATGAAATATATTATGCAGTATTTTGTCTCTAGTATAATATCCCACAAATCCCTCATGCAATTCTTGTAATATGGAGTCCCTTTCAAGTTCCTAAACACACTAGTGCAAGACTTCATCTCTACCTAGTTTGTATAGCTCTCACTTAATGAGATAGAAGGGGGTGACATGAACTGAAATTTATTTCTTTTCCTTATTTGATATGTTCTAGAGTGAAAACCTAGATTATAAGAAAGTGGTAATCTATGCCAAGTCTTTAGGGATGCATTAGACTCTATATAGTTACATGTCTGGCATGTTCTCCTCAATCAAAACCATTACATTGCAAAAGTTTATGTGAGACAAATCATCTAGCCCCAAGTTCTACTTCCCATGTTTAATAATAATGGAGAACTACAACTCTTAGAATATAACTATCCATCTACATATGTGCCCATGTAGGATAGGTTTATTCACTAGATACTTAAGTGCCTCATGATCAGTGAAAAAGATTAATATGGTTACCAATAGATATTGCCTAAATTTTATGAGGTATAAACCATGGACAAAACCTCATTCTTGGTGGTAGTGTAATTATGTTTGTCAATTTATTGCTTATAAAGGAAATGGGGTGATCCATTTTTCCCTCACCTAGTTGTGCCAATATGGTGCCAACTATAGAGCCTAAAGCATTGACATGGACATGAAAAGGAGTAGTCTAGTCTATAAATTGCAAAATTGATGTGTTAGACTACTTTAGATTTGGTGTTTCAAAATCCTCCTCTTACACCTAACCCCAATAGAATGGGCCATATTTATGCAAGAGGTCTTGTAGAGGAATTGTAATCCTCACATATCTCTTTATAAACTTATTGTAGTAGCGACAATGGCCTATGAAGGTGAAAATGTATTTCTACATTGAGGGAGTTTGGAGATAAATTATGATGGCTATCTTGGAAGGGTTAAAAATCAAACCATCCTTTATAGACAATGTGTTTGATTAATATCTTAAAGGGGGTTGTAAAGACATACTTATTAGGTTTAGTGATATTTGGAGCTACTTTCACCTCTAAAACATGAGGCATAGATTGTTATAGTGATCCTTGACAAGGCCATATATAGCCTAGTCATTTAGATAGACTTGGAGGAACCTATGGATGAATTCCTTGAAAGCAATGATCACCACTCTAGAGAATATGGATGATGCATTCTTGAGTATAAAGGGAATCACATTATAGGAAAAATAACCCCATTTAGTCATAAAGGTTATCTTGGGATCATCCTCCTCCTCGATATACACCTAATGGTAACCTAAGAAACCATTAGTGAAAGTATAGATTTTATACCCTGTGATGCCATTCAGGACCTCATCAATGAATAGGGTTGGGAATGGGTTAGTGATGTAGGCAATATTCAAAAGTCTATAGTCAATGCAAATATATGTGTGTCCATCCTTATTAATGCTTATGACCATTAGGCTCACTCATTAAAAATCTTGTATAGGGTAGATGATGCTAGTGGATAGCATTCCATTAATCTCTATTTTCACTTTAGCACATAGGTTGGGGTTCATTATATTTGGGTGCCTTTTGATAGGATTCAGACCATTTTCTCATTTTTCCAAGGGAAGGGTTGTGCCTATCATGTCTTTGTAGCTACATGGTAACAAGTCCTAAAATTCCTTTAGGAGGTCTATGATTCATTTCATTTCTACCTCAAACTAGTAGGTGCCTATAGTGAAATCTTCTGCTCACCTTCTACATTGATATATACCTTAGTGGTCTTGAGTGGCATGTGTTAGTGTTCATTCCTCTCCTGATGAGACTCTTCAACTTACCTTGTCCCCTATATTGTTTCAATTCAATATGAGTTGGATCCTCTTCGTTTAAAGCACTATCATCTATAAAATGCATAAATTTTTATCTTCTTATTAGGGCCTTCTAATTTTTCTCCTTCTAGGTCTCATCATCCTCCTCATTAGAGTCACTATTGAGAATCCTTTTCTTCAAAAAATATTGGGAGCACTAGTCCTTTCTCCCCAAACATGTCTGGTGATGTCTTAAAACACTACTCTTTGAATGACATGTAGTGGCTCTAATATCTCTAAGTTTTACGAAGAGAAGGAGAAGGTGTGCATGAACCTCTCCTTAAGTACTTACCATTCTTCTATCTTTCAATACATTTCATTCACAATGTATCACACTTGCACCTATGTTTTTAGAGTCCTATAGAAGGCATACACCCATAAGCTTCTAGGCATGTTCTAACTTTATATAGTCCAAGTTTCTTCACACAAGCACACATGCACAATTGGGTTAGAATCACCTAAGGAATTAGGTATGTCTAAATCCTCAGTAATATTTACAAATATTGTGCATATTAATGCATTCACATCTTGCCATGTTGGCAAGCTAGGCCTTTACAATACCTACCAATGAGTAGTACTGATCTTTAGGTTATGGACTAGTGCACCCATTCTATCTACTTCTTTAGGAATACATGCTTTAGTATCATGGACATAGTTCTCTATAGGTTGTCTCCCTCCATATCTTAGGAGAACTACAATCTTCCCTTTACTTAGATGAAACACCCTTTTACCTAACTTTTTGGCACAATTAACCCATTTATTTTGAGTGCACTCAATCCTAATTAGTCTTGTTATAGCTAGTTTTGGTGAAGGTGTCCACACTAGGTGGCACCTTTAGCTAGTCACTTCATAATCCTCTACAACCCATTGGTCACAGGCTACATTAGTTTTATTAGATGCTAATTATCCATATTCCCATTCAATCACTCCTTTGTCACTTGGGTTAAGTTTTTTAATGCCCGACATTGTGATTTTACAAATGTGGTTGATCTCATCTTTAAGATCAAAAATTTCAACATATGGAGGACCTTGATCACTACATAGGGGGATCACCACCTTATCTGTCATTCTCAAAATTCATGTACCACTTCTTAAAGTGCATGTTTACATTTTTGTCTTAGCACCATGGCCTCTTTAATATTTTTGAATAATTATCATGCTCTAACTTACTTGATCACCTCAAAGTCAGCTTAGAATTTGGTGCCCATGATATCTACAATGTCACCCTTTAGGATCCTAATAGGTTTTGCTTAAGTTTTGTTAGCCATGAAAAATATATGAGGGGAGGGAATCAACGGTGGCTATCCCATATTCTCCTAGGTGGTTTTAGTTAGAATTTTAACCTTTATTCCCATGTCCATTAGGACCTCAAAAACCAAACATCTATCGATGGTGGCATTTGTTAGCAATTCTTAGTCATACTCTACATTCTAAGTATGCCTCACTTCATGTGCCTACTCCATATATAGTACAATAACTTTAATCATTTAAGGCATAACCTTTTCCTTTAGTCTCTTCCTTATGTGATCTTAAAGAAATTTTTAGTAGGGGTAGCATCCCTTAATATTATATTAGGCATAGGATCTTGGTCAAATACTATACTTTAACCTCCTAGCTATCTTACTTCTTGCATGTGGTTCTTACCTATGCCTCTAGATATATGTCCATTTGGAGCTCTCTCTAAAAATTTTGTATTACACTCATTGATTATTTTTGGATGTCCTTCTATCATACTAGGTTGGGGTAGGGTACAACCTTTGGCTCAAGTCATGTTATGCACTTTGTGTATCTTGACTCATCATATTCCAAGTGTATATCCTTCACTGGTGTAATAGGTAATTGAGTGGTGAACCCACTCTGAGTTATAGACTATACCTTAGGTGGCTCCTTACAATTCTAATGTGGCTTGCGAGCCCATTTCTCTTCTTTTTGATTATGCCTAACCATGGTGACACCCTCATCTTCACCAGGCTGACCTTGAGTCAAATTCTTATATAAGTCTAGGAAATATTGACTAAATGTGGCCCTCACCAATACCCACATGTTGGGTGTGTGGAGAAGTCATGCGGGTAATGTTTAGTTGACCCACACTTTTAACATGATCATAGTGGGAATCTTCCTCCACAACATCCTCCACTTCTCCCACATGTACCTTGTTGAGTCCCATAACTAGTATTTTTCTAGCCATAGCCCTCATTTCCTTGACCTAATTTCCCATTGGCTATGGTCAATTCCTACCTTGTGCTTCTCTTGATATTCTAGTGCATCTCATTAATGACTTAATAATCCTCCATTGAATGAGTATATGCATTACACATTTTATAATAGATGGTATTTTTTACTTAGTTGGTGTGCTACAATAGGGGATAATTTTAAGAGTCATGTGGTTCATGGAAAACTTCACGACTGAGAAGTAAGGTGTAAACATTTCTTCATGGGTAATTATTCTTGTTATGCCCCTCCATCTCATATTAAGTACACCATAAGCCACTATGAGTGTCATGCATTGAACTAGTATTCAACTTCTATAACTAGGAGGACATTGATGAAATATGTGCCTTCATAAATGGGTTGATCCTAGTGTCATCATTGCCTACTACCTCAATGTAGAGTGAAACTTCAAGCACTTCATCAGGGTCCATGAAGGTCTTCATGGATAGAGCTCTCTTAAAATGTACTAGTAGGTTATTAACAAACCATTTTGTGTATTGGGAGGGGTGGATATCAAATAGAAGCTTAGAAAAGAGGGCTTTAAACTACATGTCATATAGGTGCATGCTCTCAAATAGCCCTTAGATGATTTCCTTGAGCATCATGATGCTTTATTATACAAACTTAGTATTATCAAATTTATTCAATAAATCCTCCTTTGATATGTCATAATTAACCATATCTTGGTTTACATAAAATATTTAATATTAGGTATGGGCACGATCCATCAAGGTGGTCATGAACTAAGTCACCTTGCACTCTGATTAGGTGATACCCTGAGTGTGCCATTGAAGTTCACACTTGATTACATTCTCGATGAAATTCTCTATGTTATGATAGATAGGTAATTGAATCACCATCTCATAATAAATATACTAAGGGGGTGGTGCTAGAGTTTGAGGTGTTTTCTCCCCTAACATATATGTTGGAGGTAGTCCTATACTACATCTAGGTGTAGGTTTGAACATTGAATCTATTGGTGTAGGTTATGCCATTGATCTTGCTGGTGCAGTGCTACTCATTTATGGCATGAGGACACTTCTTGTGAGGTGTTTCCCAATTGATGTAGTTGACATCCTCTAAATGGGAATGCTTGTGTTTTTATTCTAGATTCCTAGGTTGGAAATAACTGGTCTCATGGTATCCTATTTTAATTCCCTATAAGGTATCACTTCATCAATTACAAATCCCTAGTTCAAATCTTGGAGTCTATCAAAGTTAATGGTGATAACAATGTCAATTATCATTCTTCTATCTTCTAGTGGAGAATCCAACCACGAGCTTACATTTTTGGTTTAAATGGGGTAGGTACTTTTGGTGCATCTTAATTCACCACATCTATTATGAAACCAAGGAATCTTTCACCCAACTATTGAGCTTATTTTCTTTCTTACTCCTCTCTCTCTCATCACACTACTACAATTCAATGGATCCTTCCCTATGCCCTTCCAGCTCACTACAGGTCCTATCAACACTTCGAAGTTCTAAATCCTCTATCAACCTATGGATTTTCTTATTATATATCTTCCTTTAGAGATCTTAGGTATTATGTTACTCATCTCTTTCCATCACACCTCACCTACACTTCCCCTTCTCACCTTCTGCACTTGTTCATATGCATAAAGATTTTATCCTTTCATTCTTAGATTTTCAATATCGTAATCCACCAATAACTTATTTAGTTTAGTTCCAAGACCTATTATTAATACACCCATTGGTTCATAAAATATCTCATACTCTACTTCTTTAGGGAAAGAGAAGGTTGACACTATGAATTTTAACATAGTTATTAAATGAATTGGTCCACCACTTATATACAACGCATATCCAAACATCATCTGGGATCTTAAGCTTCTCTATGCACTCCTTTATCCACTTGAGGCACTAGTGATAGATTCATCTTCTAGAGGTGGTATAGGTGACCAACCACTAGTACACATGCTTAGGTAGTTTTTAAAAGAAATCCTCATATAGACCATCATACAAGTCAGTTTGTACCCATTCTCTTCACTTCCATCCTTGGTATGTTAGATTCTTCTACAAAAAATTATCTTCCACTTACTCTAGCTAGCACTCAATTTTATCAACCAAAATTTGGAGCATAACTCTATTACACCATTATAGCGACAAAATTCAACATGTGTCCTAGAAATGAAACCAGAATTTTGTTAAAAAGTTTGCTTGTTTAGCATTTGTTCTTATTCATGTGCTTAGAATTCATGCCAAGTCAATTATATAGTTGGTATAACTAAGAACAGTCATATTAAGGTCTATTATGTAAAAAATTTCACACACTACTATGTTTTCATCAATTTCACACAAGGTGCAAGCCTTGTATACTCACTTGAAGTGCAACAATGAAGTAACTAGGCCTGTATTGGGCTAGTTGAAATATGGTGTAGCCTAGGTGTCAATGGGACTTGGTCATTTGAAAAATGACTTAGGTAGTCTATTAGTGTAAAGCCATTGTGGGTAAGATCAATAGGCACAAACCTATTCAAGGGCATAAGTCTTTTAGAACAATTTCATATTTGGCTAGACATAACTCTTAATGGTGCAAGCTATGGGTTTAGTGAGGTAAGGGTAATTTATGCACTTAAAAAATTAATGGGAATGGTTTAGTTTCATGTTCATATTCTTCAAGTTAGTACTCTATGCATGGGTATTAAGTCCTTGACACATGCTAGTTTCAATACTTAGTGAATTTTATAGGTATCTTGAAGTTGTTATATGGCATAGTGATGCCATTAGTGACTTGGAACATACCTTCACATTGTAATACATTACACTAATGAAAATTATATCATTATTCACATAAAAATAAAGTCATAAACATATAATAGTACTAAGCTATGTGGACTGAATCAACAACCAAGAAGATAAGCAACACCATTTCTATAAACCTCAAGTTTGTCAATACAAAGTATAGTTTATATAAATAGAACATGTGCTTAGCTAAGTATTACTACTAGCCCAATAGCTCACAAGTGAGCTTGGGTAATAAAAGGTGATTCTTCAAGGTATTCATGGTAGGATTTAAGCCAAAATACATGTATAAACCTTGAACTAATACTATAGAACTTCACTATATTATTATCACCTCTCTAGTCTTTAGATTCAAGCTTATCTATATAGGTAGAGGAGTATCTTCTTGACAAGTTGGATGGGCACACACCAGATGTTGATTTTTTATTTGGGGTTAGTATGATATTAGATCTAATAATATGACACTCATGCTCTCCTTCCACCATGTACAAGAACTCAATGAGATTTTCCTTCAAACTTGGGTGCTAGGAAATTACCTACGAGCTAGTGCAAGATCATCAAAGATTATTTTAGCTAGTACTAATGGTTTCAAAAAGGTAGATCATTTATAACAACTACCATGCACCAAGATGTGCCAAGTTGATGTAGTCTACTAAGTTAGTTAAAAAAATGGGGACCAACATAGGGGTCTAGAGGAGTATAAATTGAATAAATTTAAGATAAACTAGTGTGCATCCTATTCAAGTGAATTACATAGAGATTCTAGTAGACCACCAAGTCTACAAAGTAAATTCTTTAAGGGTTAGTGGAAATTACACATCCCATGATCTACCATAATACTTAGTTTAATTGGCCCAAATAATTTTTACATGAATTCATTAAAAACATTAAAAAGTGCCACATGACTTCCAAATAGACCTTCTAGTACTAGTTTATCATCTTTATACTATGTTTCACTCAATGGAAGTCCATTGAAGGAGAGTTGTACCTAGACATTGACTATTGACTAGTGTAGTAATTATCTATCCTAATATGGACACCTAAGCATAATTCCATAACACATGAGGATACATTTAATATATGGTGGGAGGAGTGTTTAGAATTTGTTACTATACATCACTAGGTGTTGTTGGACATCATGCAATACCTAGAATAACATGTTATTGTTACTTTGATTCCAAAGGGTATCTTCATTCACATTCATAAGCTACCTAGTTTAGAATTTATACCCATACCATTTTTTATGACCATGGACATGATGCAGGCCAAAGTTGTAAAGAAAAAATCCTATGCAGCCAAGTGTGAGACACTACCCCAAGCCATACCACTTATAGAAATAATTCCTTCAACATAGATAAAACTTGAATCTACAACCTCAAAATATTAGAAAGGAAAGTGCAAGCTATTTTATGAACAATAACCACCATTACTTCCATTAAATATCAAGATGAGGAGCACTATAATTTAGCTAGATGACCCTAAGGTGTCCCAAATTACAAGCTCTTATGGCCTACCTTAGTTGGGAATGGATGAGTAGGAAGTATACTCGGTGATGGTCACAAATATAGTAGGTGACTTATATGATAGGGAGGAGAATAATGAGTTCTTATTATAAAAGTTAGTGTATAGAATCCAAGTGCATAAAAAGGTCCTACCAAGTCTTTACATAGACCTACCATTGTGCCTTACATATATTTTAGTTGACACTATGTAAGAAGATCATGGATAAATGTAGAGAAGGTTTGACCTCTTACAACAACAACCTTATACCAATTTCATAGTCATCAACATCTTTATGCCACTATTAAAAATTCTATAAGATTCTCTAGTTCATAGACCCAAAACATGATGAGAGGCCAGGGTTTCTTTTACCCTAGAAGAATGTACATTTGGCAAGACAACCATAGTGTAAGAAGTGTAGCCTTCTCTTTCTTTGAGTTCAAAACCACCCAAACATAGGATAGGTTACTTTGGGGCATAAAAACAATCTGTCTCTAGCTCCATGGTCTGACCAAGTGATTTGTTGACTTAATAACAAGCCTTGAAGGCCAAAAATCTCATGTGAGAATAGCCTATAGATAAAGACCAACAGGGTTCATGAGAAAAAGTAACTTGCATAGTAGAAAGATGAGTCTAACAAGAATAAAAGAATCATCAGAATGAGTAGGCTAAATAATACCATGCTCAATAAGAAATTCATCAAGATAAATAAGTCAAGGGTATGCAAAAGGCCTAAGATATAGATGTTAACCAATAAAAAGATATCAAGGTGGCCCAAAAGGTAAGAAAGTTGCCTATGTATAAAATTAGGCACATGAGGAACACTAGAAGAAGAGAGATGAAGAATATAGTAATAAAAAGGTTGCACTTGCTATAAAAGTTAAGGTAGAAAAAGATAAGCAACAAAAGGATGTAGTAGTGAATGCACAAAAGGCCCTAGAGGATACCACTCTCACATATTATAAAAATGAGGACCCTATAAACAATAATAAAGATGATGAATATGAATCCCTATTCAAATATCAAGATAAACTATAGGAATAAAAAGTAAGTACATCTAAAGCACAGGTTGAGCTAGTAGCATAGGCTTAATCTAAGGTTTAATAAGATAAGTTTGTTGTGATTGAGGAATATAATAAGGAAGAAGAGCATACGTAAATGTTTTAATAGTAATAAAAAGATAAAAATAAAGATATCGAGGATGATCTTACCATGAAATTAGTGGAGGAAGATAAAATAAAATAGGTTGAAGAAATTCTATAGTAACTAAATCCTATATAAGAGGATACAACACAATAAAAATAAGTGCTTCAATAATAATAAGTTGGGTTAAATATTCTAGAGTAATAAGAAGATAAACCTACATCTACAATAGGTGCATAATAGCTAGATTTACCTTTGGGAGGAGTTTGGCTATGGGACATTAAAACTATGGGTGCTTGGTGCACCACCTTCTCACTTTCACTTGTAACCATGTCATGACTTGACCCTTCAACAATGATAGGAACATTCGTAAAAATCCCCCTTGAGCAGGAAACACCATTATATGTTTCCATATTACCACTAAATAAGTAATTAAATGGAATTATAACATTTTAGGAGTCTATTTCATAGAATACCACCTCTTTAGGACAAGATATTGATCAATCTAATGATGATTACATCAAGTTAAAGGCTCTACTACATGAAACCACCAAGCTTATCTAGGAAACTTGTCCTAAGTTGGTTACTCAAGAAATCAAGGACAAAGTAATGTTAGACTAGTTTCAACTCAAGATACTTGTAGCTAAGTTAACAAAGCATTGGTGTGCATCATAGAAACTCTATCCAGTCAGATTGTTGGGTTAAGATGTGAAGGTTGAGGCTAAAATTCTCATCATTCTACTAGAGTAATATCAATGAATGATTATGATTCTACACTTTAAGCTCAACAAGTAGTATACATCTTATTAGATTGGAAGCAATAACTGGATACCTCCTTCACTAGTGATATTACAAACTTTGCAAAGGATACCACCATTAAATCAACCATGGTGAGTCACACTAAAACTAGGGAGGATAAGGATGAACCACTCTAATAGTCACTCAATGATAAGGATAATTTATACTATAATCTTCTAAATTGGTAGAGTTATCTTTTATGTAGTTATTTCACTAGCCTCCAAGATCAATGACACACAAATAATATGGAATAACTTAGTTAAGATATCCAAACAAGGGTCACAAAAACCAAGGTAGAATTAAGTATAACTGATGATGTATATCTCAAGTAGATCATTGGATACCATGGTATATTGTGCATCTTATTGTGATTTATCTAGGAAGTGATGCTAGATTAGAATACCTACAAAATAGATCTGACTCTTTTCACTAATGCAATTGCCCAGATTGTCAATACACCTATATATAGGCCACCTTAAAAGCTCTAATAAATCATCACTCATTGAAAGGCTATATAGTCCTAGTCCAAGGACACTTTTGGTCAATCATCATCTATTTTCATGCCACCACTATCAAGATAAGTATTGTGAAAATTACAAATTTTGAAATGTTTTAATAACATTTTGTATTGGGTATTACTTAGTAATATAATTAGGGCTAGGTTGGTTGAAAACCTATAAAGGGTAGTCACTTAGTTATGGTAGCCTATTCAAAAACCATAAAGGGTGGTAGATTGGTACACTACTTAGTTAAAAACTCGAAAGGGAGGCTAAGTAGTGCATAAGAGGTGAAAATAAAAAATTCTGCCTTAAGTGATTACTACAAATAATAATAGTGTAATAATTTCATTAGTCTCTAGTCACTTATGCATTATCAAATATCAAGTAACATTGTCTTGGGATGAGACAACATTTTAAGTCTAAGAAAGTGTTAGTATAAGAACACATATTATAAATATGTAAATGATATTTTTCCTATATTCATGTGTTATGCACTCATTTTATCATTGTATAAGTCTATTTTGTTCTATCTTCATGACTTTTAATTGACTAAAATATGAATAAACTCCACTTTTGACACCAAGTATTAGAATAATATGGATAGTCATAGAATATAAATGTCTATATATACTTTTGTTTGTAATAATTATAAGGTTTCACTTTTAGAGATCAATATATATTTTTTGGTTATAGTTACCTATGTGATTTCTTATTATGTTCTTTGCGTGTGTTATCATGTTTAATGTTTTGGTTAATTTTTGTTTAACTATTCTAAATGCATTAGTTTAGTATATTCACTATTTTTTATTTTTAAATCCTCTATAATGTAAGATAATTAATATTTCATATGGTTCTATCATCCTAGTTACTATTTTTATATATTAAACTATTCTGTGTATACAAAATATATCATATCTATCTTCATACTTAACATGTTTTGATGCTTCAATAACCTCTCACAACATAATACCTCTTGAGAATGATATTAACATCCTCCTCATGGTCTATAGGATCACTATCCAACTAGAGAGAAAATTTTGTAGTTCTTCCCAGAAGGCAACTTATTTTTCATCACTTGAAATCATGTCATGTTCAATTTCAATATTTCCATTATATTAATGGACAACAAGATGGTCAAATGATTCAAATTATTTAATAGACTCATGAAATGGATACAAGTTGTCTTCTTAAAGCTCTATCATTTTCCCATGAGGTTTAACAAGGCTAATAAACAATGTGTCTTCAAGAAAACTTACCTCATGTTCATCTGTAGCTTGTTCAACTACTATATAGTCACCTTTATATTCATCAAGACTCAATCCATGAGAACTAGATTTTTATTCTTATTATTACATGGATAATGTAATCTCATCTACCCATTCAAGGTTAAATTCATCATGTATCTCTTTTCCCAAGCCTAATTTGTCCTTCTCTAGGAAGCTTCTAACTGCTGCAACCTCATGTTATAGTCCACCTTCATGTTTTAGAGGGATAAAATTATTGAAAATAAAGTCAATTTATTCCATGAAACCATGGTATATCTATTACCATGCCTGATTAATATTTTATTCTTCACAATTTTCAATGGAATCACTTTGACAAGAGATTGTTGTTATGTTAGCTTGCACCCCTTCATCAAATCCATCTTTCTTGCCATTCTTGAAGATAGATTTATTTCCTTATTGAAAAATATAACTTACAATAAATATTTCATCATAATATAAACTGTAAAAAATCTCTTCATTACCTTATTTAGATTCAATTTTAGATAATTGACTTTAATTTTCAAGGAATGCCACCTCATCACCTAGTTTTGACAAGCTCTCCTTCACAACTAAATTTCCATCTTCTACTCTCAATATAATTGGTTATCCTTAAAAAAAGGAGAGAATGGGATGTCAAGAGACTTAATTATATTAATTGAAGCTTGATAGATTGTCTTTCCAACTTATGATCTTACAGGGATTAAATTCATTGAAGGATTCTTGGAGACATGGAGAAGGGAATTAAATTGAGGGTGTTGTATTATTCTCATTCTACTCTTCAAATTCTCTATCAAAATTTGAGGTGTATTTGGGTTCATGGATGGATTAGACTTTAAGGGTAGGTTAAGAGCTTTAAGATATTGAGATATATCTTGACTTGATCTCCATACACTTCTCCTATTATTGACTTTGGATAGGCATGTGAAAAGGTTATTTATCAAGGATATGTATGACATAATTAGGGGTTTTAGTCCAAGAAGGTATCAAATATGGAATGGTATTAGGATATTAAGGAAGATTAGGTGAATATTTCATTTGAATATACCTCTTTTCATGGCATATTGTAACTTTGGCTGGTTTTGGATTAAAATAAGGTTGATGTGGAGTAGGAGGATACATACTAGGATGAATGTATTACATTTCCTACCCCTCCTCAATTTGTAATATTTTCTCTAAATATTAAATCAAACCTATTTATTCTAACACTTCATCAATTAGAAAATTTTGGTTTTATTTCTCAATATATACTCACCTAATATTAAGTGAATTCACAATATTCTTCATCATTTGAGTGTTTTCATTTTGAATATAAGCGTTATAGACAATCAGGCCAAGTTACTTTTCTTTATCAATCTTTATCATTTTAATTTTTCAACTAATAAGGGTTTGTTTAAAGTATAATAAGTCTAGAATAGAATCAAAATTAGTTTGGCAAGGTTGAATATAGGGATGAGTAGGTTGTGTAGACACCTAAAAATGGCCACCAATGACCTTTAACCAAGTTTTTGACAATTTTCTAGAAAAATGCACAATTGGGACTAAAAACACTAAATGCACTAAAAGATTTAAACATGTAATATTAAAGTTCCAATTTTGGTTAAAGTATTCCTAAATGAGGCAATGCAGTTTATGAGATTTCTAGCTTTGATTAGATCATTTTGAGTCAAAATGACATTTTCACACCTGGGTGTTTTGGATCATTCTTTTCTTCAAATTTTATTGCACAAGACATGTGCCTTTGTTATTTTGTGTTGGTAACATCCTAAATGAGATAATGGATCTAATGCATCTAACATTGCATCCTAATTTTAACTTAGTCAAATTCCAAGCCAATAATATGACATTCTAACCAATTTCATTAATTTGTGCACTAATTACCAAGATTTGCACCAAAATTGATAAATCATGCTTAAAGACTAATTAATCTAAATCAAGAGCCTAATTAATAATTTCATGTAACTTGTTGAATATTTATTTTTGGAAATTAATATTGAATAACTGCATCATCAAATGACATCATTTTTTGGGAAGACATCCCTAGGCCATAAATACATAAAATATTATGATTAAGCCTTCCCATGCCCCATTAATGACTTACATGCCTCTTTAATGCCTCTCTATCCAAAATATTTATGAGGTAATTTATTGAATTTGCCCTCTAAAATTTAATGTATTCTTATCCACACATATTCATCTTGAGATGGATGATTCAAGTTCATTTTGATCATTTTGAAAATTATACAAATAGAAGGCCTTGCCTATTGAATTTGAAGCTTTCTTGGTGTAAAATTACATGCACAAATAATTTAAAAACCTTATGCATATAGTGTTATAATTCCCAATTGTAGAGATAAGCTTCACATAATCCAAAGCCATAAGACAAAGGTGCCAAGAGGATATGAAGGTAGCCACACTCCATTGATGAAGATCTCTTGAAGCACAAACTGAGCAAGCCAAAAAAGGAGCCTTTTGGAGTAATCAAGGATTAGGTAAGAAGT
The DNA here is from genome assembly GCA_037957365.1 of Torreya grandis. Taxonomy (NCBI): domain Eukaryota; kingdom Viridiplantae; phylum Streptophyta; class Pinopsida; order Cupressales; family Taxaceae; genus Torreya; species Torreya grandis. The sequence continues at coordinate 1,412,675 of JARHVA010004241.1, read as the reverse complement.
TTGTGTTTTGTGTTCACATTTCTTATTTTATTCCATTTCTAGTTGTGTTTTCAAATGGTTTTTCCTGATTAAGATCCCCCTAGTGTCCAGGCCTAAAGACGTATACAAGTTAGTGTGTTCTTTCTTAATTTGATTTCATTCTGGAGCTAACATGATACTAACCACCTCTCTTGAGTCAAATTCTTAGTATACATAATGGCATCCATGATGGGACATAGTATCACAAATTTAGTCAAATGGAACCTACAAGAAAACTAATAAACATTGTCATAAATGAACTTGGAGTGTGGAAGCAAAGAAGGTAAAAATTTGAGCAAAAGTCCATTTTTTTGGAAGTCATGGTTTTGTCCCTATGAAGTCACAGGTTTGTCCTCTAGACCACAATCCTATCATTGGGATAGTCATGGGTTTATCACTTTAATTTGTAGTATTATATTTAAATTGTGTTGTTGGACTAAATTTGTTTGTATGTAGGTCTTGTATCTATTTAAAAACCCTATTACTAGAAAGTCATGATATTAAAATATTATGACTTGATAGTCATGGAATTGCCTATCCAAGTCATGGGATTTCCTATTCAAGTCACATGATTACCTTTTTGAGTCATAATATTACCTAACCAAGTCAAAATATTTTTGATAAACCATTAGTGGTTAAGCAATAATACTGCAACTCTCATAGTGGTGGTATTTCACTGTAAGTAGTAGGATTGTCAACATGAATCATGGGATTCCCTAATTGAGTCATGGTATTATCAATAAACCATTAGTGGTTAAGGAAAAATACCATAACTCTCATAGTGGTGGTATTCCACTATAACTGATAGGATTATTGACCCAAGTAATAATATTATGATTTCTATTAAACTGACCTAAATAGTGATATTGTTGACTCGAGTAGTGATATTGTCAACCTGAGTAGCAAGATTATTATCTTGATTAGTGGGATTGATATCTTTAGTAGTGGTAATGTGATTTTTGTTAAACTAACTTGAGTAGAGATATTTTCTATTTAATTCATAGTTTTGTAGAATAGTGGGATTTTACTATGGAGTAGTAGGATTGTACTATGTAAAACCTGAGAGCTCATTTTGCAAAGTTTTTTGTCTCATTTAGAAAAGTGATTCAAAGATTTAAAAAACTCTAGATTTTTCCTTGTAGGGCCAACTTGAAAAATGGTATAAACAAGCTTAGTCTAGTCTTTTTAAACTCTTTTTAAGTACTGAAATAGGATTAGGAACATTTATTTTGGGTGCTTAAAGAAACACTTAGATTTTTTAATGAATGTGTTGTAGTTGTTATTTACATCTTAAAGCCAAGGGGCTAAAGAACATCACCATACATTTTGTTTAGTGCTTTAAAATTGAACATGCTTCAAGTTTTTACAAAGTTATTTTCATTATTTTCCTAGATTAAATTTGTTTGAGAAAATAGGGAGTTATGCATGTATGCTCTCCGCCCATCCCCTATAGGGAACTTGTGGTATCAAAAGAACCAAATTAATTGTAAATTACCTTAGTCCAAAGGTATAAAATAGAAGTTTTGAAGGCTCTCCCTAAGACTTGCATGGCTTGGGTGATCTAAAAATAACCTTTAAATGTCTTTTACTTGTTTTTTTTACTTTCATTGTATCTTGGCTTGTGAAAGGGATTTAATCACCTCTCATAATTTATTTAAGGAAGATTTGACCTAGGGTTTTATCTTCCAATATAATATTTAACCTCTCTATACTAGGGTGTATATATATTGGGATCACCCCACTGGGATGATGGTTTGAGAGGTTAAATAATTTCCTATTATTAAGGCTAAGCTTAGAACATTTGAGCACCGTGGACATCACACTACACTAAGTGAGTGATAGATGTAGTGGTTGTAAAAAGGGTAAGACCTTCTACAACAATCAAAGAGCCATGAACCCAATTGATGTGTTATTTCTCTTGAATTTTGACATGAAAGTCTTTTGCATCTGATCTATCTAGAATTATTAAAAACTAATTAGTTTTAGTCAACTCCATTTTGCCACACCCTTGATAGGAATTTTGATGATTTACTTATATTTTATCATTTGTTTCCTTGGTGTTTTTGGAGTAAAACTAATGTGTTTGTTTATAAACATCATCAAAACAAATCTGTTTATATGCCATTCTTTTATTTAAAGAGGTGTTATATTGGCCATTTTACACCACACTTATACCTTGCAAATTTTGTTAAACTTGTTTGTGTGTGTGTCATTTGAGTTGAGGAGGGTAGTGTTATGCTACCCAAAACATGTCAACCCATTTTGACTTTTAGTATTTAGAACATAACATTGATCACACCATTAGAGCATGCTAACATTATTATGATTCTCAAATTGTTTCAAAACTCAATTGAATTATACCAAAACCATTATTTAAAACCATGTCAGATATGCTATTTGGATCATGTTTATGTGTCATCATGATGTCCAATATTGTCTAGCTTGTTTGGTCAATCAAATCCTAGTATTCAACATTAAGTTTCTAATTAACCTTGTTAAGTTTGGATTCAAACATTGATTTATTTTTTTTAGGCCTCAATTTGTGGGGCTGATACATAGATATTTCTCTTTTGAGTTACATAACTTTGGTTAGCTGATTACCCAAACTTGACAACTATTTATTATTTATTTGTTCCATGCCTATCCTCATCATTGTTTGTGCCTTTGTTTGGGATAACACAACCTTTATCTAAGAGCCTTCTTCATTATGGATTATAACAATTGATGATGTTTATGTTTGATTTTTTGTGTTGGGTCTATGTCAAAATTATTTCTAAACTTTCTAGATTAAATAAAATTCACATAAATCCTTTATTTCAAGCCTAGTTTTTTATGTCATTTGGCCAAAAGTCTTAGCATAGCTTTTTTTAGACTAGATTTTGACTCCATGATTGGACAAAAGACCTAGAAACTCTTTTGCCTTTCTTGGTTTAGACCATGTTTGAAACAAATTGGTCTATACCTTTGACATACCATTTTTATTTAGATACTTGACCTTTTATGTTTATGACATTTTATGTTAGACTATTTAATGCCAAGATTATAGCATAAACCATTTTAAAGATACATTTCCACCTTTGACCAAGTTAGACTAAGTTTGAACCTTTTGTCCTTCAGACATTATTTTTTAGAGTTTGTATAACTCTAAGCCTCTTTGTTTTTAGAGATTTCGTCATTTATGTGGATATGCCTAGCTACACTTATGATAGAATGGCCACACAAATTGACTATAACCAAATACCTACTTATGATCCAACTCAATACCTTGACTGGTATGAAGAGGTTTATGATGAGGACTTTATTAAAGATGAAACTATAGATAATGTTGTTTGGGATATATATTCATACCCTCTTTACAATAATCAATACACAGAACACAGTCAAGAACCAACATATGATTCAACTTGAGATTGGTATGATATGGTTTATCAAGAATACTTAGACACTTTCACTTATGTGAGAAACCAAAATCTATGATGTCCTTTCTTTATCCAATCATAAACTATCAGTAACCATCCTTTAGACTATACAAGCTACCAAGCTCCACAATATCCAAGTAATACCATTACCATTCAAGGACCTCATCCTTTAGCTTATATAAGCAATCAAGCTCCACGATTCCCTAGCCTTATCCTTTTAGGGCCTCATCCTTTATCTCATGAAAGAAATTAAGCTCCATAATCCCATGCCATTTATATCCCAAGACCTCATCCTTTAGCTTGTGTATGTAGCCAAACTCCATAATGCACTTTTATTATCTAATCACTGACCATTCTTCATCTAGTTCCTATCATTCCCCAGTTTAGAAAACCCTAGCCAATCCAACCTAAATCCCAACCAATCTAATTCTAACATCAACTTGTCCAATCTAAACCTCATCCAATCCAATCAATCCCTCAACCAAGGCAATCATTTGAAAACCAAGATATGATCAAAATTGGTATTTTCTAACTCGTTAGAAACCAAGGCCAAGAGAACCAACCAATCCAAGATGTTTTTATTGAATTAACTATTTATGATAAGTCAACCTATGATTAATCACATATCAATCCTATACCAATTGTTGAGGAGTCTCAATCTGATGATCCAATATTCACTAAGTCACTTCTTAATGATTATAACTACCTCTGGGAAAATCATTATCTTGACCATATGCCTATTTTTTAAGAGCCTCCCTTTGACAAGTCAGTATCTAATGAGTTGTCTATTGAATTTTTCCCACCATTAAGGAGTCTTACTTTGAAAAACCTATCTTTATGGAACCCACCATGCCATCATAAGTCCATTATGTGTCTAATACCAAACATTCAAAAATACATCATTATAACAAAGTACCCATTAGATGAAGAATCAGAATTAGAGTCAAGTTTTATTATTAGATCGACATCAAATTTATCATTAGAATTAGAATCAACATCAATCTTACCATTAGATTTAGATTCCTTTAAGTTAGAATAAGATTTAGAATCATAATACATTCATGACTATTAAAATATTGGTTATGCATGCCTTGTAGATCAAATTGAATATAATTTTGATCTTTCTAGAGTTTTTAAGGATGAGTACTTTAGATTTGACACAAGTTATCCTAGTATCTTCTATGAGGATTGTAAAACCTCTTAACATTCCATTACCATTCTACATAACATCACCACTAACCAACATATCCATATCATTGGCATTCCATCTCTCACAAGTGTCGTTTGGGACTGATAAAATCACACTTTGTTGAATTGCATCCATGGTGACATAGTAATTAAAGAAATGCAAGGATGCCAAGACCAAAATCATGTAGTAGAAGAACACTCTCCTAGTGAAACCTTTTCAAAGTTGCTAGGGGACAAGTAAAGTTAAAAATTAGCATGTTTTAGTGAAACTTTTTTAGAAGTGCTAGAAGACAATTAAAGTAAAAATTTAATGTTCATTAGTAAAACCTTTTCAGAGGTGATATGGGAAAATCAAGACAACTTCATTGGTAAAAACCTCATCAAGGCACCAATAGTTAAGAACAAAATTTCTTCACTACTTAATGAAGACATTATTCAAAATCAAATCAAAATAGCTTCCTATCTGTAGCCTCATCATATGGTAGCTACTCTCAAGATCAAATAATATAAGAATATAATGGTTTTATTGAGAGAATATTCAGAAGTATTTATACCCTCCACATCTAAAGTTATGTCAAATCTATAATTAATAACATTACATGTGACTAAAAGTCTTGATCTTCATTTATTTCCCCACCATCATTCATTCTATTTTCATCTACCATTCTATTTCCCAATCAAACCTATCATCTAACATTTATCCATATTTAAGATCCATGGTCATACTTTCCTTTTTAGAGGATAAAAATATACCATATGTTAATTCTTCAAGGAATCATAATCAATGACCAATGAAGATCACAACAACATCATTTTCGTCCAAATCTATATGCAGTTCTTGATAGAGAAGCTATTCAGATGATGTGTGGGGTAGCAATTAAAATGATTGATTATTATATTTATATTATTTACTGATTAATATGTGAATATCTACTTTATAAAAAATAATAGAATCATAAGACATTTACCATACCCAGGCCAAACACATCCATAACCAACAACCATCATGAACCAAAAATATGTAACATATCATTGTCACATATCCATTTGTTGTTGTCACATATTGTTTTACTATTGTCGCATATCCTTTCCAATCAATTTATCACTTGGAAAAAACCCTCTTACCATTTTATCCAATATATAAAAACCCATAATTATCCTAAGAAAGACCATGCCATCCCATCATACCATTCCTATCTAGACCTAAGTCTATTTTAAGCCATCCTACCTGATCATGTTTTGATCTTGGTTCCTTTGGTTCTTCCTGCACCATTTTGAGAGGGGATTATGATCCAGTTTCACTAATATATCAAATTATGTGTTTAAATGATAGTCTATAAAATTAGTTTGATATTTTATCTAGAAAGGAATCTTTCATTTTCCATCCTATATCAAGTTTCTTTATGTGAGCCTAATTATATCACCTATGGGCAAATCAGTGTCTCACTAATCTTACTACTAATTTTAAATGCCTATGGGTAAATTAGTATAATTGATATGATATGTTTTATCATATTTATAACCACATATGTGTAAACTAGGGGAAACATTTTTTTATCATGTATTACTACATCTTGCCATTATTGTTTTTATTTGACTAGTCATTTTCTAGATTTGAGAACTTGTTGTGACCTAGTCATTTGCTCCCCACCTTTTGTGTGGATGGAACTAATGTGACTTGAGTTCATCTCAATACTATTTAGGCAATTTTAAATTCATGTAGATTTCACCTCAGTCACCCTTTCTATGCGCTCTAACTATTTGATGATTAATCTAAGCCAAACACTCTCACCATTTTGCGAGTAGGTATCTTTTCATTCTCTAACAAGTTAAGATACCTCAAAATTATAAAAACATTCAAATATTTAAAAATCCAAAAACATTTGTATTATCTAGACCTAGTTATTTATCCTTCATCTACCTTACTGAGGCATGGTCATTATTAAGATGCTTTCTTTTGCTTTTGTTTTCAATCTTTCTATTTGTTTATTTATTTTAGGTTGTTTGTTTGCTAGTGAGCTTTCTATTTATTTATTTGTTTATTTACTTTCTTATTTGTTTGATTTTAGTACTATTTACTTAGTTTAATCTATATATATATGCATTGGGTCATTCATTATGCACATTATTCTTGATTCCATCCATATTCATACGTCAACATTGTTATCGTGGTCTTTATCATTAGTGCATTATTTTCAATTGTTTATTGGATCAGGAGTTAGTCTTTATGCATATTTTGAGATAGTTTTCATGGTGGTATATCATGATGCATAACATCATGTTTTATAAAAAAATCATCTTCAATAATGTCTACAATCAATGGATCCAAAAAAAAATCTCCTTGGCACCTTGGTAAATCCCTCTACCCCTCTTGATCAAATTAACCCAATGATCATTCTAGTTGTATTATTTCTAATCAGGATGAACATCTCCTCATTAGTAGGTAAAAATAAATATTTTCTATTGATAAATCTCATTCCTCTATCCATATTTTTCATCACCTTGCATCCTTATATGCCTTGTTATTTGTGGCTTCTTTAGTCATTAGAGCATTGCATCTACATTTGCACCCACTCATTTAATCTATGAAACAAGTTATATCTTTGAGTCATGCTTGTTAATTTTCCAAACTGAGGCACAACCATAACAAACATCATATTTAACCAATCCAATTCCTCTTAATGATTGTAACTGCCTATGGGTAAATCATTATTTTAACTTTTATTCCTGATTATAACTACCTTTGGGTAAATCAGTATCTTTTTAAATCAATGCATGCAAGAATTTTATCATTTGGATTAAATTAAACCATGGTTTAATCCCACCCTTTTTATTTCATCTTTTTAAGGGACTATTCATCCACATGTGTGGCAGCCACTCCCTTGAGAGGGAATCATCATAGGCTTCCCAAACACCATTTGGAACTTTTTATTCAATCACCATCTTCCTTTTGGCATACAGGCCATTTCTCATTATTTTAGAAAAAATTTCTATTCCTATGGTTTTTAATGCCTTCCCAAATAAGGGTAAACTATAGACACCTAAAATTGGCAACCAATTACCTTCAACCAAGATTTTGACTAGTTTCTAGAAAAATGCACAATTTAGGATAAAAGCACTAAAATGTGCTAAAAAATTTAAACATATAATATTAAAGTGTTGATTTTGGCCAAGTTATCCCTAAATGAGGAAATACAATCTATGAAATAGCTAACTTTGATCAAATCATTTTGAGTTGAAATGATATTTTTACACCTACGTGCTTTGGATCACTCTTTTCTACTAAATTTATTACAAAAGACATGTGCCTTTGTTATTTTGTGTTGGAAACATCCTAAATGGGATAATAGATTAAACACATCTAAAATTGCATCCTAACTCCAATCCAATCAAATTTTGAGACAATAATACAACATTCTAATCAATTTGATTAATTTGTGCACCAATTACAATGATTTGAACCAAATTGACTAATCATGCTTAAAGACTAATCAATATGAATCAAGAGCCTAATTAAAAATTCCATGGAACTTGTTGAATATTTATTTTTTCAAATTAATATTGAATAACTACATCGTCAAATGACATCATTTTTTTAGAAGACATGTGTAGGCCATAAATGTATAAAATATCAAAATTAAGCCCTCCCATGCCTCATTAATGTCTTTCATGCCTCTTTAATTCCTCTCTATCCCAAATATTTATGAGGGAATTTATTTAATTTGGCCTCCAAACTTGAATGGATTATTATCCACACATTTTCATCTTGAGATGGATGGATTAGGTTTATTCTAACCATTTTGAAAAATTTATAAATAGGAGGCCTTGCCTACTGAATTTGAAGCTTTCTTGGTATAAAATTATAATGCACAAATCATTCTAAAACCTTATACACATAGTGTTGTAATTCCAAAAATTTGAGATAAGATTCACAAAAGCCAAAGCCACAAGATAAAGGTGCCAAGAGGAGATAAAGGTAAACACACTCCATTGATGAAGATCTCTTGAAACAAAAGCTGAACAAATCAAAGAAGGAGCCTTTTAGAGAAATCAAGGATTTGGTAAGAAGTTTATGTTTTTTTTTCACATTTCTCATTTCTTTCTATTTATATTTGTTTTTCCAAATCATTTTTCCTCAATAAGCTCCACCTAATGTCTAGGCCTAGATATGTATGATAGTTAGTGTGTTCTTTCTCAATTTGATTTCATTTTAGAACTAACATGATACTAACCATCTCTCTTGAGTCAAATTCCTAATCTAAAGGCTATTGAGGAGTTTGATTTGGATTTGAATAAATAATATAATTTTACTAATAGCCTTAATGAGTTTGACATGCTTCTATTTGAGATCCACTTGATGTGAATCCATGAATTCCACCCCAACCTGATATGGAGAATATGAATGCATAGAGTATGAATTTTGACCAAATAATTATCAGAATACATACTAATATTCTAGTTTTTAGGCACTTTGGATACTTATACTAGATAAGATTCACTTGGAGTCACCATTGATGCTTGTGTCCATGCCTCCAAAGGTTTATGAATTTAAGAGCAACACCAAGAACTCTTGAATGGGATGTAATACTTGTCTTACCCAGCATGCTAAAATTATCATAATCAAAATTTTCACCCTTGAGGAGGTTATTAATGCCTCCTCACTTATGCGATAGCATGAAGACACCTCTAGGCTATGGGTGGCCTAATCAATGAGGTGAATATATATGGATAAGTCCCTTGATTTTATAATCCTTAAAATTGCTATTAGACATATTACTTGAAAAGAAAAAGGGTAAGAAAATTGAAAGTAAACTAAACTAGGGAGTTGATGCACAAAAATAACACTTTCCACTTGACCATAATACACTATGGACATGCATTAGGATTGAATCTAATCACACTACTCAACAATGACCTTCAAACACAAGTGTTTCAACATGGAGGTCATAGATAATGTGTTGAAGAGAAGGGATAATCAAGATGTCTAAGAAATACACTAGTGATTGAAATACACTTCTAAACTATTAAAATCTATTTAAACTCAAAATGTGACCTGCAAGAAGATAATACATTTAAAAATTAGTAGAGGATAAATGAGATGGAGTGAAGGACTTACTACTAGAATACATCACTAATCACATAAGTATACTAATTTCATCAGTTTGATAAGGTAAATAAATTATTTTTTCAGCATTAAAAGTCCTAGTACAAGTGTTTAGTTGAGAATGGATTCACCATACTCAACCATAGGATCCATTACAAGCCATTCAAGGTAAAACATATAGGAGAACATGAGAATGAGAGAAAAAGAGAGGCATAAGATATGAATAGACAAGTGTCATCCACCTCAATTAAGTTACAAGGACAAATAAAAAAGGCCAAAAATATTCTTATCATCCTCTTTAACATGTGATACTCAACTTAATGATGAACTTCACCAAGTGGCATATGATTTATTATTTTAGGATTTGTAATGTGCTTCTTGAAGGATAATTTACAACTTAAAAACTTAACATATGGCACTTTGGATTCATTAAAAACCTCCATTCCACTCTATTCTTATCAACACTTATTTTATATTCAATATACACCTTTTATTCATCCCTAGTCATGGTAGAGATTCTTCTTCATCAGCCATATAGGCTTACTAGTCCATTAGGTCTGATTTTCTTGGCATTAGCCATTGGAATGGAAATAAGATCTATATGAGAACTTGTTTCAAAGTTTATGGGCGTATCTTAGAGCTTAAAAAACCATATTTTAATATGAACCATAGTTTTCAAGTGATATAACCATTCCTCTTTATCTCTCACTGGTGACCATATCACGTTTTTATAAGCATGTAAACACTACCTTTAGAAATTGGACCTGTAAGAGAATTTTTAGAAGAGAGTGTATTTTTGTGTCTGATAAGGTATATAATCTTCCATTCCAACCTCCCCAATGTTTTTCATCAGTTCATGTATCTAAAAACCCTATTTTCAGTTTGAAACCCTAAAAAAATACAACATTAAATGCATCCATATAGGTGAAGGTATAGAACAATTTCAAGGTGAGGACCCTACTATAATTAATAATGTTTTTCATGTGTTTTAAGGTCAATTTAGTTCATTTTTATCCACAAATTTCATCTTCTTTCCTATCGAGTTGTTCTTAGGGTTTAAGTAGTGTTTAGTGGTGATTACATTCTTAACGATGATTCAAAAAGGTATGGAACATAATGTTAAAATATATTATACAATTGAAGTAAATATACATATTCAAAATAAACTAGATCCATTATCTCCCATTCACATTGAACATTGAATTATGAGTAAAATAAGATGGCCCATTTTGACTATTAGGCCTGTTTGAGAGCTCAAGAAGGGTAAATTTTACATAACACAGTGTATAAGTTCTTAGTTTTGGATCCAAATGACTCCTTGGGGTATTTTAAACCTTTTATGAGATGTTATAATTTTATTTTATTCCATTCCATCCCTTAAACCTAATGTCACCTTCATAAGCTTATAACTAGGGTTTACAAGTAGTTTGGTGTTAGTGACCCTAACAATCATGGTTTGCCTTTCTTTTCACCACTAAAGGGTTACAAACATCTTTGGGAGATAATATCATTAGTTAAAAATATATAAAGTATATCAAGTCTTCAAATCACCTTGATACTACAAGCTTCTTCACTCTTTTTTCACCCACAGGCCTACATGTACACATTAGGCATGTATGTCTATGTTTAGGTCTCTTGGCCAATTTGATAGAATTAAACCACCTTGAAAACCCTATTAAAACATTAGTATAATTTATTATTAAAATTAATATACCTATTTTTCTATTCATCCTCATGGTTTCAAGTAATGGTCAATGCATCTTCTCTAACTCACCTAAAACATGTATGTAGGTGTTTTACTATGCATGTATTAACTGTAGTATGAGTGTTACCCTTTTCATTAAAACTTTTATGTTTTATAATTATGATAATATGATATTAGTTATCTTTCAACCATTTTAATACCTTTTAAACCTTGATTCTCATCATACATATCTCATTTTTATCCAGTTTATTATGATAGGCTTGTAGGTTCATGTTTTAGGTTTGTCTTGAGTTTCAATTATTTGAAATACCATTTTGATGGTTTTTAACTCACTAAAACCTATTAAAATATATAATTATCCACCCTTTTAATATTTCATAATTAAATTGAATCCTTAGTCTCCATTTGACACACAAATGCATCCTTGTATAGGTAAGCCTACAAGTGTTGATTAGAGCTACCTCACTATAGGTTTGCCAAATTTGAACTCCATAGGATATATAAATGTATTTGATATATTTCAGTATCTTATGTATCTAAATATAATGTTATTTTACTTCATTAATCCTCCCAAACTTTCAATCATCCATCACCAACATGGTTTTGACACTATTGCCTGCTAAAAAGCCTCTATATAGTCATTAGGCCTAATATCTTTTTTTTCTCAAACACCCTATTTTGAGCCGAATTGGAAAACTAAAACACCATGTTTAAATTTTAAAATATTCAATATATTATTTAAATTATTCCATGTTCTCAATTCTTCCTAAATATCTTATTAAAACCTTCACAGCCTTTTCCTTGGACTCAGATATTCTTACTTAACCAAGACAATCCACTTTGAAGTTTGAGTAAGTTGAAAATTGAGCTATATGGATTGTTTATGGTGAATTAAAAATTCTTATATAATCTTAATAAGGTGAAAATTAAGTCAATAAGATAAACATTTGGTGTTAATAGTGACCTATAGGTCTAGAGACCTTTAGGCTCACAATCCTCCTTTCAATTGGGCTTGAAGGAAGACACTATAAAATCTGAATGAAAATACTATTAAGTTGTAATAAATTTTGAAAATGATATAAAATAATAAGTGAGATTTTTTTATAATCAAAATGGATTGATTATTTACCATATACTCACATTTTATTAGGTTATTCCACCAAGGTAGCTAGTTTAAATAGTTCATGTTGTGCATGAAAAACTACTTGCCTATCTTGAAGTTTATCCATAAAATGATGATTTTATGAATATAAATAATCTATATGATCCTAAAAAATATTAAAAACACCTTATTTAAAATGGTTCATGTAATAATAAAAATTCAACCTTTTGCACAGAAGACTATCATGCACAAACTACCGAATCAATGTCATTTGAGATTGCACCAACCATGAACATGAGGATAATTGAGAGGAAATGATATTAAATTGGTATATTAGTGTTAAAGATACATTATAAAAAAAATCATGTATTAATTCAACCTCAAAACCTTGCATTTGGAAAAAACTGACCCTGATGGGGTTTTGAGTCACTTTTGTACACCTTTAACTTCTTAACGATTGATCATAGATTTAATGGGATTAACCAAACAAACAATTAAATAAAGTATAATTAAATTAGGGTCCCATTATATGGACAATATAATGGACTCTGCTTCTGTCTCTCCTCCATGTACCAAGTTAAAATTTATTGCTTGTTTTGCATTTCTAAGAAGACCAGTGGAGAAATGGAGTAGATTTTTATATTGTGTATATCTATAACTCCAATTAATACATGTATTTAGGTCTTATAAAACCATGAGGAATATTTAAGGAGTTTGGACCTTGTCAACCACCATAAAACCTCTATAAAAGACCATTAAAAGTATACTTTTATTGAGATTTTAACTATTCTACCCTTTGTAACTATTGGAGATGATGACCCACATGACCTTTCATCTTACCCTAACCTATATGAACATGTAATAGAGTGAAAAAATTCATAAAACATTTATTTTCCTACATATATCTTAAAAAATCTTTGTTTGTGTGTTGGAAAATGATAAATGGTAGTTACAAAGAGAAGTATAATGTTAGAAAATAATTATATAAGACAATATTGAGGATGCATAAAATTAGGTACAACATGATGTTATAATATAGGTGTTAGATGAATTAAAACATCCCTTTTCCAAAGACAAAAGATTTACATATTTTTTTACTAGTAAGTATCATTTCAACATTGAAATTTATAATAAGACTAAATTAATAAAATACCTTAATCTTGCCAAAAACAACTTAAACCCTAAAAATTTCTTGAAATACAATGTGATTCAATTACTAGTCTTTCTTATTTGACCCATTTGGTCAGCTTTAAACCATGGTTGTCTTAAAAGAGTCACCACCTTATCTTCTTGATCATGATTCCACATTGATTTTATTTCCCACTTATTTTTATCAAACTTACTTTAAACAATGCTAAAATCAAAATGAATACCATAAATAATGACCATTTGTTGACCATATAACATAATTTGACTTAGATACCAACTAAACCATCATAAATGGCCTTGAAATTTGCTAAGACACATTACCTATCATCCGAGATAATTAATTACTAATATAAGACCTTCATAATGGATATCATCAAAGACAATATAAAATTCATTAAATTTTTGAATGATCCTCATTCATGATATCCAAATTTTGGATAACATCTTTGGAAACATCTTGGGATTGCATGGATGTTATGCACCTTAGACTAGTTGCCTAGTCCATTCATTGGGATTTAAATTCACCTCAACTTAATACAAGACATAACTTCACCTTGAAACTTGACTAAAATCTTCTTGAAATAATTCAAAAATATGATTAACTTCACCAACACAACAAAATAAGAATCAAACATACCAAATCAAGACACACACATAACAAAATAATAAGACAAAACATTATGCCACCAAGCACTTAGATGAAAGATAAGACAATAAACTACTATGTATAACTAACCTTTTAAAATTGATCCTCCTAGATAAAAATTAAAACTCATTGGATCACCTTCATATGATTAAAAAGGATGATGTGTAATATATTGGTTAGTTTTTGTTCTTTCTTGACTAGATCCGTTCTTGACCATTACCTTATTTGGCTTGACCTCAAATGGATCTTCAATAGTAAACATGTCTTTAACAAAGACAAATTCATCTTAATCTTTAATTATTTCCTCATACTCTTTTCTATCCTTTAAAATGTGAGATACCTCCAAAGTGACCATGGTTTGATTCACATAGGCAATATCATTCTCATATTCATAATTTATTAGTTCTTCAAATTCCATCACTTTCTCACCTTGAATAGAATAATATTAATCATAGGTTACCACCTCATGAGATTTAACATCTTAGTGATGATTAATAAGATTTATTAGATTTATATGATATTTTTAATTCTTGTCAACAACTTACTCTTATTCTTATTGAGGTGTTAACCTACCAAGATCTTCAAATTCCTTGAACATGTCTAAGTAGGACTACCATATGTCCTTAAAACCTCCTTGGACCTATTCATGAGAATCAACAAGATCATAAACCATGGTGTTTTATTAAGGATCATTTTCATGCATGTCTTCACCACATTCATTGGCCAAGACAATAATCCCAGATTCTTCCTCATGGGATGTAGGTTCACTATCCAAACTAGAGAAATTTTTTTATAAGTCTTCCAAAAAGTTAGATTATTTTTCATAACTTGAAACCATACATAGTTCAATTTTAATATTTACATTCTATTGAGGGATAATAGGCTGTTCAAATGCTTTAAATTATTTAATAGACTAGTGACATGGTTTTGAGTTGTATTCTTCAAGTTTGATATATTTCCCATGAGGTTAAACAAGACTAATATCTAATTTGTCTTCAAGAAAACTTACATCATGTTCAGTTGTAACCTATTCAACTACTATATACCCATATTTCTCTTCATGAAGACTTAATCCAAGATTAATATATTGTTCTTCTTCTTCCTCCATGGAGAATGGAATCTCATCCAGCCATTCAAGGTTTAATTCATCATGTCTTTCTTGTGCCAAACCTAAATTGTCCTTCTCTAGGAGGCTACCAACTTATACAACTTCATGTTAGATTTCATCTTCATGCTCTAGAGGGATCACATGACTGATAATCAATTCTATTTATTCCATGAAACTATGGTATCGCTACTATCATGCTTGATCAAGATCTTCTTCTTCACTCTTTTCAATGGAATCACTTTGACAATATGCTATTGTTATGTTAGATTTAACTCCTCCATCAAGACCATCTTTCTCACCATCCTTGAAGAATGATTTATTTCCTTATTGAGAAATAGAAATTTTAAGAAATATTTCCTCATCATATATGATATAAACACTCAAACTCTCATTATGACTAAAAGTGTTGGTCCAATTAGGGTATAACGAGAGGTTTGGTGTGTGAAGGCTTTTTATTTCTTATAATAAAGGTCTAGTGTAAGGAATTAGTCATATAGGTAATTATATAATTTAGAATACCTAATAGAACTGGGAGTAACAAAATCACATATCATTTTAATGGCTAATGGGGCATGAGCAAGTGCTAGAAAATGTTCAAGGAGGAATTGATAGTATTTTGCATTGTCTGTGTTGTAGATCAAAGTATATCCATGACATCTATCATCCTATTATAGGCCCAAAGAATGTGTTAAAATTGAAAGTTAGAAATATTTTGATTTAGAGTATCCACCATGGATTTTTAAGGTATTATATTGTCATCTTTGGTCTATAATTGGTTTATAATATGATTAATGATAAGATGTGAGTTTCCATAAACTAGTAGATGTTGAATGTTCCATTATACTACTAGATGAAGACCTAAAATGAGTGTTTCATACTCATCCAGGTTATTAGTAAAAAGAAAATTGATATGGGATTATTTGGTAATGATATCCTACTATGGTGTAATGAATAAAAATCTTACTCCTAATCCATGAAATGTGAAGTAACCATTGAAATAAAGTTTCCATGGATAATCTTAAGGAGGTGTTTCTACTATAGCTATAATGGACTGATCTATAAATTCAAAGGTAAGTGGCTAAGTATTTAATATAGGATCTTTGATAAGTTGATATTAAATTACATATCACTTAATGGCCTTTTGATTGAAATATTAAATCTCAAACTCACTAAGAAGCATGATCCACTTATCCATGCAACCTTGAAAAGTTGGTTTTAATAATAAATACTTTCACATATCTACTTTGGCAATGACTATGGTCTTGTTTTGGATTATATAATGATGTAAATTATGAGATTCAAACACCATAAATAACCAAGGTTTTTAAAGTGGTGTATAATTGTGTTCATATGATACCATTGTATGGCCTAGATAATACACTACATGCTATTTCCCTTGTTTATCATGTTGGGCTAAAATTTCCCCCAATGCATTTTTAGTGGCAGATAGGTAAAGCAAGAATGGATTTCCTGGCATAGGTGGAAGAAAAATTGGTATAATGGCCAAGTATTATTTTAGGTTCTCAAATTCATTTTGGATACTTCATTCCATGAGAAGGTAGTGCCTTTATTCAATAAATTAGTGAATAGGTGGCATTTATCAGCCAATTATGAAATATAGTTTTTAATAGACTATATTTTTCCCTAAAAACTATGGAATTGATTCATAGTAGAAGGTGGTTGAACCTTAGTAATGACTAAACCTTCGTAGGATTGAATTAAATGCCTTAATAAGAGATAATAAGTCCTAATTAATTGGCTGAAGTAACACCAAAGGCACACTTTATAGGATTAAGTCAAACCTTGTACTCAAAATCTCTTAAAGAATCTTTGTAATATGGTTGGATGGTCTACATGAGTATTATATTTACCTAGTATATCATTAACATAGTATTCAATAATACCATGCATCGTATCATTGAATATAATAGTCATGGCCATTAGGTATGTTTCCCTTACATTCTTGAGGCCAAATGACATGACTTGATATAAAAATGTTCACCAAGGACTTGTGAGTTTTGTCTTGTGTTTGTCTTTAGGTGCAATCTTGATCTGGTTATATCTTGAAAATCCATCCATGAGGGAAATAATTTCATACCCATCTATGGATTCAAAAATCATGTTAATGTTTGGTAGAGGAAATTCATCCTTTGGATAGGATTTGTTAATGTTTTAGAAACTAGTGATCAATGTGATACCTTATGGATTATTTCTAACTAGAAAAATATTGGAGATCCACTCTAAATAATCAATAGGTATAATACATCTTTCACCTAATAATTTCTCTAGTTCTTTCTTGAAAAAGGTGGCAATGTGAGGATTTTTTTTTTCTCAATTTTTGTTTAACTAGATTAAAATATGTATGAACTACCAGATGATTCAAAACCAATGGTGGATCCAAACTTGGCATATTAGAATAGGCCTATGCAAAAATGTCTATAAAATCTCTTAAAAGAGATTTAAATTTTTTTATTCCTCCTTAGTGATGGACATACCTCATTTTATCCACTTGGGATCATTTGGAGTCAAAATGTTGACTTATGAAGTATCCTCTACAAGGAGAGTAGATCCATCATCTAGGATAGTCATCAAATATTTAAATTGGCTAATAATGGAAAAGTCTTATGGGTAGACTAGTTATTAATTCTCTCCCAAATAGGATGAATCTAAATATCCTAATGGTGGTAAGGGCCATGTAACAAACATGTTAGGATAATCTTAGATAATTTTCTTAAAGATCATGTTACTCCTCTATATTGAGTTCAGACTAAAAGGAAAGTTCATTATTGGTGGTATCTTGAGCATCATTTGAGGAAGGGTGAATATACTCATTTACTATCACTTGAAATAGGTTTTCACCAAGAGGATATCCTTTTTATTGATTTTCCCCTTAGTCCAAAAGCATCTCTAAGAGGTTTTCACTTTTGGAACTCATTATTTTATTTTTCTTTTGTTTTTGTTTAAGGATGTTCACTCACTCTTTAAAATAGACAATGGGGCCCTATTTGATAGAGAACCCTTATTTATGGTCTCCCAAAGAAAAAATATATTTCAAGACCAAAAAAACACAAAAGGCTTCATCTCAAAGGAACATTGGTTTGATGCTACAAATGGTACACGGGTTGAATAGGTTGGTACTGGCTAGGTATTCATATATGATATGATCAAATTTTTCTTCACTAAAGGCATCATCATCATCACTAGTCATCAGCATAAGAACTCAAATGAGGTATGTGGGGTCACCCAAGGGTGGTTTAAATCCAATACCATGAGTTATTTTATACATGATTATAAATATAGGTTCAATAGTACCCTGCTAATTTGACTCCAAGCCTTTACCTTCATAAGTTTGGTTATCCATAATCCTGTTAAGGATGGGGTAATTTTTGATTTGGTAATAATTATCCAAATTATCATTGTATAATTATGAATTACCTTTGGCCAATAGTTATTAGTATTGGATAGTAGTTTGTGTGAAAATAATAGGCATTAGACTATGAAATTTTCCTTTTCCCTTTTTTGCCATTCCATACAAATTGGTTTAGATTTAGGTGTTCCATAAGTATTGGTGATTTTTGGAAGTTTGGGTATATGTAAGGTATTATGGGTTAAGTATTATCCTATACCATTGTTTGGAATGGTAAAATGATTCACAGTTTCAATAGGAGGTGTATGAGAAGTTGAGGCAATGTTTTCATAGTCTATTTAGCTAGTCTCTAGTAATTTGACAAGTATATCCTTATATTTATCCTTCTTTGGTATGGGGTCTAATCCAAAATGGTAATTTTAGCTCTTGTGCTTGGCCTAAAAATGCTTAGTAATGATATGGTTGTAAGACTCTATGGGTTTTTACCTCCCTCCCATAATGAGGAGACTTGATACACTGGTGCAAGGTTAAAGATATAACATGGATTTCATGTATCCATGGTCTACCTAGAAGTAAACTATATGATACATTGGTGCAAGGTTGAATATATTACATGGATTTTGAAGGCCCAATGACAAATAGTAAATGTATGGTTCCTTGTGATTCCAATTATTCATTATCATAGACCTTGATGGTAATGGTATCTAGTTGAAGGTTAGTTATTGTATATCCCATATGATTGATTTACTTTAAAGACATAATATTAAGTCCCAATCCATTACCTATGAGGATTCAATTAAATTTATGCCTCATTATAATAACTTCAATGTATAATGGGTTTTTTGGGAGAGAACTTAGGGATGACATATCAATCTATTTAAAATTCAATTGTTAGCATGGGGATAAGTGTCCAACCAAAGCTTTAAATTTATTTGGCAGAATGTCATTAGGCACTTAGGATTGGATTAAGAGTTTAATAAGGATATTTTATGGATGGTAGATGTGTGAAACAAATCTAATATATAAATTTGTGAAGGAATATTTTATAGTTGTTCCATAATATCACACATTTTTTCCTTAATAATGGTGATTAGCTTACTCCTAGCAAGTATAGTGGGTTGACTTAGCTCATTGGTAGAGGGTGGTTGTGGGCCTATGATGGTGACTTTAGACTACTATGTTGTGATTATAAAATTTAGATTGGGTAAAGGACTAATGTAGCTATAAGCTGGTGGAGAGGGGTATGAGATGGTAATCCTTGATTACCAATGTTTTTGGCTATAATCATTGGTAAAAGAAGGGTTACCAACATAGGGGCCTAAGATGGTAATCCTTGGTTAGTATTACAATTGTTATAGTCATATGTTAAGGAAGGATTATCATCATATGAAGGATTATAGGAATTATTAGGTAATGGTCTTAGTCTATTGGAATTTAGTCTAGGGTTGATGTAAATTATGAATACATGACCACCCACAATACAAACTAAAATTCTATTGTAGTTGTGTGAAACTCCATGATAGGTGTATTGGTTATTGGGGTCATTTTGGCCTTAGTTACATCTATTATTGGGTTAGAGTTACAGTTATTTCTATTGTTACTATTGCTATTATTATTTATATTATTGTGGACTTCATTGTCGTTGTTTCTATTATTATTATTATTATTATTATTATTATTATTATTATTATTATTATTATTATTATTATTATTATTATTATTATTATTATTATTATTATTATTATTTATGATTGGTATTTTTATGTTGTGGAAATGGGTCTTGGTAAATACATAGGTTTTTATTTGAAGTAAGAGCCCTATTATCCAAATGGATATCTTCATTTTCTAATATATTCTTAATGAGGTGTTGCAAATACACACATTGGTGTATATAACATCCATTAATATGATAATACTCACTAAACTCATGCTGTTTATACCAGTCAAGGTAAGTTATACCTTTAGAAAAGTGCTTTGTAATTGGCCAACTAATCATATTTATCATGGATAACTTTAAAAATATGGTTTGAATAGGCTCACTTAGGTCACTAAAGACTCTAACATTGGGTCTTCTTCTTGGAAGAGGGATTTAAAAAGGTGGAATCTAGGGTTCTTACATGGACTAAGGTGGTTGTATTTGAGGATATACCTATGGTTATGGAATAGGCTAAATTTGTTAAATAGGTTGAATTTGTGGAATAATTTGTATTTGTGGCATAAGATGATTAAATGGTGTTTACACCATTTGAACATGATGTAACTCAGTGACTCCATTACCAAAAACATTCCTATTACAGTTGTATACTTTAAGTTTTTCATAGCTATTAACCTGAGTAAGAGTAGATGCTTTCACATGGACTAGGTTTGGGTTCTAGTTTGGGCCTAAGTTTTGATTTTGGCTATAGTTTTGGTTCAAATAAAATAACTTGATAATCTATTTATTAATAAGAGCCTTTTAAATATGTATACCTTTCCAATGACCTCCTTAAACTTGTGAACACACTAAAGATCTAAGTGATAAGATATTTCATAGTGTAAATTTTTGGTAAACATAGCTACTAATTATTTATCTAGTAAATTTTGGGTGAAGTAGCTAGTAAGCACTCTCCACCATTGTAATTAACTCATAAATATCACACCAACCTTATGCTTGGCTTGACTAAAATCAACTACCAAAATATCATGCTCAATATTTTAAGGGAAATGTTAGATAATGTTTTTTTAAAGTTTTTCAAAATTAGATACTAAATTCTTTAGTAACTTAACAAGACACTTTAAGGCCTGTCCAACTAAGATTTAGGGAAAGATAAAAGTAGGTATATGTCACTATATCCCATTGGATGGAAAGAAAAAATAACTCTTTTAATGTTTCTCTAGGATCTTGTTTACCCTTATATTAGTCAAAATTTGGTGGCTCATAGCCTAGAGGAAATGCCATTTAGAGGTACACCATGTTTAATGGATACAAGCACATGCCATCTGATTTGAAATTCTTGGTATGATTTCCTATTTGAGTGGCTATAATTATATCCTTAATTTATTATAATTCCTAGGATAAGAAACTAATGGCATATATATTTATGGATATTTTTGGGTGATTAAAAGTGGATTACCTTGACCAGGGTGCAATGGGCGAATGGGGTATTATAGAATTTTGGTTTTCAAAACTAATCAACTAGGAATACAGATCTATGCATTAGGATTAGGCTATTGGTATGACATGCATTATTGATAAAATTTATGGTTAGGGTATATAATATAAATTTGATTTAGAGGGAACTATGGGTATGATGGAATTATATGGATTTATACAAGGTACTATGTTTATTGGGTTTGATTAGGAACTTATTGTCGACTAGTTGATACCTACTATATAAATGGTATCCACTATTAAAAAAAACCTTTCTATTGGATGTGTTACAAGTTGAGTCCCTATTGTATATGAGGTACACATTAGGTAAAAAGAAACTATTTTCTAATGGGTATTTTTTATATGTTGGTACATAATTGTCAAGTAAACACATGTGGATTGGTAATTTGTTGGGTGTTAGGTATCTACTATAACTAATAAGAATACATTGTTGTTTAGACAATATCTACAATGAGCCCACCATTTTTTATGGTGTTAATTTAACCTATATCTATAGTTTTAGAATATTAGTCACCACTTGTTGAGGTAGAGTAACAATAACCTCTTGTTTGGGTATAGTAATGGTTTGTGTTTGGATACTTTCCCCTTGTTATTTCATGTTTGAAGAAGCTATTGATTTAGGGATGGGAGTAACTTGATGCAATAGGGAATTAGGGATGCTTTCTTATTGTTATTATGAAATAATTATGGTATTAGTAATAGGAACCTATTATTGTGAAATTTTTTATGGTGTACTCAACCCACCTTATTATAAATTGGGATACACTTACGTATTATCCACTATGTTTTACAAATGATCTTGGGTATAAGCCACAATCATTTTCTAAATTCTTGGGACATTTAACGTCTCCAATAGATGTATTTTTCATAAAGGGGTCTACATTTAGGATAAAATATCCCAAATAATCAACTTATACACCTTTTGAAAGAGATAACTCTATAAGTGGGTTGATCAAAATGATCATAGCATTGAAATTCAATGCTAAATTGAGATACATCTGATATGCCCATGACATATCTATAAATTGGTCAACCATTTGACCCTTTATTTTTATAAGAACATTAGGATCTTGGTTAGGAATTGGTACGAGTGGCTAACTCTAACAATTTTAGGATTATTTATTTATCCTAACTTGAGGTGCATTGATAGGCACTCTAACTAAACTAGGTAGACTTTCATGGGGAAAATTTGATGTTAATATTATTCCTATCTCTACATCTCTAACTAAAATTTCATCCTTGTTCTTAGGTAGGTTAAAATTGAATAATTATGGGTCATAACCTATTGGCATGGTTATATAGTATGGCTAATGTTGAACCTATTTGATAATGAGTGGCACATTGGCAAGGTATTGGGTTGTTTGTTCTTATTCTTACCCTAGATAAAAGAGGTGCATTAACTAGGTATTGTGTTAGTGGGACATATCCTTGTTCTAAATATTTATTATTATAATAGGTAAATGGATCCATCTCACAAACTACATAATCACAATATGGGTCTTGAATGAACGGGTCAATTGTTACTACGTTCTTACAATCTAGATTATACATTGTTCAGCTACATGTATAGAAATGCATATCTAAATTTATGGATAAAATATTAACGAGTGATTGAAATATGGTCTAAAAAATATTTATCCCTTGTTGCAAGTGTCTTGAAACTTGGCCTAGAAAGAAAACTTGGTTTATTGTTGTAAATTATTGAAACTTGTCATAGAAAGGATATCTTATTTAAAAATATTAATTAAAACTTGGTATGGAATATCACTAACACTCTAAGGTACTTTGAAAAAATGATCAACAAAAATAAAACTCAGATCTTGGCCTTGGTAAATATTCTAAGTAAACTTGAATTCTTGAATGGGGAACATAAAATCAAAGTGTTAGTATAATAATGACTTAGACTTCGTTTTGAACAAAAGTTAAATGTCTTAGGACAAATTAGGTAGCATAAAAATGACTCATTGAAAAAGTGTACAAAAGGTGGTTTTGAAAATATCTAAGGAAAAAGTTTGGAGTGATTTCAACAATGTAACACTTCTTAAATCAAAGTGGTACTATTAACATGTGTATTGTTTTGAATATTTTGACTCATTTTGGATGTATCTTGACATAAAAATTAATTTATACCTTAAAACAAATGTAATTAAAAGAATAATAAAATCACCTAAGTGTATGTCCAACCCTAAAAACTAACAAGGTTACATAGTCTCTATGAAATTTTCTACTGATATATACCAATGCTCAAAAGGAATTAATTATTAATCCAAAATAGTAACAACACATATAGGTATAGTTTTTAATCCCTTCTCTATCTCTTAAGAATTGACACATGGAATGAATTTAGAGTTCCAAAGCAACTCAACATTTGGATGGATATTTCATGGGAAGTGGGGTCGATATAAATATAAAATCTTTGATGTTTTCTAGATTTTCCACATATTTGGATAACATGAGGGAGTAATCTTGTAATTTGGATGTTTACCACCTAAATTATTATTTAATGGTATAATATTTTGCATAATGAATTCATCTATGCAGTTCTTAGTAAATGTTGATGTCTAGTACATGTAAGCTCTGAGGACCTATTGGACTAGTTAGGATAACCATTCACCACTATCCCATCTAATGATTTTCTCAATGTACATACCCCATTATAGAATGAGATTGGAACGATGATGGGATATGATACTCCAAGTTAAATACCTCCTAGAGAAATCATGAGGAGGATATGAACTCTCACTCACAAGCCAATGCAAAATAAATAAATAATTAAAAATGAAATAACTTTAGGGATATTTTTGAGTAACCCAAGTCACTCTGAGCTTGGGGATAACATACATGACTTATATTCACTTATATGACTCAATAAAATAATAAAAAAATATACACTTTTGATCACCCAACTTCCCTAAATTATTACGTAATGGTATAATATTTTGCATAATGAATTCATCTGTGTACTTCTTAGTAAATGTTGATGTCTAGTACATGTAAGCTCTAAAGACCTATTGGACTAGTTAGGATAACCATTCACCACTATCCCATCTAATTATTTTCTCAATTTATATACCCCATTATAGAATGAGATTGGAACAATGATGGGAGATGATACCCCAAGTTAAATTCCTCCTAGAGAAATCATGAGGAGGATATGAACTCTCACTCACAAGCTAATGCAAAATAAATAAATAATTAAAAATGAAAGAACTTTAGGGGCATTTTTGAGTAACCCAATTCACTAAAAGCTTGGGTATAACATACATGACTTATATTCACTTTTATGACTCAATAAAATAAGGAAAAATTATGCACTTTTGATCACCCAACTTCCCTAGAAGGGAGAGGGAGAGAGGATACATGTGAAGTTTTTCTAAAAAGAAACTACTTCAAGAAAATAAACTAAGTACTTTTGTGAAAAAAATAAATAAATAATAAAAATCTCTTAGGAAGACTAATATAATGTTTTTTTATAAAATTAATAAAAATGTGAAGTGAATATCATCCATTTGTGTGTTTGGACTTGTAACTTTGAAAATCCAAAAGTAAAGTTGTTTGGCAAGTGATTTTAAGCACCAAAAATACAAGTGTGAATGAATTTTAAAGTGATTAAAATATTCCTCCTTTGACCTAGTTTCCTATAATAAATGTTAGAGGATTCATTTGTGTTTATTTAAAAAGGTCTATCTAAAATAATTTTCAATTTTTAAGTTCTTAGGTTTTTAACATAGGGTAAACTCATCATTTATAAAATAGAGAGAAATTGTCATTTTCCTACAAACTAACACAAATAGATTTTTTTTGGTGAATTCACCATTTAACAAGAAAAAATTCATCAATTAGATTAATCAAAGTCATCATTTTCTTTAGTACATCATGTAAACACAAAGGATAATTACCTTACAAGGTCATCATTCTTAGGGGATAAAGTTGATGTTTATATCAAATGAAGTCACTATTTCTAGAAGGTATGTTTCAAGTTGAAGTAGTTAAAACACATAATTCAAGAGGAAAATTCATAATTTTTGTCTAAGTAGTTAAAACACATTAGTGAATTTGCTCTTTCCTAAAGAACATTGTTGAAAATAATACATAGGAAAACTAGTGAAGTTGCTTATTAACAATGGTAAAGTTACTGAAATGTAAGAGAAAAACTAAGACTTTTAAGGCCAAAAATCTAAGAACCATTAGATTTACTTAGTTAATTCATTTTTCCTAGTATTTTTGAATTTTAGAAATTGTTTAAGTGCACTGCTTAATGGGTCAAAAGGCCAATTTGTTAATTTTCTTGGTTATAATCTGACTAGAGATGAACCTATGAGAGGTTACTATTACATACAATATAATACCCCAAATAGTGATGCCTCAACATGATTATAGACACTAATGTTTTATTTTAAGATGAAATTTGGAAATTCAATGATTCTTAGGCTTGATTTGCATTGTTTGGTAGATATCAATCTGAAGTCCAATTAGAACATAGTTGTGGCTAAAACAATATTTTTACATATATCATATACTTAAAATTTTTATATCTTGATATTGATCATCCCACACTACTTAGATTTATTACTAACTACTACTACTTTAGACTCATTTTATGTACATCCTTACTCTTATATAGATTTATACGACATGTTCATGCATACTTTCATTTCTAGCTTTACTAGTTTAGACTTGATTGTGCCTCTATGCTTCTACATCTATTCAAGTGAATTTGAATGTTCCATTGTTCTATGGATTTACTCCACTTCCTTTCATTTTATGCATGCTTTGGACGTGCTCCCATGGTTCCTTTATTTTCTTTCTTGATCAGGTATGCAAACATTTCAACATGTCTTTCTATGTGGATCTAATCCAACTTACTTGCTATTTTCATATGTGAACATTTGAACATGTCTTTGTATTTATTACTTTCTTATATTTAGTGAAATGTACCCATGTTTCTTGTATTATATCACATTGGCCTACATTACGTGCCTTTTGTGTGTTGTATGTATGATTTTATGTATTCATCATGGCCATGACACTTATCTTTTGTTTGTTACACATTAGTTTTAGAGCCCATGAGGTACCTAATGCATCTCCCCTTCTTCCCAAGGTGTTGTGGTGGACATAATTCCACATCTCCCAAGGTAATTACTTAGTTTATTACTTATATTTTTTGATCATACACATTATTACATCATTATATTTATCTTGATAGCCTTGTGAATTCTATATCTAATTTAGATATAGAATTCACAAGATATATATATATATATATATATATATATATATATATCTAAATCATATATTATAAATTTATGATCATATTATCTTACATGTTGATGTCATGTATACACATTATATTGGTTTATTACATAGTTATGATATATGCTTAGGATAAAACATATCATGTGCATGTTTTTAATTTAAGGATAATTCTTGCACATGTTCAACAACTCCCATTAAAATATGGGGCATTAACATAGGTTTATCACAAACATCAGTCCATTTGAATGTACTTAAAATATAGTTTATATCACATGCATAAAATATAAATCTTAGTTTTAGAAAACATAGTGTAAAACAAGTAGATAGAGATAAGACTCAGTTGGTTGAAAAAAGTCACAATAGGACACTAGCACCAAAAGTGGACACTAGTGACACAATGCTACTATCCAAGATATGGAACTATTCTCTAGTAGCCCCAAAAGAAAAAAATCCATAATTCCCAGAAAGGAATAAAAGTTATTATTATCACCAAAGATTTCATGCTAGAGGAGGGTATTCAAGCCTCCTCCAAATTTTAGTAACATGGGAATACTTATAGTTATGCGGGTTTACCTATATTTGAATTATTCCTCTAGATTTAAGGGCTAGCTCCCTAAATTTGCCTTGAAGTGCATATCACTAAACAAAATATTTACTTGTGGGAAAAAGGATATAATCATGAATGAAATAAAGATACTCTAAGACGGTGATGCACCAACAAAAATTACACAAAACCATCATACTTATTTCACTAAGAAACAAGATCGACAAACAAGCTTCAAAGTCCTAAGATGTTCTAACATAAATGTTTCAATATAGACGTGATATGCATAAGAAAACTCAAAGTAAGTGAACTAGAGGGAAGATTACACACTCTAAGGAAAATTTTACACTTGAAATGAGCTTAACACACATGCTACACTTTATATGACTTGTTACAATAAGAACTCTTGCATAAACATGAAAGGATAAGGAGAAGCAAGGATAGAATATTATCACTCAACATCACCATACATCACTTTGCACAATTAGAAAAAGTGTTCATGAAATCAAAACTAGATTTTATTTACTGTTAAAAGGAAAATTGAAACATCAATCTAGTAGGAATTCACCGTACATGGAGTGGAGCTAGCGTACAAGAGCCAAAATGGTTATTACTTATAGATTTTGAGAGAGGAGAGAAGAGAATGAAGTCCAAGAGTCACTAAAACCACTTGTTAAGCTAAGAGGAGTTACATATGTAGGATAATTTAATATATAATAGATCATGAAAGCTATACTTGGATAAATGTCTATCAAATCATGAAACTCCTAAAATGTAGTGTAGGACTCTTCATATGCTTGCCTAAAAAATGCATTCATCATTTGGCCTTCTTGGAACACTCCAAAATATACTATGGATATATGGGATTATTTAACTATGAGGTAGGGGTTATAAACGTTATCCAACATGAATTTTATGTGTCCCTAATCGTTAGGATTATTCTATCCAGGTTTTCTCACTACCTGTAGTCATAATCACTCCTCTTTCACTCACTCTTCACACTTGGTAGAAAATAATTCTTTAGTTTTAAAAAATAGTTAATATAATGGAGTTAATCACACTTGTAAAGAGACAACATGCCTTTATATTCATTATTTAGACATTAAAAGGCCTCCCACTTGACGTTTTCACCTTCTCACTAACTTGTTCACTATGCTAGTTGGATTGGCTAAGATGAAGGTATTAGTAGAGGTACTGGTGAGCTTAATAAATGGAAATGGTAGGCTATCTTAGGTCCCAATATATATCCATAAATTATTTTCATCTCTTAGAACCCTTTTGTACCTAAACAATACACAAATTTGTCAATAAAATCTCTTTAGCACCTTGTCCATACAAATAGGGTACAACTCAACTTATTGGGAAGGAGATATAGGGAGTCGTATACAAGATCAAATTAATTTTATAGTCAAAATATCCCAATTATATGCTTATACTTCTTCACCTTTCCAATCAGTTCACTAACAAGGGTTTTGGAGGGTTTAGAGACATTTTGGCCCTTAAGGATAGTTCATACAACCCTGGGATCCAATATTCTAAAAAATACCACTAGAAACTTATTTTTTACCTTCCTAAACATATTCCAACTCCTCAACCTCCATTTTTATGTGTCTATACACATATGAGCTACCCAAATTACCTTCTTGAGCTTCTCTCTTAATTTTATTTAGACCTAAATTAGTTTAAACCAAAATATCGACTATATGTGGTATCCTCTGCATGTTAAAAGTTATAACACACCTTTTATCTCCATAACTAGGTGTCCTAATGCTTTGAAATGTTCATATGGTGTTGGAAATGAATTTCAACCCCTTTTAGGCATTAGGCCTCGTTAAGGGCTAGTAGGTTTGACTACATTTTTATGATTTTGTACCAACATGTTAGGATTCTAACAACTATGATATTTATTTCATGTTGGTATGACTCATACAAATTTATACATCTCCTTGAAAGGTTATAAAAGTTTACAACTCATTTCCTTGCCATTTTCTTAGTAAACCTATATGTTACAACACTCTAGGAGTGTCCTCTATCTGAGATAGAATACATAATATCTCCCTTGTTGTTCTAGGTGTTTTAACTACATGAGAGGATCACTAATCTCATAAGGAGATTTTGTATAAAATCATAGATCTAGTTTTCATCAATAGACCCTCCAAACATCATGAAACCCTTAAATTAGACTTCTTGAACCTTGACTGTGCAAGATTAAACTTTGACTATAAGTATACATTGGATATTGGACCATTATATGATATATTATATTTTCTTTAGAATTTCATATGATCAGAAAAACTTTTGAATCTCTATGGGAGCCACCTGTAAGTGGACATCTTAATTGTAGATAAGGCAGTGAAGGTGAGATGGTCAATGTGCATGTTGTATGGGCTTAAAATTAGTTCTGGTCTCTCTCAACATCTTAAAATAGATCCTTAAAGCCTTGAAATGATCCACATGAGATAAAATGTCCTTATTACAATGTGGTTCACTTGTTTTAAGTGCTCATTCATCGTGTATGACTATATTAAAAATTGAATTGGCCATCACAGTTAATCATTTTTCATTTAAAGGGCCTTTTCTTGATTGTTTATGCTTTTAAGAAGGTTTACAAACTCTTGAAAAACTTAAATACCTTCCATGACCATAATATGAGACCAAAACACCTCATTCATCTAATTGTGTATGAAAATATTGCAAGAGGTTGACTATATTGGTCCTTCTAGATTGTAATAACATGGATGATAGCTTTAGAGAGTGATCTAAGATGCATTGAATTTCATATCACATCGATTTGAAACCATTTTAGATAAATAAACCTTCTATAATGGATAGACATGTCTCCAGCCTCACTAGCATACTCCAACCATAGCCTAAGAGGTTTAAACTCATAAAATCACTTCCAAACATGAAACCAGAGATGTAAAACATGAGAGAAGGAAATCCACATCTTCTAGAAGTGATTTCACTAATAATATTATGTAGAATAACTCATGTAGAAATAAAACTTGTAGGGTGTGGGCATTAGCAAAAAAATAAAGACAATCAACTTATTAATAATGATTCATAGAGAATAGGCAACCATTATTCAAAATCCTACCATGAATGTGATTTATACCAATTGTAGTATCCACCACCAAGAGTATTTGAGTTGGGAACTTTCTAATTAGCCATACCATCAAAAGACATGTTGACCAATTTTGTATGCCCAGTGGAGTGATCCAAAAAATAAATGGTTTTGGTTTATTTTTGTCACTTCAAAATTAAATCAAGCATGTAAATTGAGTCATTTAATTTTAATATCCATTTCATAAGCTTTCCCATGTGCCACTCTCCAATATGGCCCATACACTTTTTTACCTAATAAAAATATACCACCCTCCTAAATAACTCTAATATGCACCTTAAGTGACATAAAATGACACAAGGACTAAATTGGACTATGACAAAGCTAATTAAAAATTAAATGACATTAAATAATATCATGACACACCCTATATAATGATAATAGTCCCTATATCAAGTTTTTTAATATAGTGGGTTAACCTATTTTGACTTGTGGTCAAAATAGTCAACAATTACAATCCATGTTTACACAAATTCAGTTAAAGGTTATCATTTTTTTGCTCAATTTTTCAAAAAATCATATCAGTTTGCTCAAATTGAGGGCATCATGTATGGTATGAAAACTCATGTTTTATTCTTGTATAATTAGATATATATTATTATAACTCAATCTATAATCTATATGCTTAGATATCATATTTGGGGGAATGTACATGGCACATTATTTTCTTTTGCTCACTTATACACTAGTTGATCAGATGGAATGTAAAACTCCATGTCATTCTATACATTGTACACATAAAAAAACATGTTGTAATTACTACACTAAATTGATGCCTTACTATATCTATAGTAGTTTACATTACCACATAGTCCCTGATCTACATACCAGAGTGCTCGAGGAGGCCCCTAAGCTAATTTTCATTCTAGAATCACCAAGAGGATGCAAAACCATTATATATAGTCTTAGTTACAATCATATAGTTTTAGTTACATTACACAATTTATTTATAGATTCATTTAGTACACATGGGTAGGTAATGATGGAGTCATATTCTACTTGAGTTCTTGAGCCACCTACATAAGAGTGTTGGATAAGCCATTAGTCCAATCCAAGATATTCACAAGTCATGATCTACAAAACAAGGGTGGGCAATGATGGATTCAAAACTAAATTTGCTTCTTGAGCTACCCACACATGGGTATTAAGTGAGCCATCAACATAGTTTAGGATATTCACTTATTGATCGCTATCTACATAAACACATAGGATGTCACCAGGCTTATGCATTAGTTCTCATACCCAATGAGGTATATTCATTCCTTTCCTCTCTATTATCTTTTTACTTAGTTTTGTATTTTATTTTGATCTCTTAATTACTAACATACACATGTTTCATTTATATGACATGTAATAGAACATGCTTCACATACTTAGATCCAAATTCATAGACTTGGCCTCATATATAAGTCTAGGTATGCATATCTTTCCTTTATCCTAGTCATTTATCTTTACTAAATTTATAGAATAAATGGGTAAGAATTAAATCATCTAAAAATGATGTTTCAGTGTTAAGAGTGTTAATGTATACACCCTAAATTGGTTAATAAAACACACATATCATGTCTTTTCATAGTCCTTTTCATAGGAGACTCTGAATAGAGAATACAAGCCTTGTTCGCACTAGCCATGTCTTTTATTTTTCTTATTTTAGTCTTGTTTCTTACTTGAGTCACTTTTTTTCCATAACCAGTCATCCAAAATCTTTTGACTAGTCATTCCACCTCACCCAAGTAGTGTTCCATATTCCAATCATATTCCCTTAGGTCCTAAGCTTGTAGGATAAGAGCACTGGAATTGGACTATAGTGTTGTAACCTAGGGTGTCCCATTTTTTATGCTCCTATCCTTTTGTATTTTCATTCCCAATGGTCATTTATCTTTGCTCAAGAGGTCATAAACCCTTATTATCCCCTCCTTTAAGTTTTGTTATCTTTTGAATGTTGACTAATGAAAATAAATCTCCCAAACTCAAAACAAAGAGTCTTCTATATAAAGGACTTCATAAGGCATTTTATATCTATCACTTACTACTTTGGAATCATAAATAATTAAAATCAATTAATAATATAGCTCAACATTCTACATCACACATAGATTTGCATGCTCAATCAAGGAAGGGCCTGAGTGAAAGTTCATTCTTTCATCTATCGTGAAATTTGATTAAACATGCTCCCTAAGGGAGATATACATTTGATTTGAGACCATAAATTGAGGGTTAATGTAGGTAGTGATTAGGACAATAGGTGTTCTAGATCATGTGATCACACTTCTCCTAACCTAGTTTTCCACCCTTTTTCTTTTGATGTGTTTTTTTTGTTTCATGCATGTAGGTGAGCCTAGGGTTTTAGAAGAAAATAGGTTATAAATTGGTACATACAAATGATCATGGATAAGTAAAGACACCTATAAGACCCATAAACTATATTGCATTGAAATCTTGAACCAAAATTTGATTTGGATAATAGCATCAGATTTGGACTACAGTGCCAAACTCAAAAGTTTGTTATTTTTGGCATTCCCATCCTTTCATCAAAAGAAAACTATATTTAGTTTTTTGACATCTCCTTAGTCCTACACAATAGTTTTCAGCCTTTGAATAATCTATTTCAGCCTATTTTTCTAGATAAGTTACTTCTTATCCCTATGTACTTGATTTGATCAAATTCATATAAATCTATATTTTATTATATTTGATTATATTTTATCCCTTAATCAAGACCCTTTATTATTTAGGAACTAAACCCTAGTTTCCCAAAAATAATAAAACATTTAGTGAACCTAACTTACTTTGAACAAATTTCAAACCCTAGGTACCCTTAGGGTTTTTCCTTCATATTTTTGTGCAAAAATTCAATTTAAAATTTATAATTTTTTAATAAATTTTTGTGTATTTATTTTATTCAAAATTATTTTATAATTTAAATTATTTCAATAATTTTCAAAAATTCTAAAACCCCAATTCATTACCCTAGATTTTGAAACTAGGTCCTCAAACCCCAAGCCCTTCCTCCCTTACAATTTTTAGATAAAATTTTTGGAATGTTTGCAAATTATTTGGAGTGACAAAAATATTTTCAAAATATATATGTCATTAATTATTTTTTCATGTAATTACTTAATATTAATTTTACATATTCTCTTTAGTGAAATAAATAAAATGGCCACTAAGGCACTTCTTCCCTCTCATCTTATAGATAAATTTCTAATTTTTTATCTTAAGTATGAAAATGAATGGACAAATTTGCAAAATTGCACATTAGCCAGAAATGTGGAAATTGATTTCATTTACGTTGAAGACAATTAATAATTTTTCAATGAGGAATATGATGATACACATGAAAGTGATAGTGAAGGAAAAGTAGATACATCTTCTTCTCTTAAACCTATCTCTTTCCTTCCCTCTTCTAACAAAAATACTTTTGATAAATGGGAAAGGTACTTTTCACCTCATTATCCTATCCATAATGCATCAAATGAACAAATTAGTCATGTACTTCTAAGTGAACCTCTCAATGGTGATAATTTGGCTGCATTTGAACCTAGTATCTCTCTCTCTCTCTCTCTCTCTCTCTCTCTCTCTCTCTCTCTCTCTCTCTCTCTCTCTCTCTCTCTCTCTCTCTCTCTCTCTCTCTCTCTCTCTCTCTCTCTCTCTCTCTCTCTCTCTCTCTCTCTCTCTCTCTCTCTCTTGCTACTTTTATGTTCAAGTTACAACAATATAAACACAATAAAATTAAATTTCTAAGGCATAATTCAAATGATAAATCTCAAGTTCTTAACTCTACTTTTTCATCTCAAAAAATGACAAAAGAATGTTTAAATGATAAACTCTCTTACTCTTACTCCTCATATTGTAAATGAACACAATGCATGCAAGGATAACATAGATGCACATAATATTTCAATTTCACATGACAATTTATTGCATATCAAAAAATAATTAGCATCTTCTCTTACCCCTCTCCCTAGTGATAATATAAGTGATAATGAGTTTGATAGTGAACATGTAAATGAATATGAGAATAAGAGTGAATATGAAAGTGATAGTTCTACTTCTCCTTTTTAAAATGAAAAAAATTCTGATTTTGGTAATGCATGGAATAATGATGAATACTATACATATAGTGAATAAAAACATGTATCTCATTCTCCTAACTCTTCTCTCACTCCTTCTCTCACACATAATGCATTAAAAAATGTTTCTTCTACTTCTATGCATGATTCTATTTCAAATTAATACACATGTCAATGCTAACATCACATCTTTTATTCAATTAGAATGTGATGCACTAAATAATAAAGATACCAATGAATCTCCCAAGCCACCCCTACTATATTAGCACCCATTTATCACTCTTCACCCAAATAAAATGGTATCCCACATCCCTCTACTAATGTCCAAGTTATCATTCCTCTAAAGATTCAAGTGAGCACCCCACTTTCTATGATCCAATTTCTAAATATAGCATTCCCATGGCTAAAATAAATGATCAAATTCAACATTTAAATGGACCACTTCAAGATGTTTTTGATTATATAAGGTGTAAAACCAGGGTCCAAACCCTTATAGAGCTTAGAAACCATGAAGGCAATCAACATAAATGATGCCTTACAATAGGAACAACACGTTCAGTGAACCAATAGACACAGCAAAACCAAAATAAAACTAGAACAAGAAAAAACTAGAGACAGAGAATCTAGAAAAATAAGAGATAAAGTGGCCATATCTCTCTTTACATAAACATAGATTTGATGAGGTCATTCAATTTATCAGTGTTCTCCACATTGACAGTAGAAGCAGTAGTACCCAAGTCTTATCACATAGACATGTTCAGCAGAATAGAATTATGGAGCCCAGTGGTAAAGTTTTGCTCCAGTTTCTAGATGTGACCCTTTAGGGCAGTAATTTTAGGTTTCAAACTAGTCTCAATTTCGATTTCCTTGTCAGCTTCCTCCACATACATCTTTCCCTCTTTGTTAGCATTTTTTACAAAGTCAGAAACATCCTCAGTAGTAGCCTCATATTCTCTTGTCTCCTGCTTACCTTTAGTATCCTCAGAGATTTCCTAAACTTCCAATTCCTTGTTCTCCTCATCCTAAGTGGCTTCCTTTGAGGTGCTCTTAGAGTAGTCAATAAGCCTAGCTGTGGGAACAGGTTTGCCATCAATCCACCCTAACCATCAAACTCCTAAGGAGAGGCCCTCCTTACTAACCTTAGTGGACAGATGGGATTTACTACCTTGACCCCCAGGGGTCCTACAAGAACTTTTATTTGTCCCCATAGTGGTCCCCCCAATACCCTCTTCACCAGCATAAAAATTCCTCTTCAACCACTTTAAGATGTTATTGTACCATCACAAGAGATTATTTCTTTGATGTATGTAGTTGGTGAATTATAACACCAAGTACATCTTATTACTTTGGAAAATAAGGCTTATAAGTCTTGGATGGATGCTAATAACTTACATGGTATCCATCTTATAAAGACATTTATCAAATACTAATTGCCTAAGCATTTCCAGATATCATCATTTCCTTAATTTGATGGAATTTGAGATCCATTTGTACACCTTAAATCCTTTCAAAAGGCTTTTCCATCTCATGTGATTTCTTTAATTCTACTCAAGTTGTTCCAACAAACACTAGTGGGTAATGTAAAAAATTGGTTGTTTCATCTACTTCATGTTAGTTCCTTTCATACATATGATGATTTTGAGGGGGAATTTTTTAGATATTACATAGAAAACATTGGCCCTCATGTTACATATGAGAAACTTGTTGCATTGCATCAAAATACTTTAGAGCTAGTTAATTATTATATCTTATGATTCAAGATGCACATGTTAATATTGATCTATAAACCAACATATTTTGAGATCCATCATATATTTATTAAGGGGATTCACCAACCCCTCCTAGAGCATATATTATATCATAAAAAATCCTCTTTTAGGTGCTTATGTTATATAGTTTTACCTTTGGATAAGAATTTGGGATTGATTGAGTTAGATTCCATTGATTGGCTTACTTTGTATTTAAAATCATTACCTCCATCTATCAAACCTATCACACAACATCCACCATGTCCTAAAAAAGGTAGGAGACCACAACTAGAAAAATAACCAATTAAGAATAAAGAGCTAGTTTCTAGGGAACCACCTATAGTATGCACTACAGAGAATAGCAACAAGGCACCACTATAGTTTTATTAAAAGAGGGATATACCATATTTCATATTATAAAAACTATTAGATAATATTTTAATCATATTTCCTTCTAATAATCAATGAAATCCACATCTCTTACATACATAGGCACATCAGCCCTTTTGTAACTATCATCATATCTATGGGCATAGAGATAATGGTTGTTATGGACTCTAGGATTGAATTAATATATGTTTTTATAATTAAATAATAAAATTCACACCAAGTTCACTGAGATCTCCTCCATCATGGAATCATAGACTTCATTCCTCCATGATTGATTCATCCTAAGACATTCCTTCACAGGAATCATCAGTTACTCATCATGAGATTAATTTGGTTTCTAAGAAAGAGTCTCATAGGAGCTATCCTATCCAACCTGTTTTCACTTGTATTTGAACCCTTTGAGGAGATGCCTAATCTTTATTCATCTAAGTGGCACAATTGAATCACCTCTAGGCTTGTGGGTAGCCTAAGGGTGAGGTAAATCTCTATATAGGGCTAGCTCCCTTGATGTACCAATTTAGATCACAAATACACCTAAATTTTGAGTTTAAAAGGGATAAAAATATATTAAATCAAACTATTCTAAGGGAAGTGATACACCAAATATATTGATGAATTCCAACCAACTGTATGTTACACATGAGAATAAAGGATAAACTAAACATACACTTATCCAATCTACATCTTCTCACAAAAATGTTACATTATGAGGTTCTAGATGAATGCACAAAGATAATAGGCCTAGAATGGCACTAGTGAATATAATAACTCACTCAATCCTTGAAATTTCCTATAACACTTCACATGCCCTGTAAGAAGAAGTTTTCCAATATCAAATAGAATGCAAGAATGAGACAACATGCTAATAAATCCATATTCTTCACTAAGAAAGATAAAAAATTCAAGTAAAAAACATGAATAATAGTCATGAAGAAGAAAAAATCAGTATTATTATATATCAAATTGTATGCAATTAATTAGGTCTTCACCATACTCAGGTGGAGCATAAGTTACAATGGCCAAAATGGCTAATTATTATATAACTATAGAGAGAGGAGAAGAGAGAAGTCCAAGAGTCACAAATAAAACTATAAATCTATGAAAATAAATTAATTATTAATTAAAATATGATATGGGATGAACCATGCAAGTTAATGAAGCAAAAATGTCCATCCAAGTCATGAAACTCTTGCAAAATGGCATGAAACTCTCTTAACTGGCTCAGAAAAATTACCTTCATGATTTGGGCTTCTTGAATGCCTCATAACTAACTATTAAAAGGTATAATTATTTCAATTAAGGGTAAGTATTTTATGCATGCCTCTCCATGCATTTATTTCAGTTTTAGTCCTTTGAAATCATACCAAAATAAGATATCATCATCTACTATCAAGAAAATTCTTTCATGCACCCTACATACTTGGCCTCAAAACTAGAATCAATTGCTCATGAAAATACATTGGAGTGAGTGTATGAAAAATTTTCAGACCCTCCATGTCCTTATAATCATAAGACACACCTTAAAATCACCCCACTTGATGTTTTCCACCCTTCTCACTAGCTTGTCCAATATGCCAATTTTTATTGGTTGAGATGAATTTATTTGTTTACATACTTGGAATATTTTAAAATAATTAAATTTATATAAGGAGTTATATAAAGTATATATCTTCCTCATAAACTTGATTTAATCCTCAAAATCTTTCTAGAACCTATAAAACATTCAAAATAGTCAAAAATACCTTGTTTTATAACATGTATGTACAATTCCATATAGCTAATTTTGATGGTAGGGAGCCTAAATTAGTACCATTAAACATAAAATAATTATTCATGGCATTTTGGTCCATTTTGGTTCATTATCTCTCTCATTTCCTCAAACTAGTCTTTGCAAGGGTTTAATAAGGGTTTTAGGCCTGTCTGACCTCTTAAGCTTTGTTCATGCAAGATTCACATTATAATCTCAAAATAATTCCCAAAAATAATTTTTAAAGACCTATTATAAATAAATTAAACCTCTTTGTCCCCCATGTAAGGCCTCATGAAATAAATAAGTATTTGAAACTCTTCTGTCGAGCTTGTTTTCACCTTTTCCTATAGGTTTGAGTTAGTTTGAGCCAAAAATGGATTAATAATGGGTTTATTTTCCTTTCAATAGATTTATTACCTTTATATCCACCATAGAAACATTTTTCAATCCATTTGTATTCTCATCTCATGCTAAAAATGTGAATGACCCCCCGTTTGGCCTTAGGCATGAACCTTGCCTAACATGCTTGAGTACACCTTAGAGATCAAAATAAATTTTGATTATTTTATTTACATCCTAATAGCTCAAAAACCTATATAGTGACTCATTAAACATTATAGGTTATAATGATCACTTCATGTCAAAATTAGAATTGAGCCTCCATTTGGCCTCTAGGCCTAAATGTGCCTAGCAGGCTTGACTACAACTCGAAGAGTTTAGGTTTCACTATTGGGTTTATTTACTTTGAATAATGATTTTAATGTTGGATTAGATGTGATATAAATTTTAAAAACCTGTTTCCATGTCCAAACATCTCCTTGGTCACTTCACTTCTCTTTTCCCCAAAACATACCAATTTTGTGCATGAGGGGAGTGCCCTCTATCTGAGACAAAATAAAGGGAACTCCCCTATTTTAAAAAACATATATGACTATTTTAAGAGAATATACAAGTCATAAAAGTTATTTTTATAAATTTTTAGATCTTGGTCAGGTTAAAATCCCTCTTAACTCATTTAAAACCTAAACAAACCACTGGTGGAATAGACTATGTATGCATTATTTTGAAGTACTAGTTGTATGTTACTTGCTTAGGGTTGTTATTTTACTTATATATCATTAAAATGGATTATGGATACCATAAATATTTTGAATAATTTGTCACAAGTATCTCTAAAACTTCAAATCCTTATATGCTTCTTCTAATACCCTAACCACAATGTGTAAAGAGTCTTGTGTGTAGGGTTTCCTCTAATGGATTGTGTTTTACATTAAAAGAACCATTTATCTACTTGAAATACATCATGATGGTTTTATGAGTTTTATTTAAATGTTATGAATGTTTTCCATGACCTTATTTCATACCTTCAAGTCCACACATGTCTCCATATGCTCTTGTTTGGTCTAGATTGTTTGCTTCCTTGACTGTGTTATGCTCAAAACACCATTCCTATAGATGTTATGCATTATTTGATCTTGGAAATAATCAATAGGAATTATTAGTATCTCATAAGACCATTAATACATGTTTTAGAACCATGTTTTCATCTTGGGTGACCTTAGATCATCACGTAGGTATCCCTTTCTCAACTTAATGTCTGTAATAGTCACCTTCAATTGGTTGTAAGTGAATATTCCAGATGGAGGGGGCCCTGTAAGTTTACATAGGGTTCAAAATCTCACATAAAATATTCATAATATTATATATTCCCATTATTATTTCTTTCCTCAACCAAAATTGATAACCCAATACTTGAACTCATCATATTTGACCATTGTCACATCACAATTAACTATGACATACTATGGTGTTGTCTTTGGCAAGGCATGTTAGGATAAATCAAAAGCTAGATCTATTCCCAAATCACATACAAGAAAAACCATGAAATGAATTAATAAAAAATTCTAAAAATAAACAAAGACATGCACATAATAAGAGACATCAGATTTAACATGGTTCACCCAAGATGGGCTACATCCATAAAACTTGTCTAGTATATTATTTCCTAAAATACAAGGGAGAAACAAAATCCTATAAATAACCCTATTACACCTATCTAACTTTTCTAGCTCCTCTTTGTGTAAAATATTTCATTATTTTTTACACTCATACATCTCAGCCATACATTAATAAATTTTAGGGTAAAAAACACCTAAACATAACCTCTACCATTAGATCTGGAAACCTTTAATCAATGGACCAGATTGAATACAAAATTACAATTTAACAAGGCAATTGTAGGTGTTAGGGGATCATTTTGAGCTATGATCATAGTGCATAAATATTTTAACTAAAATTTCAAGGTCATCAACAATGATTAAGACTAAAAAAACATTAGGAAACCTCACCCTCTTTGTTCACTTCCCTACCAATCACCTATAGTTGGTTGTAGGTGAGCACTATCCTATGAAAAGGACACCTATAGGTGTTACTAAGGATTGAAACACTATATATGGACCTCATACTTATGATTTGAATGTTCATTGATATACCATTACATTAATAAGTCTACTCTAACCATAAGAGTCTATTTTTTTTGTAACTTTAGGATGTTAAATTCACTTTAAGGGTTGAAAATTGTAGCTATTATTGTTTAAACTTAGTGCATAAAAGTGCATATTGGAATCCTTAAACAATCATCCTCCATTAACCATCTACCCTATAAATTTTTTAAAGTTCATGTCCTATTTATGGACTATAATATTAACTCATTGGGAGGCATTGGAAGTCTTTTAAACCATTTTTTATGCTATCTCCAAAAACCCTTGGACCTCTATTTTGTATCTTTAGGGAAAAGAGTCTTGAAAACACAATCATTTATTTGAAGGTGATTTATACTTGCATTTTCAAAAATATATTCCCACACGATTCTGTCATGATTTTACATCAATGATATGACTTGAAAGGTATTCTCATCACTTGTTTGAACCCACAAAAAGACTCCACAACTCTCTGCTTAGATCACCTATAGATGCACATTTTCTTGTATAGGCAGTGGGGAGAATGAGTTGGTAAAATATGTGGCTTGTGAGGTTTAAAATATTTTTTAGATCCTTCATGATTCCAAATTTATTCATTTTATCTATTATAACCTTGATAAGCTCACAAGATCCTTTTCAATATGATTAGTTCCATGAAGAAACCACTTGTAGATGAGCATTTTCAGTTGTATATGGGAAACAAGCATAAAATAGTCAATACACTTAAAGGATATGATTTGATGAATAATTAATATGTCAAGAATCTAGAACAACAAACATGTTCTAATTCCACTGTTAGGACCTGAAAGCACAATTGATTACCATGTACAAGCAACTTAACATGCAAAATTAAACCAGAAGTATCAAGTAACTAGAATTCAAAAATAACAAAGAATATGAGAGACAATACCCAATTGTATTAATACTCTTCCAGAAAGAAATTAAAATGAAGAGACGCCATAATCTTCCACACCTTATAGGCCTCCCACACCAAGTGTACAGTAATTCACTTTCAAGAGTTCACTCTCTCAATTACGGTCCCAACAAACAACTCAAACATAGAGTTGGTGTTCACCTCCAACCAGCCAGTATCACTACTGCCAGTACCACTAGTCAGTATCACTAATACCAGTACACAAGTGCTCCACACACTCCAAATCTGAGTACACATCGTACTCCAAGTACACAACATACTCCAAGTCGATCTCCCTAATCTTGCACCTTGTTGTGTTTCCTATCACCTTTGACCTTGCTATCCTGCAGATCCACCTGAGACCTTGCACACACAAACACCTACAAGTCAACTGATCTTACTTACCATGTAGATCTATCTACACCCTGAAGAACCCTTGTCCTTACCTCACAAAGTCCTTATGATTCTCCAAACTAGTACCCTAGTGGATCTTCTACTAGATCTTGCTATCCCACAGATCTCCCTGATCATACACACTCAGCACCCCTGTGGAACTAGGAGGAACACACCTTGCTCTCTTCACTCTGAAGGAGCTAACCTTGCTCAACTCAACTAGCCCACATTATAATACAACCCATGAGTCTATTATATAGATCTCATGCAAACAATAATTAGACATCTAATTACAATAATTAGATCCACAGATCCAATAATAAAATTAGCCTTTAACATGCAAACAACTAGTTTGTTAACTAAATTTTCATCAACAAGTAGTTTTAGAACTGCATAGGTGACTGACATCGGTCCCTATCTAGCTCGAGATGACCAACATCAGCCAATACCTGACTGATGTAATTTGCTCTACTCACTGGATATGATCGACATTAATTGATCAGACTGACATCAATTGCTCTGCAACTCAACAACCTCTCAACAACCTCTTCCATGTTTGCATCAGTGAAGCTTTTAGCTCCACAACCTAACAATCTCCCACTTGGAGATAAATAGCTACACTGTACCTATACCTATACACCGTCTAATTTGTTTCTTGGCTTGTATCCCTCTTCAAGCTCAATCTTGAAGACCAACCACGACACATCCTGTGGTGCAACACCTGTCATCCAAGTAACCTGCCATATCCAAAGTGCTTGACCCCGCATAGCAAGAATCCTTGCTGCTAGTCCCTCTCAGATACCTAAGAACCCACTAAACCACTTTTTAGTGCTTCCTTCCCAGATTGACTACAAACCTTCTGACATCACCCACTACTTGGGCAAACTCAGGGAGTACACATGTACTCAACCTCATCATGTGATTAGGGACCCTGTTCTGTGAATTGTCCATCGATAGGCATGCTGCCCTATTCTGCATCTTGTACTACCTTCACACAATCATCCTATGACAACATCAACATGTGATCTTCCCTGTCTCTAGGATTACTCATACCAAAGAATTTTGGTGCTCCCAAATCCTTCATGGCAAACCACTAAACTAACCTTACCTTTACCTTAGCAAAACACTGTATGTCTAAACTTGTAACAAGCTCATCCTCCACATATAGTAACAAGATAATGTCATGACCATCATCCACCTGGTAAGATAAACACAATGGTTACACTGACATTGACTAAAGCCCTACTTTGTCATCCACTTGTCAAACCTGTACCACTATCTTACAGCTTGCTCAAGACCATATGACCTGGCCTTCCATCTCACGTGTCCATTCTCTCTATTATTTAACTAAGGTATCCATTCATCTTTTAGTGCTTTCATATCGGCTGGCAACCCTACCAGATCTCTTGTTTGGTTCTGCATCCTAGGAATCAACTTCCTCATTCATGCCATGCTCTCACTATTTCTTGGATCCTTCCTGCTCTGTAGTGAGCAATGAGTATAAAGAAGAGGAATAACAAATTTGAGGCTTACTTACCCTTTCAGTCCTCCACATGGGCATTTGAGACTCCTTGATAGCTTGCTATTTTCCCAAAATTTGTTCTAGTGACTGACCTTAGTCACTACACAGTCTGCATCTGACTGACGTCAGTTCCATGCAACTATCTAGGTCACCAATGCCACTTATCCTACTGACATCGATCTCCACCTACCTGACACCACCAAATTTGCCTGTCTGCACGTGACTAACATCAGTGCCTATTTGTTTGATGTTGATTCCTCCAGACTGATGCTGGTACTTGTGTTTGCCTATGAGTGATGACTTTTTATCCATGAGCTTACTTTGAATCAAAACCCTATCCAAACTGCCCTACTCAGAGATATCCAGTCCCATCCACTGATCTCTATCCATCATCTCCTCCATAAACACCAAGGCTTTCCAATTCTTAAGTCTATCAAACACATATGACTTCTGCTTAAGAACATGCATCTCCTTCTT
The DNA here is from genome assembly GCA_037957365.1 of Torreya grandis. Taxonomy (NCBI): domain Eukaryota; kingdom Viridiplantae; phylum Streptophyta; class Pinopsida; order Cupressales; family Taxaceae; genus Torreya; species Torreya grandis. The sequence goes on along the minus strand of JARHVA010004241.1, from coordinate 1,368,048 downwards.
GCTCTTATGACCAAGCCTACAAAGCCATGTCTTTGCAATAGAAGAAGAATCAGTAATACAAGTAGGTAGATAAAGAATACCTACTTTCTTACCACATGCTAATTCAAGTGCATCCACTGTGAGAGTTCTTATGCATCTCTCATCACCCAACTTTCTTGAAGCAATTAGCCACATCTTCAAGACTGGGACCTACATGACCTTCTTCAACACCCATGTGCTGGCCACCTACAATTTTAGCTTCACTTCCTCTTTGCAAATATTTTGACAAGGCTCACCAACCCCTCTATTTGGGGCTGCATGGAAAGAGGCAATAGAATCTATAAACCAAGATTTTACTTTATCTAAGGAACATCCTAGAGCATCATGTGTAACAACACCTACAACATCTGCTTCTTCAGTTCCTTCATGCTGATCTTCTACTAACCAACAATATTTCTTTACCTATTCTTTCTTTCCATAACACCATAACTGACCATTCATGCTTTTCAATTCCTCCATTCTTAGTGTACTTTATTCTACCATTTTTATACTCCCACTCAATTAAAAACCCCTAAGAGTGACCTATAATCAAACACAAACCTGCTCCCTGCAACCTTAGCTCTGATACCACTTCGTCAAGAATATAGAACAATAAACATGCTCTGATACCACTTATCAGGAATCTAAAACAACAAACATGCTTTGATTCCACTGTTAGGACTCAGAAGCACAATTGATTACCATGTACAAGCAACTTAACATGCAGAATTAAACTAGAAGTAACAAGTAACTAGAATTCAAAAATAGCACAAAATATGAGAGACAATACGCAATTGTATTAATACTCTTCCAGAAAGAAATTACAATGAAGAGACACCACACTCTTCCACACCTTATAGGCTTCCCACACCAAGTGTATAGTAATTCACTTTCAAGAGTTCACTCTCTCAATTATGGTCCCAACACGCAACTCAAATACAGAGTTGGTGTTCACCTCCAACTAGTCAGTATCACTACTGCCAGTACCACCAGTCAACATCACTATTGCCAGTACAAAAGTGATCCACACACTCCAAATATGAGTACACACCATACTCTAATTACACATTGTACTCCAAGTAGATCTCCATGATCTTGCACCTTACTTTGTTGCCTGTCACCTTTGACCTTGCTATCCCGCAGATCCACCTTAGACCTTGCACACACAAACACTTGCAAATCAACTGATCTTACTTACCATGTAGATCTCTCTACACCTTGAAGAACCCTTGTCCTTGCCTCACCAAGTCCTTATGATTCTCCAAACTAGTACCCCAGTGGATCTTCTACTAGATCTTGCTATCCCGCAGATCTCCCTGATCATACACACTCGGCACCCCTGTGGAACTAGGAGGAACACACCTTTCTCTCTTCACTTTGAAGGAGCTAACCTTGCTCAACTCAACTATCCCACATTATAATATAGCTCATGAGTCTATTAAATAGATCTCATGTAAACAATAATTAGACATCTAATTACAATAATTAGATCCACAGCTCCAAGACTAAAATTATCCTTTAACATGCAAATGACTGGTTCATTAACTAACTATTCATCAACAAGTAGTTATAGAACCACACAAGCGATCGACATTGGTTCCTATCTAGCTGGAGATGACTGATGTTAGCTGATACCTGACTGATGTTGATTGCTCTGCTCACTGGATATGACTGATGTCGGTTGATCAGACTGATGTCAGTTGCTCTGCAACTCAACAACCTCTCAACAACCTCCTCCATGTTTGCATCAGTGAAGCTTTTAGCTCCACAACCTAACATAATACCCATTCATGTTATTATAATGACACATAAATATGTTTAAATGTCTTAAATAATCTTTCATACTCCATTCCAACATTTGGACCATTCTTTCATGGTAGTTGCCTGACTGTGTATAATAGTCACAAGGTAAATTGGTTGTATGGCACTCACTAATTACACTTTCATAGAGATTACTTAGAGAATTAAATTTAATGAAATTATAATATAATTTAAAACATGATCAAGTACTTATCGTAACCCTCTAAAACCATGAATAAGCATGAAATTCCTAAAAATAGTGAAAACTATCTATATCCTAGAGAGGTATATCTTATTGCAACTTTGAGATATTTGAAAAATCCAAATATCATGAAACTTGAAAATAATCATGGGAATAATTTTATAATGAATAAAACATCATCTAGATTCAACATCACCAATTGGTTCATATGAATTTGACCAAAATGGATCAAACCCTATAGGGTGCATGAAACAACTAGAAAAAAACTACATTCAACTTCATGAGGATGGTTCATGAAGCACAAGCCACCATTATTAAAAATATTTATATAGAAATGAATGTATTTGAGTGTAATACAACCTTCAAAAATATTTGACTTGAAACTTCCTTTGTTGGTTGTACCAAGTACAAACCTGAAGACTGATTTTGCTTGCCAATAAGGGTGAAAAAGGAGCAAAGTGGTTTTTGGAAAAAATGGCACTTTAAAAGCACTTAAAACTTGGAAATAAGTTTGGGGAAGATGGAAATACATACCATGATATTATCCCATGTGGCACACTTCCCCATGGGCCATATAAGTGCCAAACTCACTTTTTTTCCTAAGAAAACTATTCTTTCCTCTGAAGTACCTACCAATTTTAGTTACCAATAGTTGATTAAGACATGTGAGGACACATGGAACATGAAATAACCTTTTGGAACATTTAAAATTCCAAATAAATCTATATAACTCATTAAATGTAGTTTTTAAACCTCAAAGTGACCCAAAGTGACTAAAATGACTAAGGACCAAGGTTAATATAACATTAAATGACATAAATTAACCTATAAAACACCTTGTGACATCTATATTAGACCCATAAAACACCTAAAACTCAATTTTTTACCTAGTGGTGGCCCAATTTGACCTAAAAGTCAAATTTGGTCAACACCACCTACTTAGAGGGTTTGGAGACCAGTCTAGTGAGAGTAGCCTACATATAATAGTGTAGTTTGAGGAGTAGATAGTTTGGTTCAATATACATACCCAACATAGTGACAGGAAATATAGTAGAGTTTTTAGGGTCATATCTCATGTAGCAACCTACTATGGTTAAGATTAGATAAACCCAAATTATAGAATACCACTCAAAATAGATATTCACTACAGCCAAGTTTTCAAGGACCGATTTAACATATCAACCCACTATGATTGAGATTATATGATACCCAATAAAAAGTTACAATTCAATCTTGATATATTAATTAGTCATACACATCACAATAGAGGCCACACAATGTTATTCTATGTAGTAATCTACTACAATTGTGGATAGATGAGCTTCCTTCACAACACATAGTTTTAGTTACACATCCATTGAGATTACATCTTAAAGAGTCTTCATGTATAGCTATAATTACTACACCACCAATAACATCAGATACAATGCATGTTCTTACACAACATGAGTAGTATGGGCACTTGTTTAGTTGCCATCAGGGTTCAGATAGTGATATAATAGCCAAGGGACTGATATGTACAAAGTGATATCTTACATCCCATTTTATGAACAACTAACATTCCTAGTTAAAAGTAACCATCCCTAGCTAAACCAAATTATCCAAATCTTGATCTTACACATATCTTATTTTACCAATCTTAAACCAACTCACCTTATCAAATCAATTTATAAATTACAAAACAATAAAAAAATTTACTCATTTATAATTCAAAATCAAAACTAGCATCACACTTATAAAATCCAATCAAATCACATCATAAATACTATTTTACCAAACATATGCAACCTCAGTGTCCATACCAAGTCAACTATTTCTAATCAACCATTTTTAACAAGTATACCAATATTCTCTAGATTTCATAATATAATACGCATGATTCAAAATCAGACTAATACACACACACACACACACACACACACACACACACACACACACACACACACACACACAACAAGTTTTATAAATATATACACCATATCAAGTATAATCAACCATGAATGGGTGTTACACCCTCACTTTCAGTCTCACTCTCCCCACTAGTACTAGTCCCATAATACACCCTATCACTTGATGGCCCTGCACCTCCTCAATCTATCGCATGCCTCTTTTATTAACTCTCCCACTCTAGTAACTAACCATGATCCTCATCATAGTCCACATATCACTTCTAAAGATCTATATACTCATCCATGATCCTTATACTAATAAATCCAAAATTAGGTTGAGGCATCCTATGCCTATTTAGCTAAGATCTCAACTCATCTCTCTCTCTCCTACTACCCTAACATATGCAACTATCACTATAACAACCCTATTAAATAAATGGGCATGGATCTAGCCATGACCATTGCTCAATCTATTAATTCCTCCTCCACTGCATCATTAGTTACATTCTATGTGAGCTCTTAGAGTGACAACTAAATTATGGTCTCCCAATAATCATCATATCCACCTCCTACTTCAACATGTGTTCCATCTTGAGAACCTCCCACTTCAATTTCACACAAAGTATGATAGTAAATTAGCTATATACTTTGAAATCAAACTAAAAAATGCAAATTTATACTCAATTTGAATATAATCACTTCTTACCTCCCATCATCTAGATCAGTTTAGGATCCTCATACTCTGGAGCATCCCCTACCTCAATAGGATATAATGGATCCCACCAATGCCTAGCCTACCATGTAGTATATGCATATATACATCTAACATCATCCACATATAGAATGTATATGACCATGTTCCTTACATCCAAAGGCAATGGTGCAAGCTCAGCCTCAGGAGGACTCACATGAGCTCCTACCCTTATGGATGCTTGAACACTCCTCACCCACACCCAGACTACTAGGGTCATATCTTTTGGTACCCCAAACTATCTATTTAGGTGTTCATATTGAAATCACTCATATACTCTAACCCAATATTCATGTATCCAATAGTTGACCCTCATGTATCATAATTGTTCTCTATCCTCTACCCACTCAATAAATCCTATCTAAGGCCTCCATATAATGTCACCAACTATTAATCCATATAAAACATACCTATAATGGTACATCATATGGGATTAAATATCTAATGTACTCATCCACCACTCTCCAAATGGTTATGGAGGTGCTCATTTTTCCCTTGGTAATCCAATCGACCACATAACTGCTTGCTCATAGGCTCAACAATGTAATAAGGTTGTCATGCTCACCCTACCATTGAAAGACTCCTATGTAAACATTTAAATATCCCTATATAGGTGGGATAGAATAGTACTCTACCATGAGAATAAAGTGCCATATACCTCCACACTATGCACAATCTTATGTATATTATATGTAATAGATACTCCACTCCCATCCATAGAAACAAAAGATGCCAACAAGACAACTAACCACTTCTACAAGCACAAAATACTAGAATACATAATAACCAATAGTAACACATCATTATCACTACCTATATAATGTATACCTGAGGGCACATTAACAAAATACAAAGATGCATAATTAATGGCATTGGCACCCATATCATCTTGCACCATTAATCATTGCCCACTAACTAGTAAATGCAATATGTGATACACATACTCTAAAGTCATAGTCATCTCCCCTATAGGAAGCCAAAAAGTACATGTATCTACATTCCTCCTCTCACATAAGGTAGTAATTAGATATTGATCCCATGTCACTCTACCTAGGTCAAACACATGACCCAAACCTACCCTATCCATGATAGCCCTCTCATCAGTAGATAATGGTAACAACCTCAATGTCTCCATCACTTGACCCATACAAAACTCTATCATCTATACCTCACCCTAAAAAAACACCAAAAATAACACATCTATCAATCAATAATGCCAAATAAAAATCCAAAATAGAAAAATAGTGAATAACAACACAACATAATTTAAAAATTATGCCTCTAAGCTAATAACACTGGATACAAGATAAAGTCACTAGACATGAGTGCTAAAAACTTGGCATGAGCGATGAAACTTGGACATGAGCACTAGATATAGGAAATGATCACCAAAACTAATTTTTTTCCTCAGCTACTTTCAAGAGCTCAAAAACACCAAAATAGGTCACAAAATTAACAAGAATTAGGTGTTTGAGCTGCTTACCAGGGTCACATCACCACCAACCTAGACCTAGGCTACCAATTAATTGAAATGGGTTATGGTAGGTGCTCATCTCCTTTACATTTCTCTCAATCTAGAGCTCAAAATATAAAACTAGTCAATGCAAAAATAAATCATGAATTAATACAATTTATTATATTAGCTAACTTTTTCAATCAAAACAAAATACCATTTTACTAATAACTCAAACCTCGTAACTCCATTTTTCAAACCATTTTCTTCCATAGAAACATGATAATGATTTCTTCGACATCACTCAAGTTTCACTCTCTTACTACCTCATTTTTATACTATGGCATGAGCATCTCTATATTGATCTTATGCTCAGACACACACCTTGGTCATCACCAATCAAAACTTGCTCCACTATACACATCTTAATCTAATCAATCAAACAACCTCTTAATCCTTTCACAACATACCAACCTTGTTTCTATTACTATGCCACTAGTCATCACTTTTGGCTCAACCTCCTCTATCATATATTTTTTCCCTCTCCCTTAAAGGGGGAACCATTCATACTATACCTATTTCTACACTTATTAAGCATACCCATCCACTCTCATAAGTGGATACACCATGGTTCTTACACATCTGGAATTCAGATTATCATATTCAACTTAGATTGGTCAAGATATATAGTGATTTAGATTATATGGGTCACTTATCATTACTCAAGACATTCAGAGGGATATACCTTTAGTTTATGGATACACAAACTATTTAAATATAGTAGTTTAGATTATATGGATTAACAATGATTTTTGTATAGATATAGATTTAGATACCAAATTTGGGGGCATGTACATACTACATGTCTCACACATACAACTTAATATAACATGACACAATTACAAAACCAGATAGTAAATTATAGGCATAGTACATAGCATAGTGTTTTGATCTCTAATTTTACACATAAGGTATGGCAAGCTATTCTATATGACATGTGGTTTTTATAAATTACCAAGTTATACAGATGTATCACTCACATACGAGATTTAGGGGCATGGCATAAATGTTCGCGTTCTTTGTCATTTAGGATTTTATAGATGGAATGGCTAAATATGTCATTCTCTTCTTAAACATTGAATAGAGTATCATATTATACCTAGTTGTACCTAAGTTGTCACTAGGTTATATTGCATGACTATCTATAATGGTTGGTCCATAATAGTACTCAGACCTAGACTATACGAGTTTGTGTGAGATAGAGGATAGACATTGGTTTTGGGCCTCCAAGCATTTACTAGTTTTAGTTTACATATTAAAAATGGGGGCATGACAGATTTTACTCTTCACAACATATATATTTTTATAGACACATTTCATATTACATGAGTTTATGTAAGACAAAGGACAAACATTGGTTTTGGGCCTCTGAGCATTTCTCATTTTTAGCCATATTTAGTATAGGGGGAAAACATTTCCCTCCTCCATGTTACATAGGTTCCTTATTTATATTCAATATATGGGGCATCCACTACATGGATTCCTTCTCTCTTTAAGCACTATTTGGCTCTCCATCTACCTCTGTACCTAGGAAGTGAGTTAGATCCTTGTAGAACATTCATCTCTATGCAAGTAGGTTTAGGTATGCATTTTATTCTTCTTTATTTTAATCTAGTATTCCATTTCATTGCATTAATAAAGTAAAATGTGGGTGAATTTATGCACCCTAAACTGGTCAAGCAACCACACATATCATGTCTTTTCATAGTCTTTTTCATTAGAGACTCCAATTAGAGAATACGAGCCTTGTTCGCACTAGCCATGTATTTTATTTTTCTTGTCTTGGTCTTGTTTCTTGCTTGAGTCACCATTTTTTCCATAGCTAATGATCTAAAACCTTTTGACTAATCATTAAACCTCACCCAAGTAGTGGTACTCATGTCAATCCTATTCCCCTAGGTCCTGAGCCTATAGGATAAGAGTTTCAAAATTGGACTATAGCACTAGACCCTATGGTGTCCTATTTTTGGTGCTCCTATCCTTTTGAATTTTGATTCCCAATAGTCACTTATATTCACTTAAGAGTTCCTAAACCCTTTTTATCCCCTCCCTTAAGTTTTATTTATCTTTTAAATATTAGATATTATGAATAAATCTCCAAAATTCAAAACAAAGAGTTTCCTATATAAAGGACTTCACAAGACATTTTATATCTAGCACTTACTACTTTGGCATAATAAATAATTAAAATTATTTAATAGTATAGCTTAGCATTTTGCATCACACATAGATTTGCATGCTTGATCAAGGAAGGGCCTAGGTAAAAGTTCATTCTTACATCTACCATGCATGTTGATTATGCACATTCCCTAAGGGAGAACTACATTTGATCTAAGACCCTAACTTGAGGGTTAATGTAGGTAGTGATCAGGATAGTAGGGGTTCTAGATCATGTGATCATACTTCCCCTAACCTGGCTTTTCCCCCTTTTGATTTTTATGTGTTTTTTATTTCATATGTGTAGGTAGACTTAGGGTTTTGGAATAAAATAGGTTATATGTTTATACATACAGATGATCATGAAGTAAAGACACCTATAAGACCCAAAAACTAGTATGCATTGAAATACATAACTAGAATGTGATTTGGACAATAACATTGGAACTAAACTACAGTATCGGACACCAAAGTGTCATATTTTTAGCACTCTTATCCTTTCATCAAAAAAAATCTAGATTCAAGTTTTTGGCATCTCTTTAGTCTTGAAAAATAGTTTTTAGCCTCTGAATCATTTGTTTTATCCTAATTTTATAAATAAGTTACTTCCTTTCCCTATGTGATTGATTTGATCAAATTAATATAAATCTATATTTTAATATATTTTATGAGATTGTACCCCTTAATCTAGGCTCTTTATTATTTAGGAACTAAACCCTAGTTTCCCAAAAATGATAAAATAGACACTTGATACCACCTTTTCCTATCTTAGCCCTAGACCTAGATTAAGGCTTATTTATACACTTATGTAGCTATTTTGTGAGCCATATACATTCTTAAAAATCTTAAAATCAGTCCTAGACCCTTCCTTTAGTACTTAAGCCCCTATTGGTTTAAGTTTTGTCACTAGACACTAGTGCCATATGTTGATAATAAAATCACATTGCTATTGTTCTATAGGGGTGATATTGTCCTTTTCCTTCCTTTGAGATATAATATATATCTTTTGAATTCCTAAATCACCTAGGGTCAGCCTAGACCTATTTAAAACCATAGACAAGCACTGGATTAGTATATATACATGAATTTTAGCCCTTTATCTACTAAATGCAAATTAAATTCAAATATAAACAAATAATCTAAAAAACAATTGTGTACAATTAAGGTTATCAATCCCTATTCTACCTTACTTATGCATATAATCATCTACAACCTTATTAAGATTAGAGTACTCAAATTTCTAGTCTCAAGCATCACTCAAAGAAATTAAACTAGCATTCATACTAGAATCACTTTCACTTGCACTAACACTTGGTTGGGGATAAGTACATCAAGATTGATATCTCCTTAAAGTATTGGTATGTAGAAAACTCTCATCATAGCGAGATGTTGAGGATGTCTAACCTACCCAAATAGCACCACATTTTTACTACTTATGCCTAGTCAAATTACCTAATCACATATATGTCTAGGTTTTACATACAAAATCAATCACAATAATTCATAAAAAATGAACCAGGGTTTGTCTACATAGGAACAAGATTGACATAGTTAGACACAAGTGTTATAATAATCTCATAATAGTTATTACATAAAGGACACTAGAACCATAAGTAGACACTAGAAACATAAACTATTTTCCATGGTAAGATGTTAATATTTAGGAGGGTTTTTTACACTTGGATCCTATTTTTGACACTTAGACCAACTCCTATACTAGTTTTTAGCTTTTGAATCCTTCATCTCAATCAATTTTAAGCTAAATAATCATTCATATCCTTCATTGATATTATTATAAATATCAATTTATCTTAGTTATTTCACCAGTTAGTAGTTGTATTTATTACATATTTTATACCTTAATTTACTACAATCAAACCCTTTAACAAATTAGGTTTTTCACTCCATAAAACCTAAAAATATAAATCACCATGGAAGATTACAACACTAGAATAGAAGGGTTGTGAGAAATCAAGACTAAACCGATAGATTTGTAAGATGCCTTAAAATTCAAGGAATACCAAGTCAGATTCATGAAAATAGAGGGAGGTTCTAGGGACTCTAAGACAATATTACATAGCTGAAAAAAAGGAGATGATCAATCTTGAGAATGTAAATTCAAATCTCTCAAGGAACATCAACACTTTTACCTTTCTTAAAAGTCAATATGTCAGCTATAAGATGATTTTTAGTTTGAATATGATCATAAATCTGGTCAAGCATGACCATGATGGATGTTGAGAGGCATTTAAGTCCATAATAGTGATTCAAGGCATTGAAAAAGTGATCTTACCAATATGTAGCTTCCCAAATGCAGTGTTATTAATGAAACTCAACCATGATCAAGATCCAAAAGTGGCATTAAAAACTAACTTTGAGAGGTAATTCCCATGAAGTAAAGTAGTGGTTAACCAAGTCAAACACATAGCATTAATTTTACATGCATGAGAGGGGGAGATGAGGTGAATTAAAGCTAGAGTTTGGGTTTTCAAGAGGATGGATCAAAAAATGTAAAAGTTAGAGCACAGTTACCATCCATGAAACATCCAAGAAGACTAAAATAAAAATAAAGTAACCCCCTCCTTGACTATTCTACCCATTTTATCCTTAGATTTCATTAGTATGATATCCTAGTGTATTGAAGAAGGCATAGTGACATCATGTTTAAGTTATCTTATCCTTAGAATAGGATAATTCATGTTGTGAAAACTATATTTATGTAGTTTATCAATGATTCTCATCTCATTATCTTATAAAATAAGCTGAGAATGCCTCTTTTTGTATCCCTATATTAGTTTTAAGGAGACTTTACTCATTTGAAAATGTGTATTATTGGCTTACAAGACTTGGAAGTAATTATGAGATTGATTTCACCTTCTTCATACTTGTATTTTCTATGTGATATTATAATTTTGTAGATCTATACTTGTAGAAGAAGTATTCTATCTTGTATATGTCCATTTCATTTCAACTTTATGCAAGAAAATTCATCTTTTCTAGTCACATGTTGTGTTAGAGTTGGTTGTGTAGTTAATTATTTATGAAATTTGGTTAATTTTTTCTCAAATAGGACCATTTATCTATCTTCCTTCTATTCCCATCATAGGCCATTACCTTCATATGAAATATTGATGCATTAAAACCTAATTAAGAGAGTGTGTAAGACAAGTTCAACCTTTTATTAGTCCTATTGTGATGTCATAAGTAGGAAGGGGAGTCATAAAACCATTGTTGCATCACCTCATGTTTATTTTTTATTTTCTCTTCTCTCTTTTCCCATTAGAGAATAAAGTAGGCTTAGTTAGGTGATTGACCAAGGGAACCAACCCTCTCTATAAATTTACCCCTCCTACAAGGTCACCCAAAACTTAAGTAGTGTTTTCATTGTATAAACTAAATGGAAATGCCTTTAAACCAATTATCCAAAGGGTTGACTTTAGATTTATAACATAAATACCATATAAAATGTGTGTGGGAGGTCAAAGTGGATTAGGAATAACATTATAATGACCCCTAATTTTAAGTACATGATGGGACACCCTACCTCTTAGGATAATTACAATATGGACCTTTATAATAGATGGAATAATTAAAATATAAAAGTAATATAGATTCAACATGCATACAATATGTATTTTTAAGAATATTTAAGGATTCATCAACATTAATTTTAGTTTAATATTTAGCATACATTAATATTTTATTTTTATTTACAAAGACTATATATATGAAGATGAGAACTTCAAAAATAAACTAGGCTATAGTAGTCAATCACCAAGGGAAACAAGGTTCATTATATCAATATAATTTTAGAATATAAAAAAGCCATAATAGTGGCAACACTAAAACAAAAAAAATAGAATATAGAAAATATAGGCCACATAACCTATTCAAATGAGCTAATATCCATTAAGATAATTATAGGTGAACCACTATTATCCTTAGGATCTTTATGTTCCATAGGTCCCTTCTCATGCTCAAGTCCCAAATGAGGAACACCCACTAACAACATAATTTTTTAACCTTATCAAGAATTATGAAAATGTTGGAGATATTGACATAGTTCATCATCTCTTCAACATACAATCCTCAATTTGGGCACTATAATTAGTTGACATCAACTAATTGCCACTACATAGTCCAATACCAAAAATTGCATCTACATTATTAGACATGGGAGATGAGGCCACAAGAAAACTTGGTCCAACACTAGTTCATAAGGAACTAAGACCAACATTATGAAAAACCTCCATCACATCTTTTTAATTATAAATCTAAGTTTTTGTGTTTACCTTTTCAAAATCAAAAGACCCAAACCATTTAGGAAAAAATATTTCATCAACTTGTTCAAATAAAGAGTCCTTCATCAATTCCATTTCATATTTTGTTAATTGTACTATAATAACAGTCTCATGAATAGTCCTCTAATTAGGTGGGTTAGACCATTTAGAAAAAACTCCAATATACAAAAATAATAAAGTAACTATATTAAACATTCCATTTTGTAGAAACTTTTTCACTTTCTCTAGAGGAATCTTGAGCTAAAGGAAAATTTGCAAGGAAAAGAGTCTAGAGATAAATTCAATGCTAAAATTAGTAAGCAACCTTGAATCAAACTAAAAATACATCTAAGTTTCTTTTTTTCTAAATAATGCAAAGAACTTCAGTAGCGAAAACCATCCAAAACTTATGGAAAAACGTAAGGAATTTTTTTAGATAACATAATAACAAGAAATATTACACCAAGATATTTCATAGTTAAACAAACATGAAAAACATTTGAGACATTGTTTCTAAATATCAGAAACAAAAGGATAGTTAAAAATCATGTTCAATAGTTTCCAACTCCCCATAGAACAAACAATAAGGTTGGTAAATTCTAGATTTAGAGATAAGAGACCTAACAACCAATGTATTAAACAAAAATAACTATAAAAAATATGATTTATTAGGTTCCAAACAAGAATCCCTAATGACATTAAAATGGTACATCCATATACATAAGGAGTCACACATATGCCACAAGTGATTAAGAGTCATAAAAGGACATTTTATAAATGAAATTTTCTCATACATCATCTTATTGGAATATTTTGATAAAGGCAGGCCATTTAACAATTTAATATTATCCCATAATTCACTTTCTTCATCAAAAATAAAAACATTATGATAAAACTTGAGTGCATTATAAATGAGGGTGAAATTTATTTTATGAGAATAAAGAATGTGAAATTTATTATAAATCTTAACTAAGAAGCCCAACCATCATGAAAAAAGAGATCCCTAAAATTCCTTAGGTCCTTTGATTACCAGACATATGTAGAACATCACCTAATCAAATGTAAAGGTTTTATATTGATAGAGAGATTCCACCAAATTGAATTATACCCCTGAAAGCTAGAACCTAGGCCTCTAAAGATAGGTGGCACTATTACAATGTGTTTAGTTGATTCTCAAGCTTTCTAAATTGAAGAAAAAATAGAAGACCTTACCACTTTAATTGAAAAGGATCCCACTATAAAATAAAACATGTGTGATCTTTTCCACACCCACCCAAGACTAGACAAGCAATTTGGGGGCTTATCATTCTAACTAATCATAAAAGACTTATGAAATGTGAATTTAGAACCATATGTAGAGTAATAAATGTCAAGCTTGGATTGAAATTCATTCAAATTATCCTTTTCAAGTTACAAAAAAAATGATGTATCATCATCAAATAAGACATTAATAAGTTTAGAATTGTTTAGGAAAGAGAGGCCTTTAACTAGTAGAGCAATCATAGAGCTTCTCAGAAGATAATGTAAGGCCTCAGTATCAAAGGCAAACAAGGAAGGTGTCAAAAAGAATCCTACTCTAATATAAAATTGAATCTCAAATGATTTAGTGAGCTCACCATTTAATTTAATAATGATAGAAGCATCTCTAAAGAGAACATTGACCATTCTACAAAATCTATCATGAAACCCAAAATATTTCAACACAGTGTCAATAAATGACTATTCAATCCTATCATAAGCCTTTTTAAAATAAATAAAAATCATTCCCATGTTTTGATTAGATTCAAGATCCCATTTCATACCTTCCCAAATTTAAATTAGATTATCTAAAATATATATTTCTTTAACAAAACCTATTTGTGTCTCAAAAAAATAAAGGGAAGAAAAGAGTAGAGCTTTCTAGCTAAGATTTTATCAAAAATATTATAAGATACATTCAATAGGGTAATATATCTCTAATTTATAACCTAAGTGTGGTCTCCATAATTTGGTATGAGATTAATAACCCCTCTATTAATATATGACCCTAAAAAGGCAACCTCAAGATCTTCTTTATATAGAGAGAGGCATTCTTGAGAAATCTAATCTATATTTTCCTTGTAAAATTTAGCAAGGAACCCATCAATCCCAGGATCCTTATCATCCTTAAGAGAATCAATAATAGACTTAACCTCATCTAAGGATATTTCACTATAAAAAAGGCAACAAGTTATCAATATATTTTTATAGGAATACAATTGGCACATAATTATCTATTTTTAATCACCAAAGGTTTTATACCATCAGAATGAAAGATATTTGAATAGAAGGGGGAAAATACCAATTTCATCTCTTAGGTGTCACTAGAAAAAGAACATTCACATTCAATCATAGAGATATTTTTCTTGGAACTATTGGCCTTAAGAAACATGAAGAAAACTTTTAACCCTTCATCTACAAGGTTGAGCCAATTCAACTTAGACTGAATTTGGGTGCCCTTGGAGATGAAGGCTTGATGCTACCTAAGTTGATGCTTAAGTAATGAAAGGTTATCCAAAATAAAATAATTATTTAGGTAATTTTGAATAGTAAGTTCTACAAAGATCAACTTTCTTGGGTAACCAACGTAGTTCTCCTTTTCTTGGCTTTAAATTGACCAAATCTTCTAGAAAATTTCTTAGAAAAATCCAATCAAGAGTTCTACCCATCAATAATGAAAGAGGATTCTAAGGTTGATTTGTCTATATTCCAAGAAGCACAAAACCATGTATAAATTCAATATCCTAAAGGTGCGAGACATTGAATTTATATATCCCCTTCTACTCTAGGAATTTATCATTGTCAATTTCATTCATAGATAATTTAATCTCAATTGGATGACGATTGTAAATAGTAAAAAGGATAAACATGACATGGTTATATTTATCCTTTTGTTGAATGGAAAAAAAACCCTTATTCAAATAAAATCTATCAAGCCTAGAGTATGCCCTCCTATTATTATGTTGGTATTACACCAGGTATACCAGATGCCTTTGCATTATATTTTTGACTTTTAAATAGGATTAAACAACTTGTGTATCCTTTTAAGCTTAGACTAGAAGAAAATTTCATTTCCCTTATAAATGTCCAAGTCCCCACCCTATTTGTCCTCTTTTTCCTCAACCATATTAAAGTCCCCCCAAGGATCTATATGATATCTCTAAGGTAAGAATCCATCCAATTCTATAACTATTACTTATATCTATAATTGTTAGGTGCATATACATTACAAAGTCCAAAACACTATCAATATTTTTAAATTATAATCCAAATATATCTTTGACAAGGACATGAACCATGATCTAAACAAACATATCCAACTCAGGATGTATGAGGATGGAAGCAACCCCTCTACCTTTAAGATGATTATTTGAAAATTGGGGGGGGGGGGGCACTTGTATAAATAAAATTAAGTATAGAGTCAAGATTAAACCAAGATACCTTAGTTTCTTATATAAAAAGGAATTTAATATCCTCTCTTGAGTACCTAAATTTTCTTATAATGGGCTTGTGGTCAGGGGACTCAAGACCCCTCACATTCCAATTGATTCCCTTTTTAAAAAAACACAAAGGGGGTTACCTACTTATGTAAACCTGAGGGATCATCCCCTCCTTTATTATTATGAAAAATCTCAAATCAAGGAGAAATTCTACTTTCTTTGGCCTTAGTCTTTAAACTATCATCAACTAAAATGAGTCCAATTTTGGGCTTACTATAGGAATCCCTAGTAATAGGGATATTAAAATAATTACTGTTTGAGATAATTTTAATCCATTTATAACATCCTCTAACCTTGATAGGATGCAATGCATTCTTATCAATAATACCCAATGGGGTTGGGTCCCCCTGGTTAACAAGATTCAATTCTTTAGAGATCAGCTCAAGGGAGACCACCATGGGGGATACAGAATCAGAGCACTCTTACAAATAAGGTGACATCAAGGTATCAATGGTAGTGGAAACCATTTTAGATGGCTTGGATTTGATGATAATATATTTTACATATTTCTTACCCTTAGAGAGGGGGAGAACATCTTCATGAATAACACCACCCTCATCTTGAATAGAAAAATCAAGGTCTAGAGAAGTATTAAGTGGAATCATAATACCAAAAACATCCTCTTTTAAAACTTCAAAGAGGGAGGTAGGAGGAAGATCATAATACTAGTGGCCCATTACACAAGTTATATTTGACATAGCATCTTATCTACAAACCCCATGAATCTTTTCTAACAACACCCAACCTAAGATAGGAGGTGATGCATTGCCTTTATCAAAATTGAGGTCAAATAAGGATTATCTCTCATTAAAACCTTTTTAGTATGTTCAAAAAAATAATCATTAGAGAAGAAACATCTTAGGCAAAAGGTTCTATCTGCACTTTTCTTTTAATCACATTTAAATCCTTATTGAGCAATGGGAAATTTTTGTTGAGATGCCCACCTTTTTTGAAAAAAGAAAAAACATTAAGTCCACCTAAACCCTTAATGGAGAATCAAAACAGAAATAATTTTAGGTGAAAAATAAGAGTTTTAAGGGATACATCCAAGGCTATTTAGGAAATTATTACCCTAGAATTCATATAGGATAGATATCTCCTAGTGTATTCTATTCTCTAAATGTCTCCTAGGGGATTAAGAACTTGTAGAAGAAAGTTGAATAGTTGAATAGGAACATTTTCAATATCAACCCACCGTGGAGCTGATTTAAAGTCTAAATATTCATAGTGCATCAAAGGGTTCCATGAGATAGATTTAAACATTTTTGGCCAACATTCCATATAGGTTTACTAATAGCTCTTATTTATATGTTTGAATTTTTAAAAATCACCATAAAAACCTCTTGCTTAAACATTATGAAAAATGTAACATATATACCCTTTTTTCTCCCACACATAATTAGTCTAATTATCAAAAAAATCCTTGAAGGTCACATATTTTTGTTTAGGCACACAAATTAAATAATGTCATTATTGAGTTAGGTTTCTTCTGACTACAAATCTAAATCCATTGATTCATTAGGGCACAAAGAAAGGGTATTTCCTAGGCAAAGAGGCCTACTAGTTTCTATAAAGTGTTGCTCATTAGGTTTAGAGGTGAAATAGTCTCTACTACAAAGGATGAAGATGGATCCATTTTAATGATTTAGTTCTTCCTCTTACCATAGAAACTTGATAAATAGGTGTTTGCCTAAAGCTGGTTTATCCACATGATTTTGGTCTAATTCTTATACAAAACGTGTTGGGGATCAACCAACAATAGATTACAATTGTGAAAGCAATAAATGTGGAATTAATTCAGATAGACAAGTAATTAGAATGAGATAATAGAAAGAACAAGAGATACAAGAAACCACCCTAAAAACTTGTATTAACAAACTCTTTACAAAAGGAATACAATTGAAGAAACTTCTTTCTTCCACACCTCTCCTAGATGTATAGATCTCTCACTAGATCTCTATCCCTCAAGAGCTCTCTCTCTCAAGAACAATCAACTCCAACAAGCCTAAATTAATTCAATTCTATACTGTTCTTCACATACCAATGAATTATTTCAATAATTCACCCAACTATCCAAAAACTACAATAAGCTAAGAAGATCTAATTCTTCATATAGAATTAGGAGACTTGAGCATGCACTTCCAACAAGCAGTTAAGCCACTTGAACAAGGGATCTAAAAATAGTATTATTAACAATAGAGACGCGAGCTTGAGACTACAACTCGAACTCATCATGCAAACACTCGCTTCTATCCATGGAAATAGCTTTCTGGACACGCAGGTAACTGAAGTCGGTTCCTGCTGCTTGTCTGTGACTGCCGTCGGCCGACCCTCTATCGACATCAGCATCTCTGCAATTGCTCCTAACCGACATCGATCGCTCCTAACCAATGCCAGTGTCTGTGTAGACCCAAAACTGCTAATGAATCTCCTTGGTGAAGCTTTTATCTCCACACCCTAACAATCTCCCACTTGGAGATAAATAGCTGCACCAGTACCTATACAATAACATCTTCTAGCTCCTCCATCTTCAACTCAATCATGAAGACCAACAGAAGTTGAATGAAGATTCAAATTCTCCTTTGTAACCAGCTTGGTTAACATATCAATAGGATTCCTATCTATATGGATCTTCTCCAGCTTCAACTCACCATCTTCCAATACCTGTCATATGAAGTGGTACCTTAGCTGTATGTGCTTTGTTCTTGAATGAAAGGCTGAATTTTTAGCCAAATGGATTGCACTCTGACTGTCACTATACAATCAGCAACTCTCATGCTCCCTACCAAGCTCATCCATGAACCGTGTCATCCAAATCATCTCTTTGCTAGCTTCTGTGGCTGCAATATACTCTGCTTTTGTAGTTGACAAGGCAACAACCTTCTGCAACTTAGATATCCAGCTAACCGCCATTCCACCTACAGTGAAAACATAACCTGTAGTGCTCCTCCTACCATCCAAATCACCTGCCATATCTGAATCTACATAACCATGTAGAGAATTATGTGAACCTCCATAGCACAAGTGCCTACTGCTGGTTCCTCTCAGATATCTAAGGATCCACTGAACTGCTTTCCAATGTTCCTTACCTGGATTGGCCATATACTTACTTACCACTCCCACTGCTTGGGCAATATCCGGTCTAGTACACACCATTGCATACATGAAACTCCCTACTGCAGAAGAATATGGAACCTTACTCATGTACTCTACCTCATCATAAGAATTAGGACATTGTTCTTTACTCAACTTAAAATGTCCAGCCAAAGGTGTGCTTACCGGTTTAGCATCCTGCATATTGAACCGTTTCAACACCTTGTCCACATAGTCTTCTTGAGACAATATTGACCTGTGATTTTTCCTATCTCTCTTAATGCTCATGCCAAGGATTTTCTTTGCTGCTCCCAAATCCTTCATAGCAAACGTTTGAGCTAATTTCACCTTAAGCTTAGAGATATCCTGCATGTGAGATCCTGCAACCAACATATCATCTACATACAACAATAGAATAATATATCTACTGTTATCAAATCTCTTGAAATACACACAATGGTCTGATTGATACCTACTGTAGCCATGCTCAGTCATAAACCTGTCAAATTTTAAGTACCATTGCCTAGGAGCTTGCTTGAGGCCATACAAGTTTTTCTTCAATCTGCACACAAACTTCTCCTTACCCTTGACCTCAAATCCTTCTGGCTGTTCCATATATATTTCCTCATCCAGATCTCCATGAAGAAACGCTGTCTTAACATCTAGCTGCTCAAGATGCAAATCCTCAAAAGCAACCAAAGATAATACAACCCTTATAGAAGTCATTTTAACGACAGGAGAAAAAATCTCACCAAAGTCGATACTTGGCTTTTGTGCAAATCCTTTCACTACTAATCTGGCCTTATATCTCATCTGTCCATTCTCACCTTCTTTCAACCTGTAGGTCCATCTGTTCTTGAGTGTTCTCTTACCAGCTGACAATTCAACCAAATCCCATGTTTGGTTCTCTCTTAAGGACTCCAACTCCTCAACCATGCCACGCTCCCACTGACTCTTGGACTCCACCTGTATTGCTTCTTCAAAACTCTCTAGTTCTCCACCATTAGTTAGTAATAAATAAAATAAAGAAGGAGAATATCTAATTGGAGGCTTACTCACCCTTTTTGACCTCCTAAAGGGTGTCTAAAACTCGTTCACAACATGCTGTCCACCCAAATTCTCTGACAGTGACCGACCTCATGCACCTGTAGACCTGTTACTGGCTGACGTCGATTCTACTTGACCGACCTTGGTACCTGTCCTGCCAACGTCGGTCTCTATACGGCTGACGCTGGTTTCTGTACTGTCGACACTGATTCCTAACCTGTCGATGTCGGTCTCTATGTTTTCTTGCAAGTGATTATTTCTTTTTCCCGCGAGCTCATCTTGGACTTTCACCTCATCCAATTCACCATTGCTCTGCTCAGATTGATTTAGCTTCCTTAGCTGATCACAATACATCACTCTTTCATTGAAAACAACATCATGGCTCCTGATTACCTTGTTAGTTTCTAGATTCCACAATCTATAACCAAAATCATCTGAGCCATAGCCAATAAACGTGTACCTCATAGACTTAGCATCAAGCTTATTTCTATTTTCCTTATCTATGTGCACAAAGGCTTCACAACAAAAAACTTTGAGATATGAGAGATCAACCTTTTTACCTATCCATGCCTCTTCTGGAATACCACCATCAAGAGCTGTAGAGGGTCCTCTGTTAATCAGGTATACTGTAGTGTCAACAGCTTATGCCCAAAAATGTAAGGGCAAACTGACATGCAATCTCATACATCTTGCATGCTCCATTATTGTCTTGTTCATCCTTTCAGCAATTCCATTCTATTGAGGTGTCTTTGGAACCATCCTTTGCCTATGGATTCCATGCATGTAACAATAATCTCTAAACTTATGACTGCATAACTCACCACCATTGTCTGATCTCAGGCACTTTAATCTTTTACCTGTTTCATTCTCAACCATAGCTTTCCAAACTTTAAAAGTCTCAAATACATCAGATTTTCTTCTAATACAGTAGATCCATACCTTCCTTGTAGCATCATCTATGAAGGATACATAGTACTGTGATCCTCCAATGGAAGCAACCTGAGCCGGTCCCCACACATCTGTGTGAACAAGCTCCAACTTGTGCCTCTTCTTAGTAGACCCAGTCTTGAGAAAACTAACCCTTTTTTGTTTTCCAAATACACAGTGCTCACAAAACTCTAGATCTATGCCTTTTAAATCTAAAAGCATACCTTTGGACTTAAGAATTGACATCCCCTTCTCACTCATGTGGCCAAGCCTTGAGTGCCACAATTTAGCATCCACATCTGAAGTAGATAATACAGAAGGAGATTTGTTAGTAACACAATTACACAAATAAAGAGTACCTTCTCTCTTACCTCTGGCCATAACAAGTGCACCGTTGGTCACCTTCCAAGATTCTGCTATGAGAATTACTGTAAAACCCTCATCCCCTAACTTTCTTGCAGAAATCAAATTTCTCTTCAAGCTAGGAACATGCATCACATCTCTCAACACCCATGTGTTGCTATTCTGCATCTTCAGCTGCACTTTACCTTTGCCAATTATTTTACAGGGCTCATCATCCCCTAGATACACTATTCCAAAATCTCCATGGATATAGTCACTGAAATATTCCCTGTTAGGGGTAGCATGAAAAGATGCACCAGAATCTAATACCCAAGATTCTATATTATTATGCAGAGAGAAAATTAAAGCATCTTGTGTAATACCTGCAATCTTGGCTTCTTCTTTTCCTTCATGCTGATTATCCTCCTTAGGCTTTGACCAACAATCTCTGCTTGTGTGCCCCATCTTTCCACAATTCCAGCATTGTGGCCTTCTGCCATTTCTGGATTTAGATCTGCCTTTCCCCTTAGATTTGGATCTTGATCTGCCTTTCTTGCTCTTCTCTTTCTGCCTTCCCCTACTCTCAAAACTTAAAGCGTTCCCAGATGTCTCTTCTGTGCTTTTCCTGAATATTTCCTCATTCAAGATAACACTAACAACATCCTCTACTTTCAAAATATTTGATGCAGATGAAGTATTACTTACTGCCATTACTAAGCCATGCCAGCTTTTAGGCAAAGAACATAATATCAAAAGAGCTTTTATTTCATCATCAAACACTATATTCACTGAACTTAATTGATTCACAATTCCATTGAAATCATTCAGATGAGTAGAAACAGATCCACCTTCATTCATATGCAAATTAAATAACTGCTTCATAAGATATACCTTATTAGAAGCTGAGGGTTTTTCATACAAATTTGCTAACATAGTCATCAACTCTACCGTAGACTTTGCCTATGATAAATTGGATATCATAGTGGATGCTAGACTCAGTCTTATAGACCCCAGAGCCTTTCTATCAAGAACTTCCCATTCTTCATCCTCCATGTCTTTGGGCTTCTTTGCAATGCCACCTAACGGTATGTAGTGATCTTTCTGATACAGATAATCCTCTATCTGCATTCTCCAATGTTGGTAATTTTTGCCATTGAACTTTTCCATTCTCAATTTACTTTCATCTACCATTGCTTCTCCCACTCAAATAGAAATCCCTGCAAAAACCCCTATGAGAACCTGTAATCAATACACACTACACAGATCTGAACCACCTATTAGTGAACTTGAGCTCTGATACCAATTGTTGGATATCAAGCTCTGAACCTGTAACCAAGGCTCTGATACCACTTGTTGGGGATTAACCAACAATAGATTACAATTGTGAAAGCAATAAATGCGGAATTAAATCAGATAGACAAGTAATTAGAATGAGATAATAGCAAGAACAAGAGATACAAGAAACCACCCTGCAAACTTGTATTAACAAACTCTTTACAAAAGGAATACAATTGAAGAAACTTCTTTCTTCCACACCTCTCCTAGATGTATAGATCTCTCACTAGATCTCTATCCCTCAAGAGCTCTCTCTCTCAAGAACAATCAACTCTAACAAGCCTAAATTAATTCAATTCTGTACTATTCTTCACATACCAATGAATTACTACAATAATTCACCCAACTATCCAAAAAACTACAATAAGCTAGGAAGATCTAATTCTACATATAGAATTAGGAGACTTGAGCATGCACTTCCAACAAGCAGTTAAGCCACTTGAACAAGGGATCTAAAAATAGTATTGCTAACAATAGAGACACGAGCTTGAGACTAGAACTCAAACTCATCATGCAAACACTCGCTTTTGTCCACGGAAATAGCTTTCTGGACACGCAGGTAACTGACGTCGGTTCCTGCTGCTTGTCTGTGACCGCCGTCGGCCGACCCTCTACCGACGTCGGCGTCTCCACAACTGCTCCTAATCGACATCGGTCACTCCTGACCGACGCCAGTGTCTGTGTAGACTCGAAACTGCTAATGAATGCTCCTTGGTGAAGCTTTTAGCTCCACACCCTAACAAAACGTTCCAAAGAACAATCTTTATAATCTACTTGGACACCCATAGGTTTATTAATGCCTCTATATTTCACATAATCAATCACATGTGTAGGTGCATCTTTGTTGGGCACACCCATACACATTCATAATAAATTCATAAAAAACTTACTTTACTAAAGATAGCTCATGATTTAAGGAAAAATACATAAGGGCCCAAGATAAACAAAAAAATAGCAGGAAAAAGGAAAGAAAAATAACACTCACCAAAATAAAAAAATATATCACAAAGATACCCAAATAGATTATAAACCAAGGAAAGTTGAATACCAAGGTAGCAAAGGTATCTAAGGCTATAAATTGGCAAGATCAAGGGATTGAAGCTCATTAATGCAAGATGACTATTCATATTCCACTTGAAAAGCTCCAAGACCCTCCATTCTCTCATATATTTCATTTTCAAAATAAAAAATATGTAATTATAACAATCATTATTTTAATTAGAAAATATACACTATGATTATCCACTATAACTATCATATATTGTATAAAATAAATAACCAATCACTTAAGGAAAATAGTGAGGAATATTTCAAAACACAAAGAGGTTTTGTGATTTTAATAGATATTAAATAAATGAAAACCATTAATTATTTTGAAAATATATTCACCATTAGTATTCTAAGCCAAATTTAATAAAAATTGTAATGTTAATTATGAAAAATCCATAAATACTTTTGATGGAAAAAATGGTTTGTGATCCAATAAAAACAAGTAACACAAACTTCTAAGCATTTTAAAATATAATAGTTTTGAAACAGATATTAGAAAATAAAGAATAAACCTAATAATCATAAGCATGAAACCCCAGGGAAAAAGAAGAAAAAATAAATTTACACCTATAAAGATGAAAACAACTAAAAAATAGGTATGAAAATCAAATGCTTATTTAGGATTCAGAAATAATAAAAATAAAGATGAAACCCAAGGGAACCCTAGGGTTCTATGTTTTATACAATATATAATTTCACCAATATGTTATAACCCTTTTTTATTAATGAACTTAATAAGATAAAATTTAAGAACTAATTCAGATTATATGATGTATTAAAATAAACATGAACATGAATGTAAATCAGAATATGATTAGATAATTTCATTTAATATTAAGGTAAAATAGTAAGGGGTTAAAATACTTTGAATTTTATTATATCGTACATGTTTGAGACTAAATGTAGATATAAAAAAGATAGAAAACTAGACTGTGAGTCACTCATATAAAGATATAATTCTCTAAATACATCTATAAATAGCTATCAACTTTTAAAATGATACTAAATGATATCATGTTTCATAACCTAATGATTTCAATTGATTTAATTTTTTCCTTTATTTCTAAATAGTCTATTCCTATTTTTAAATTGTATGTTTGAAATATTTAGTATCTATTTGTGTACATAATTCCCAAAACATGTCTCCTTCTATTTGAATCTTTATGTCCACTTTTAGCTTTAGGTTTTTGTCTATAAAATCTAGATAAGGTGGCTTTATCTAATCCTAATCACTCCTCATGAATATATGAGCATTGCTTACATATATAATACTCTAAAGAGGGAAGTCAAACCTTATGTAGTTCTACCCATTAGGTGCATGTGTACAATAATTCTCTTTAATGAATTATTTTGTGATTTAACTTTTTATGCTTGTAAAATTTTATATATGTCTTAGCTTTGATGTGTTTTATACTTGGATATGACCACCTCTTTGTGATCATTTTTTGAATTCAAAAAAATAGGGAAGTCGATTTGAATGTGGAGATGTATTTAGTATGCTTGATTGACAAATGATATATAGGAATAAGATTAGACATATTATATATCTATAAGGGACTATTTGGGTACATTATCATGCCACCAACATGAAAAATTTATGATATGACCTATAAGAAGGATTCAAATTTTAAAGTGTTTATTTTTGGGTGTGAGACAAGTCAAGGTTTGGACAATTCTATAATTTTCTAATAGTTTGAGTCTAAAAATAATATCTGAATGATAGGACTATTAATCATACAATTTTAATATTATTTTGAAATGATTATACATAGAATATGGAATTATTATAGGTGATAAATAGATAAATTAGAAATGTTGAACCCATGAAAGGGGGTAAATGTGATATAAGGGTGAATAATATTTATATGTGTATCCACAAGTCAATTGATGTGAACATAAGTAGAAATTGACATTTATAAGTACATAATATTATATTTTAGTATCTAAAATTAGTAAATGAAACCATTTAATATTAATGAACATATATTTTTTAAGGTGGTATAATGTGATGAAGTTTCCTTTTGGATATTTAAACTTCAAAGGAAATGCATGTGAGATTTAATATAAAAAAGTAGTTTGAAATCGACCCAGTTATACTACGTGTGAGATTTAAACTACTTGGAGATTTAAAATTATAAAGTACTAAATCTCAAACTACTTTGATCACGTGATATTTAATATAGTTGGGATAAAGTCTTATGGATTTATCACTAATTTTCATAAATTTTGGGAAAATTATTTTTAGAATTGAGACATATTATATACATTCTATAGATAATATCTTACATTTTGATAAATAATGTATGATAATACACATCAAAGATGTATATTACATGTAAATTCACTAAATCACACACACACACACACACACACAAGCACGTGCGCGCGTGTGTGCGCACACACACACACACATATTCATATTATACACCATTTAAAATATATTTGATTAGGAGACATGGAAATGGTTCATTCGTTTCTCACCACACATTGATACTACATCCTTTGTAAGATCTAACTGTTGAGATTTTACCAATATAAAATAGTTTTCTCCCTTGAGTAGAGAAATATATATTAAACACCCTTTATGGCCTTGGAAAAACTCCTATTTTTAGGTTTAAATGGTTACACCACTTGACCTTTACCAAATTGGCTAGATTGGTTAGATTATGTTTACACTTGAGTTGTATGATTAAAATTTAGTTTTATCAATGGAGTTATCACAACTCACCCCTACATTATTTTTTTGGCAAGATCACCTAAAAAATCCCATATTCAATTATCCAAGGTTAAATTTTAAACCTCTCTCTCTAATACTTGAGCAAGGAAGAATCATAATAAAATAAAAGTACCAAGGGAAACATGGTTTCATGGATAGATAAGTGTATTTCTTCCATTTCTCCATTTACTTTCAATAATTTTATTTTTAAATTTGCTTATTATGTGTGATAATTACACTGTAACATGATCTTGTAGGCAATGTATAAACATAAAACTCAAAAAAGAATCAAACAAAAAAATGTGTGTTGTACATACCAAATTATGCATTTATTTCCTTTATCCTAGTAATTTTAAATTTATGCATTACTAGATTAAATTGAGGGAAAATGTAGATAATAAAATATGATTTTATATTCCATACTAGTCTTCTACAATTAAAAAATACCAATCATGGCTCAACCGCTTAGTTTATGGCCTTTTCACTTTTGAAAGGATCATGTTTTCCATCTCTCTAAGCTAAATTATTTATTCTATAATCTGGCCCTAACATTCCAATGACACAAATAGATTATATCATGTATTCTACATAAAACTTAACTTCCATGTTTCATAAATAGTTATATATCCTCAAAAACTTTTTACCCTACATGGGACTGGTGTCCAAATTAGGACATTAGTGTTAACTCTAGTGTGCCAATTCTAATTGTAGTATCCTTAACTTCCAAAATATCAAATTTAAAATATCTTAATATGTATAGGTTGGCCTATTTATATTATTTAACCCTATAATAATATTATTTAAAAATATATGGCATAAATACAAATCAATATACATTCATTAGGAATCCAAGAAATAACCTCTCAATCTCACACTACTCTATTGATAATCATTTATATAAGTGAGATACATTTCCCTATTCTTCCATATTTATAAATTAGTCATAAGAATAGTTTTACTACATCTCTAAATCATTAAAATAGAGACCCATAACAAATATATTTCAAGTTATAATATATATCACTAGATACACTCACATATAGCATATTTCACAATTATTCACACACAAACCCACATAAGGGGGATAGTTGCATTGGTCTAAGGCCCTCTTCAGATTATATGTCTATTTAGGTCAAAGTCATTAACAAAGGGATATTTGATGTTATCTTGACCTCATTTGATCCCACTAACTTATATTTTGTAAGGTGACATGTCCAAATTATACGAACTAGGGTTTTAATTAAAATAATGATTCTAGGAACTTGGGCACATGATTTGAATTGATAACCTACAAGGTGATAGTGAACCTTAATAGGCAAAATTTATTATTACATAAAATAATATCTATTTATAACAATACATAAGTGTCAAAATTAGGATAAAAAATTTGATGTTGGTGTCATAATTGATAGAAATTTAATTTACAAAATCTAATGAATCAATAAGAATCACTAGACTACCTAATTATGTACATGTGTAGTTTATATCTACCTATGCACCATTTTATAAGCTAAATGTTATTTATCTTTCAAATTTGTTACCCTCATAATATTTTTTAGCATTGTACTTTTTTATATTTAAGATATTCTCAAATTTGTTATATTTATCATAATATTATAAATATGAATTATTCAATTGGAATGTATTAGAATATCTTATCCCATAATTGAATAGCATATTACCCATAACCTTAACTCAAAAAAGTCTTAAACAATCACACATAATGATTATCTACAATCATTCATAATGATATGTGCCATAGTAGTGAAGCACAGGTTATAAGGATGAGTTTGTTAGAGTTCAAATATTTTCTTCTAGCACAAGAATCATTTTTTTAGATAGTTTTTATATTTGAGTGACTAATAGTCATTTTATAGTATTCTCTACCACATGCACATTGTATCAGACTAGAACATAATAGTAATAACCTAAGTAGAATATTTCTCTTTGTAATTTGCATAAGAAAAAAAATTTTAATTGAACATATACTTGTATTATTTATATTTGCTTAATTTATAAATATATAAGATAATATGAATATTAAAAAGTCCTATATTATTTATTTAATTAATACAAAATAAGGTAAAACATATTGGTGAACATAATGCTTGTATGTCAAAACCTTACATTTTACCTTATGGTTGCATCCTTATTATATGGTTTTAGATTTTTTAATTTAATTTTTTTTAGGAATAATTTATGATCTCTCATAGTCCACATAAAAAATTCATGTTTAAAAGGAATATACATAGTTTATATTTTCTAACTTATGTTATGACTATAATAATTACCTATTGCTTTCCAAAAATATGAAATATCTTTAACAAATTGTTTTAACCTTTTAGATTTTTACTAATGTAAATATTATGTTTGATTAAAGGGATGAGTAGTCTAAATCAATGAAAAAATATGCATAAAATAACCACTAGTCTATTATATATTTGGATTAGCTTTTACTTTCTAAAAATAGTTATGAATATGGGCAAATAAAGACTTGTCTTGAAAACCCCTAATTCAAAAGATCTGAGTGATGGAAACTAAGATATGACCAAGTCTAAGTGTCATCAACTAGATATCTATATCAAAATCCATATTGGATAATAGATCCACATTTAGATAATAATGACATGTGGATCTATTATCCTGAAAATGGCGCTAGTGTCCTTTGTGTAAGATGGTACCAAACTTATGGGTGTACCTACATATATGTTTATAGGTTATATTATTACATGTACCAAGTATAAAACTATGTATTTTGCCTATAATAGATTATTTAAGATGAAAACCCTAATCTTCCTTACATGTAAGGCATGCACTGAAAAGTTTGTGAGTTAGTAGGATAGTTAGGATGTCCTCAACACCCTACTATTAAGAGAGTTTCTTACATACCAATACTCTAAGAAGGGATCAAGACTAATGTAGTTATCCTCACCTAAGCACTATTTAAATTGAAAGTGATGCTATTATTATAATGGTTTTGAATGCCTTGAGTGTGCTTGACAATGGAATTTTGGAAAATATGAGCTTAGGGAAGCTATAGATGGTAGTATGTAGAAGTAGGGTAGAATAGGGATAAATAACCTTGATTTTACTCTTGTTTCATGTTTAAATAGGTATTTTAATATAATTATCATCTATTGTATAGAGGTGAAAAAATTGTATTTATAGTGTTATGTAGCTTATGCAGAAAATAAAATATGTCTAGGCTGACCTTAAGAGGGGTTTACCTTTGAAAATGTATTCATTATAGAAGGATAAGGTAAAGGACATTAGCACCATTTTTGGGACACTAGTGACATGTAGATCTAGTGTCCTTAATTTGGTGCTAATGTTGAGATATAATAATGCTAGGCACAAAGGGCCAAGATCAAGAAATGAGGGTCAAAGATTATATTTAAGCTGACTAGGGATGTTTGTGGTCTACACAAAGGTCATAAAAGTATGATAATAGGATTTAAGATAAGTCTAGGGATAATATAGGAATAATTTGTCTCAATTAACACTCTTGTCACTCAAATACCACACTTAGGTGATTACATTTTCCCCCTTCTATGCTATAACTGTAGCTAAGAAAAATGACTAGTATAAAGGAAAAAGAAGCTTACATAGACTTACCTAGGAAGTGAAGCCCATAAATCTAAGTTTGTGTATGTGAAGTTAGGCCTATGTATGTGAAGTATGATCTGAAATGTGACCTTAAAGGAAATGTACATAAATTAGTCTTTTCTTAAGAGATTAAAATTAAAAGACTATATTAAGTAAAGAAGTAAATGAGTAGAACTGAGTAAAGGTATGAGAAATAGAAAATGAGTGAATACACATCATTAAGTACATGAACCAATGCATGAACATGGTGGCAACATGTTTTTTTGTGTGTGTGTATGTATATAGTGATCAAATTATTAAATATATTGGAATAAGCTGATAACTTGCTCAATCCTCATGTGTGGGTGGCTCAAGAACTCAATCCAATTTTGAATCCATCATTGTCCACTCTTGCTTGGTGAATCATGGCCTATGAATAACTTAGATTAGACTGATAGTGTGTCTAACCCTCTCATGTGGGTGGGTCAAAAACTCAAGTAGGCTATGACTCCATCATTTCCCACACATGTGTAGTAGTGAATATGAAACTAAACTACCAAAGTGATAGAAATATCTAAGTATATCTAACCATGTATGTCATCTTTGTGGCCACTCTTTTACATTAGGAAGTTCTATGCCACTTAAGAATGATAATGACTACAGATGGAGTAAGGCATAAAACTAGTGATAACTTAGAATATTATGTTAAGTGTATATAGCATAGAGAATGACATGGATTTTAAATTTCATTTGATCAACCTATGTGTAATTGAGCATATGGAAAAAATGTGCCATGCACATACCACCAATTTGATATCTAGTAATATTGATTCTAGACTGAGTTATAATAACTATGTCTGAGTATCTACACTAAATATGAGAATGATCATGCCACAAATGATGTAACCAATATGATTAAATGATATGAATCTAAGTTGAACTAGTGTAAATCTAAGTAAAATCTAATATTAACTATCAATATATAATTGGATATGTGTAAACCTATATTGTACTTGGTGTACTATTCTAACCAATCTAAACTATCTTAAAACTCAAGTTACTAGACATATCACCATATCTTGGAAATTAGTTCCCTGTGGCACTAGTGTCCCTATTTATGAATTGATTTCTATCTCATCTAAATTATATGTCACTATAATACTTTCTAAATTGTTATCTTTTCTTGTGTTTACATGTGTCTAATTTTATGAAACTAAGCCTGTATGTTGAAAAAATGTTTAGTGAATACGATATAGGAGCCTGATCTCTATGATAAACCAATGTGAATTCCCCCTATTTTGATGGTAGTTTTTACACCTATGTAATAACTATCCTCAAAATAAATATCTCTAGAAAATGTGTGTTAGCTAGAGCATATATGATAACTATGTGATAATATAATATAATGTGCAAACATAACATTAGAGTGTAAGATCCCTAGGTATAATAACTCCAAAATTCTACATAGACTAAATACTAAATGGATCCCCCCAAAGCCTAATTGGATGAAACTCAAATTTGATAGGGCATCCAAGTCAGATGGTAAAGCTAGTGGAGGAGGAATTATAAGGAATGATAAAGGGTGGATGACTACTATCTATGCTGGTGGAATAGGATGCTAGAGCAATAACTATACTAAAGCAATGGCTCTCTTATGGGGGTTAAAGTTGGCTATATCCCTAGGAATAAGGAACTTGAGTATACAAGGAGACTCTAAAATGGTGATAGATGTATTTAATAAAGCGTCAAATGTGGGAATTAAGCTAAAAGACATCATTATAGATATCTAATTTCTTTTGCAAAAGTTCTCTCGAGTAGAGATTTCCCATATTTACAGAGAGGGAAATAGTGTTGTTGATGCCTATGAAAATCTTGGTCAGCAATTTTCAGGTTGGAGTGTGTGGCGACAAGGTGTTCATATTCCCTTAAACATTAGGGATATTATTCAAAAGGAGATGACTTGTCAAGGATGAGGCACATTTATGACAAGGATAGTTCTCAAATGTGGTCCAGTTGGAAAGGACCATCATGGATTTCAGAACTTGATAACTTTGGTACTCTTTTGACAATCATTCATGATTTATTATATCATGAGGTTAAGGCATGTGGGCCTCATTATGAAAATCAATGGGAAATGATTTACAAGCATGGGAGTAGACAAAATCATCTTTGTAGGATACTTCAAATAATGATCCATCACATATTCATTATGCATAAGTGGAAACAAGCGTTAGCAACCATTTCAAAGCAGAAGGCTGAATTTAGGAACTCCATAGTTTGGGTCTACAAATACAAAATGGGAGGATATTGAATTCAAATAGAACTAGTCTCCTACTAAGAATTCAAAGATAATCCACTAGTTTGGCATTATTTTAAAGAAGGGGGAATCAGCCCATATCTGGAAAGGCTTAATGGGTTCGATGAAAACTTGTCTAAGTAATTTGTGAGATCTTGGTTAAATAGGTGGGTCACAGTGGGTGGAATAAATTTTCAAATCTTCAAAAAGGTGATTTTTATGGCCACTGGAATGACCATGCAGGGGATAAAGCTTCAAAGGAAAACAAAAATTATGGATCATGTAAGCCACAAACTCTTCCTAGGAGAGGGAGAAGAACTCATCCTGTATTAAGGAGGATTTGAGCATGCTAAACTATCAGAACCATGGGACGGAGTGTGCTTCATTCTCATGAAGCACTTCACACTTGAAGGTTGATTTACCATGTTCTATAATTACCATCTCCCTCTGTTAAATCACTTTAGGCACAATGCTATTATTAGTTTTCCTTTTTACCTGCTCTCCTCTTTAGAACACTCTATCCTTAGGGTGAGAGCAAAAATGTCTAAAAAGCTGGATATGAACCCTATTCCCCTACACCAGGGCCTCATTTTCTATTTATATAACTTTCACTAAGCCCTTGAGACATCCAAGACTATTAGAATTGATATTGGAGACATTCCTTTTGATTCGGTGTCTAGTGATGCTATTGATGAGTCTTATTTTTCCCCTGCTCGTACCAAAATAAAATATGTTTCTTTCTCCACCCCTAAAGTGACCCTTGTTGACACTCCTAGCTCCTTTTTGAGTAAGAAGGGTAAGAAGAGGAATGTTGATGAGGGGGAAGAGAATATTAGGGAGACCATGGAGGGGACCCATAAAAATCTAGGTAGGGCCATGGGGGGCCAAGGTGGTAAATCTTATAAGTCTTCCAAAATTAATAAGGAAGGCTTCTCCTTTAGAGTTTAAAGGTCAAGGTAGATTGCTAGTAAACCCACCCTAAAGGCTAGACTGATTGATTATTCAGAAAGTGCTTCAGAGGAAGCAACCCAGGAGGATGAGTCTAAGGAGCTAGAAATTTAGGAAATTTCTGAGGACACTGGAGGGAAGCATGAGACTAGGGATTTTGAGGTTACTGAGGAGCATGGTGCTGATACTACAGATACTACTAATAATAAGGGGAAAATGTATGTCAAGGAATCTGGTGAGGAAATAGAGAATGAGACTAATTAGAAATCTTAAATTGGGGCCTTGAAGGATTGTATTTAAAAGCTAGAGTAGAATTTCACCAAGGGACTCTGGAATACAGTTCTCCTAAACATGTCTATGCTGAAAGAAGTGGGTAATACTGGGCATGCTGATAATGTAGAGAATACTAAGAAACTTAATGATCTTTTCAAATCAATGGCTATGTAAGAAGAGTCCCCTCTGACTCTAGTCTTTTTTTTTCTTGTTATTTTGTCTTTATGTCTATTGGTTCTTGGCTAGTGCTGTCATCTCTCTAAAGGCATATTTTGTTTGATTGCATTCTTGTCTTTTTTTCTCTGTGAAGGGTTTGGCTCCTAGTTTGCTACCTTACCTTTTCAAAAACATTAGAGTGTAAGAGAATATGAGCATAAGTGTGTAATATAAGATGTATGTTACTTCTATAATTTCAAAATGGTTTCAAGATAAATGTAATCAATATATATAATAGTAATTCTAAGTAAAACTAAGTAACTACCTACGAGGATATGGTATGATGTACATCAAAACACCCAATTGGGAAAGGTAGATACATGAGGTCCCTCATGACATAAAAAATGGTATGTGTAACAAGTAAATAAAAGTGTCATGGAGATGACACATATGATATTTCATATATAAAAAACACATGAGGCATGAAAAGTAGGCCAAGTGGGCATAATACAAGGGACATGGGCACATGCCACTAAATTTGAGAAAATGAGACATACAAGGACATGCTCAAATGTCCACATATGAAAGAAATAATCAATTTGGATTAGAGCCACATAGAAGTACATTTTTAAATGTCTTCATACACAAATATTAAATCTCACATAAGGTATGTGGGCACATGTCCAAGGCATACATTTTGTGAATAGAAGTGGCCTAGAGCCAAATAATAATGGCATATTCAAATGACCTTGAATAGAAGAATCATAGAAATACTATCAAGTCTAAACTATGAAATCTATAAATGAAATCATGAATGAATGTAATAATAATTTGTGTAAGAGCTAGGATGTAGATACATTGAGTCTAAAGTAATGATAGTCAATAAAAAATATGAGTACTAATATAAATGATCAATATCAAGATATAACAATGCTAAAACTAGAATGTATAGAATTTAAGGATATAACTTAGAATATAAACTATGTATAAGATACCTCCAAGTGGGTGAATGTGTTAAGTGAATAACCATGGATCATGTATATACCCTCAGTGGGTAGATAATAATAAGTATATATTAGTGTAGTGGACTTGAGTATTATAAGCACTCAATAAGAACAAGTTAAGCGTTTAGTATGATAAAACTAACTATACTAATATAGCTAGAATATGTAGTTTCTAGAAAATATAAGAAATGTAACATAGACATTCATAAAATCTATAAGATTTGTGTTTTCTAAGTAATATATATATTTTTTTTTTGGACATGTTATATTATTTTTTGATTTTCTATAAATAATCTATGTACAAGTAATATGAAAATGATCTATGTAAAAGGAGAAAGAGAGAAGGAAAGTACATACAATATGGTAGGAACCATACTAGCCAATTAGTCTCATAAGAGACTCACTATCACTGTGATCTATGTCAAATAAGGGAAATATGATAATTCATTCTATGTGAAATGTAAACTATGATCCTATAATCTATTGTACTAAAGTGATTTGTAACTATGTCTACATCTACCTATGTGGTGGTGCTAAGAATATATGGCACTGACTATGGTGTCTTATGAACTATAGGGGTCTTAGGAACCTATTTGGTAGAAGAAGTTATAGGTAAAATAGGTTACCTATCTTGAGAACATATAGAACCAAATGATACTGATCTTGCAATAAACTAAGTGGAGGAAGTCCTCTAAAATCTATGAAATATCCCTAATGTAAGGGTATATCTAATAATGGTATTTATCATAGAGTATGTGCATGTGTCAATACTGTAAGAGTAGACCTCACCTAAATTAGTGGGTCTAATAAAATATATGATGTATCCATATAAAATTTAATCTTATTTTTAATTTAGAACTATGTTATATCTAATAATGATGCCAAAATTGTAACTAGTGTTTGTGTTGTCACTACCTATGGGATAGGTAGAGGATACTCATATGGAAGAATCTAAAATTTGACCACCTAATTTATGTGTATGTATTTTACACATCTATACACTATGTATGGGATGCCTCATAACTACTGTATCCATGGCCTACCCAATAATATGTCAATCATGCTCGCACTAGATATGAATAAGAATTGAGTGGCTATATGTATTGGTCTAACCTACAATGGAAGCACAATATCCCCTATGGAGCTCTGAACATGAACACTAAAACCACTAATAATTGTGTTTATGGTAAATATATCCTACTCTAGGTACCCCAAATTTTTTAAAAGTTTCATAGTGGACATACTAATGCTTCACCCATTGTCAACCATAACATTATGGATATGATGATGATCATTATATGCTCATATAAAGAGTGTGTGTAAATCTATATCATCATCAAAAAATTATTACTCTAATAAGGTGAGGAGTTTTATATGTGTGACTATACTATGTTACATGTCAATGATGTTGTGTAATGGTTATGCCTCCTCTATAATAATATGATATGAAGATGGTGATGGATGTGCTTGATATGTGTAGTGAAGACCTGATGTATTCCCTACCTCATTTTTTGTGTGCTTTAGAAATGGATTTTATAATATATTTGATGCCTTAGATTTAATTCTCTATAATTTTTGTGAATTCATGGTTGTTCCCACATGAATAATGTTAGCCTTAATAAAATATTTTATCTTATGTTTTAGGTGTATGCATTTTTTTTATATGGCTTGGTGCCCTATGATACTCATAGAATGCATTAGAATTGTATTTATTTGGAAGAGTCTATGTCATATCAACCTATTTAAAGGTAGGGAGAGATATGACATTGCATTTTGAGAGATATTTTAAAACCCATGTTGGTGACTTTGTAAGGTTCATGAAGATTTAACACTAAGGAGAGGATAAAACCAATCTAGGGGATGGATTAGAAGCTACCTTGATTGTGTCCTTTTTATCACTCTTATTCTTGGTTTCCCTTACCTTATATGGAGGCTTATTTAAACTCATAATAGTTGATTTTAATCCATTATTATACTTTATTTTTCCCATTGATAAAAGTTTGACCTCTCTTTCTTTTACTGTGTGGCATAAATTTATGAATGTAGGAAACTACTTAAACAAGATAGCTTCATGCAATATTGGTAATAGATTTTATTTGAATATTTCCTAAATTTATCTTTATTCCATGGGGATAGTCAATTTAGCTAAGATAGTCTTGTATCATAAGACATATTCAATGATAGGTTCATTTGACTTTTGTTTCAACTCTACAACTTGGGCATATGATATCTTATCACTGATATTGATGAAGTGTAATATAAACATGTATGAGAAAGGATTGAATGTTGTGATAGATTTATTTGGTAGGTCATAAAACCATTGTAGGGCATAATCCTTTAAATTATATGGAAATAACTTCATGAGAATATAATCATTAGACACACAGTCCAAACATGATTTGTAGAAAGATCTGAGATGGTGTTATATGTCACCATTTCCATCATATAATTTAAGCCTAGGTGACACAAATATTTTTGGCAAGGGAGTTGTCACTATGTGAATTTTCAAAGGTATATTTAATATAATATTAGAATCAAAGGCATGTGATAGCCTAGTGGCTCCCTTATCAAGATGTAACACTTTAGCATGTAGATTATGAATCTCTTACATAAGGGATTATACA
The DNA here is from genome assembly GCA_037957365.1 of Torreya grandis. Lineage (NCBI taxonomy): Eukaryota > Viridiplantae > Streptophyta > Pinopsida > Cupressales > Taxaceae > Torreya > Torreya grandis. The sequence continues at coordinate 1,330,524 of JARHVA010004241.1, read as the reverse complement.
TCTAGAGTAGAGGAACTAGCCACTAGAAGTGTATCTTTCAATGAAGGTTTTTGAATTACAATTTTAGGTTTTTCTAGCTGAGTTGGCCCCACTCTAGGTGTAAAAAAGTTATTATTTTGAAGAGTTGAAGATTAACCATTATTTGTTTTGTTATTGATTTCCAATATGGATGGTAGGATTTGTGTGTGATCAAGGGGTTGTTCCCAAATTATATCTCTAAAGATATATAATATCTCATCTTTGTTTATAATCATGGTATCCTTGTTAAGTGGAGTGAGAGTGTCCTAATTTTCATTTTTTATATCATTTTGTTATTGATTATATTGTTTATATTTATATTCATTGTCATTAAAATCCACATAATCATGGTGTGAAAAATCAATAACTATAATTATAATAGGTCCCTTATCCATTTTATAGGATCAAATAGTAGGAATCTAAATATGCTTCATAGTATTACCACCTAGTCTAATGCTTCTTCTTAATGGAAGAGAGATATCTTTTATAGATGGCATATAGTAAAAAAAATTAGAATAAATATATTAAAATATAATATATGAAATATAAAAAATTGAAAGTAGCTAATGAAAATAGGAAAAATAAGGATATAAAACCTAAGAGCATCTAGGGTTAAAGTTTAAGCAATACTTTAAGTAATTCAAATTCATCAATTTTTATAACCTTTTTGGGTTTTAATAATATAAATCCTATGTTTGATCAAATGGATTAGCATTTAAATGAGTGAAATAATATTCATAAAATAACCACTGATCTATTACATATATTGACTAGCTTTGACTTCCTAAAAATAGAAGTAAATATGTGGAAATAAATACTTATCTAAAATAATTTGATATGAAAGATATAAGTATTGGAAACTAAGATATGAATAGGTCTAAGTGTCATCAACTATAACCTTATATCATAACCCATCCTATATAGTAATACCACATTTGGATATTAGTGCCATGTGGATCTAGTGTCCTAAAAATGACACTAATTTACTCTATGAAAGACTACTCTAAACTCTTGAGTTCACCTAGATTTATGTTTTTGGGTTCTATTCCTACAAACATTAAGTCTAAAACTCTATATTGTGCCTATAATAACTAATTTATGATACAAACCATAATCCTTCTTATAAGTAAGGGATGAGATAAAAAGTGTTTTCATTATTAAGATAGGTTAAACATCCTTAACACCCCACTATGAAGAGAGTTGCCTACATACCAGTACTCTGAGGAGGGATCAATCCTAATGTCAGTCTCCCCATCTAAGTTTTGGTGAAATCACAAGTGATGATAGAATGATATTGTTATTGAATGCCTTGAGAGTGCTTGAGATTGGAAATCTATAAAATATAATCCTAGGAAAGTTTTAAATGGTAATATGATGAAGTAGGGAATAATAAGGATTAATAAACCTTTATTTTTCTCAATATTTTTTGTGTTTGAATAGGTATTTTACATCTAATTACTGTCTAGTGGATAAATGTCTAAAATTCATGTATTTATAGTGTTTTATATCTTGTGTAGATAATAAAATATATCAAGGCTTCCCTTAGGAGGGTTTTACATTTGAAAATATATTCATTTATGAAATGTAAGATAAAATACATTGGCACCATTTTGGGGACACTAGTGCCACATGGATCTAGTGTCCTTAATGTGGCATGAAATTTCAATTGGTATATTACTAAGCATGAAGGGCCAAGATCAAGAAATGAGGGTCTGACACTATGTTTAAGTTGACTAAGTATGCCTATAGTCTACACAAAGGCTAGAAAAGTGTGATAATAGGTCCTAGGATAGGTCTAGTGCTAATATAGGAATAGGTTATCCCAAATAGAACTCTTTGCTCTCTAATTTAATAGTTTTGGGAATATTAGGGTTTTATTCCTAATTTAGTTAAAGAATCTAGATTGATAAATCAGTAAATAATATGCAATAAATAAGTGATTAATTTATGAAATTTATATGTAATTAGATATTTTATAAAATTAGTAATAAGAGGAATAAAATAAGACTTAGCTTAAACAATGATGATCCAACTGAGACAGGGTTTACTATTCACTATGTAAGCCTAAGACACTATCACAAATAGGATTTTGAATTTCATTTTTTGATTAGATATGAGCATTGAAGGTGGATAGGAGTGGCACCAATGTTGTATTCCTTGTCTATCACTATTATCCAGAGGATCTAAGCCTTTTGGGTTTTTCTTAATAAGTCTTGTTAACCCTATCTATGAAGTTTTGAAGCCCTACTGTCAGTAATGCTTCTTTTAGAGTTGATTTTATTCAATTTTATGCCTTTAATGTACTTGAAAAAAACTTTGGAAAATAGGTAAAAGGGGTTAGTGTGTGTAAGATGCATTGTACATGCTTCACACCGCATGTGTGGGTACACTACCTACATACCAATACTTTGAAGAGGGATTAAGCCATATGTAGTTCTCCTTTTGAAAGTGCTTCATTCATTTTTGATATGAGAATGCAAGAAATGATAGATTAAATGTTCTTGAGGATGGCAAGGGACTGATGTAGAGATAGAGATGTGCTTAGGACTCTACAAGATGGTTATATGTAGAGAATGGGGAAGATTGATTAAGTGGTTTAACTTGTATTCTTGATTTCTTGATAATTTTTACCAACCCTTTCCAAATTATATTTAAATGGGATTTTATAGGGATATATTGGTCATGGATTGAATTTTATCACATTAGGTTGATAGGGAGGGTGATGGTAAATTATAATAAATTGACCTTTGGGGCTAGAAATAAGCTTGGAAAATAGTGTTGAAAGCAGACAAGAGTGACATTGGTACTTTTGTCCTACTATGGTGTTATTATCCTAGGTAGATGGGACTTAGGGGATGGATTGGTCATGAAAATATGGTCTTGTATTAGATAATATCAAGTATGGAAGGCTATATATGATTGAGAATTAGTGAAAATAAGCCTATGAGGGTCATGAGAGCAAGTAAGAGGGAACTATGGTTTGGGTGTCATTAGCCGTACTCAAGTTACCATTTTTTGCATTTTATATGACTACATTTTCCCCCTTTATTATAGTGATGCATAAAATACTATGGTAAATGAAAAATAGAAATCATACCTAAACTTACCTACAAGGATGAAGCTCATAAAGCTATGTGATGTTAGGTGTGCATAGAGAGAGCACATTGTGAAGTATAGATCTACAAGTGAAAACAAAGAGTAGATCAGTTATTAATAGATACAATATATTTAAAATAATAAAATATAGAGTTGGTTAAGAGAGAGATGAAGACAAAGGAATGAATACGCCTCCCTAGGTATGTGAACTAATACAAAACCTATTATGATGCTGAGTAATATTATATGTGTGTTTTACAAAAAGTAATATTATGAATAGATTTGAATTCTCTATTCCTTGAAAGTGGCTCAATAATTTAAATTCCATCCCTTTTCCTCTATTTTAACCCACTAATTTAATCTAGGTTGTCATACATGTGTTGATTTATGTTTAGACTATGTGCCTAATCCCTCTAAATAGGTGGCCTAAGAATATAAAGGCTAGCCAGTTCTTTAGCTCCATCATTTCCCTGTGACATGAATCTATGAATTAATATTGGTATGAAATGTATATTTTATGATATTTTTCCTAAATCCCATGAATGTAATATGATATGATAATGTTCATATGGATATACAAATGTATTCTAGAAACTAGGCCACTCTTGGCCACTTCAAAAGATGGAGATTAGGTTTATATGAAGGCCACTCTAAAATTGATAATATAGCTTATGTGTAAGTCACTCATGAACTCAATAACTTATAAGTTAGGCTTGTATGAAATCTAAACCAAAATTATGCCAACCACCTATAGATGGAGAAAGGCATGCAATTGTTGAGAATGCCTAGGTAATTCTTAACTTAGAAATAAAGAAAAAAATGTGCCATGTACATTGCCCCAATCACTAGTGTCTAAAACATGGATGATGATCTATAAGTTATACTAACTACCCTATCTAAAACAAGAAGTGATATCCTTCATGCTAAATATGATGACCCCTATATTTAGATTCTCCAAGAAAACTATACTAAAACTGTTAATTTTGGTTTGAATTGTAGCTAATAAAATTGTAACTAAACTTACATTTCTATCTATTTCTGGAAAATTTGGTTTTTATAATATTTAGATAAGAGTGTTAGAAATGGATAGTAGCACCATTGGAACTATAGTCTAGTCTTAGTGTTATTATCTTAGGCCAAATCTGATGATTGTTCTAGATTCTTGACTATTTACATGGTTTATTTTGACTAGTTTGATGCCTAGTTATTGTTCTAGGTGTTTTGTATGTTGTTATTTTGAATATTAGGAGCATTGATATCTATAAAAAAACCCTTATTTATTTCCCCCTATTCTAAGGGTAAGAATGAATACCCTATAATGGCTATCCTTAGAAGAAAGAGCCCAAAAAGTGTGTTATGTTTCAAAGATACATGATATAGTAATGATAATTGGTAAGGTATCTCAAGATATATCATGATTTATATTGAGAGATTTTTAGATCAATATGGGTACACCTAGATAGATGTAATAATGTAATAGCATGTGTAATTTATTAAACTAAATTTTAAATTCTATTTATTTTTTATTTGCTAATTGGAGGGATGGAGCATGATTTACATCATGGAATCTATGAAAACATGAATAATGCATGATATGTATCATGGCATTGCAAACAATCGAGGAGAAAATAAGCAACAAGCACACAAGGTAAGAAGCAAGAAACATACAAGAGTGGCCAAGGGGCCAAGTAAACAAGGGACATGGGCACATGTCACTTAAACTAAAAAATAAGCATACAAGGCATGTTCAAATTCCACATACATATAAAATTGAAACAAGCAAGGTTGGAGTGAAATCCATAATCACATGGAAGAGTATAGACAAAGAACATTGGTAAATGTCCTTAGGCACACATATGAATAGAAGCAAAGGATGTTGGAAAATGTCCTAAGGCACATACAAGATATAAATAGGAACTAAGAAATGCAATCTCATCAAGCTAATGCTAAGAAAGAAAATAAAACATGTAACAAGATATAATTACAAATGCATCTAAATAATCAAAGTAAGATGTGAATGTATGGAAGACATGTTAGTAAAAGACTAGGTCTATGTTAATAAATACATAAGTGTTATATACTAGTGAGTGTTGATAGAGTAATATATGTAATCTAGTAAATAGTATAAATCAACATGATAACTAGAGTGTATGGTGTAGGAATGACATAAGTTGGATGGCATAGTCATGTAGAGGATTCCCCCTATGGGTATGTATATCGATGTGTGTCTCAAATATATAAACAAGATGACCCCTCTATGGGTAGAGTGAAATAATCAAGGAGCTGTAAGTCATTACTCATACTCAAATAAGATCAAGTGGAGTAGGGTAGTATAGATAAATTGACAAACAATATGCATAGAACAACAAATGTGATTCTAGCATAGTAGTAGAAATATAGAGCATGGATGATGCATACAATTGAAATTTTTTTAGTGTTTTTGACATAGTTGAATGTTTTTTGTATTTTGAATTATGTGAATGATTTTGGTAATTTTGAAATATTATAACTATGTACAATCAAGCATAAGAAACTATATACAAGTAATCTAGGAAAGGATGATACTAACTGATGAGTCTCATGGAAGACTCCCTATCATGGTGGCTTGTATCAAGAAGAGGAATCATGTGAGATCATGAATCACAATGGAAATGTTGATATTATGGCTCTAAAAGTTATATGCGTTGTAAATTATTTGAATTATCTAAACTAGAAATTGATTTTTGGGTCCCCCTATAACTATAAGAAGTGGATGCAATTGTAGGGTTCTTAGGGACCCATCTAGTAGTAAGAGAAGCTATTTATACATGTGTTCTATGAGTAGATGCATGATATCTCATTGATACTACCCTTGGTATGAATACTATAACTAGAAGTTATCTAGAATCTTGAAGCTATGGAGGTGTATGAACTCTTTGTGCTTTGAAGTATGCCTCAACTATGTCTATATTAGAACTAGAGGAAAAATTGGAATTGGTGGAGTAACTAGAACTAGTGGCTAAATGGAATCTATTGACTAAACTAAAAATGGTGACTACAAAGTAGAAGATTGATATGAAGTGGGGAGTGGTAACTCATATAAAACTCCACCAATTATAATAATGTAATTAACATGAATGAATTTCATTCATCTATGAACTATAGAAAGTATTGATTAAATCTTTTGAATCCATGGTCAACTAAGTAACATATCAAAAACTCCTACACTAGGAACAATAGTGAATGTTTTGGCCATGTGTGTTTGACCAACCTTTACAAGAAGTAAAATCTCACCCAATTAATTCTATATATTCCTGCTAAATCCAATAATAATTATGTTCATTAGGGTAATATCCTACTTTAAATATCCTAAATACTACAATAATGTCATAGTGCACATGTTCAAACTAAATCCATTATCTATGAGAACACTATGAATAGGATGATTATGAATGCGAGATTTAATAAAGAGACCATGATAATTCATATCATCCTCAATGATCTCCTAATCTGAGAAGGATATGGAAGGTCTAGTTCAAATTCTAGAATTGTATACACCAATCATGTTGCTCAGAAGATGTAACTCAACTAAAGGTGCCTATATGTATCTAGTGGGGGATGTGCATGATATGCATGATGAACCTCTAATGTACTTATGTATTTTTTTCAATTTTTTTCTCTCATTTCTTATTTTTTAAAGTAGATAAAATAAATTTCATGTTTAGGGTGTGTAGAAGAATACTTGATAGAATGTGCATGTGAATCTAGACGAAGGTGGGAGTTCTTCTTTGGATAGAAAGGAATAACCTAAAATTAAAATAGACACTTGAAAAGGGGTTGGTTAAATTGTTAATTAAGTGGGTTGCCTAGTGTATTATAGATCCAAGAAGCACATGGCTTACTAGGAGGCTGCCAATCCACTTTTTTTAATAATCAAGTATGATAACGAAAAATACTTGCATGTAATGGTAAGAAAATAAATGTTTACTAGAAATGAAATGATAACTTGTTTATAAAAGAAAAATGACCAAATATAATGCTAAGAGGGTCGGCATCTGGTCCAAAAAATTATAAAGGGTTCTATGATGAGAGGGAAACATAGAAATTAAGGTTTGATTAGAGGCAGAAGGATGAAATTACTTGCTAGAAAATTATACCATAGGGAACCACTAATGGTTAGGTAAAAAATCAATGGTTAGGGTAAACCATCAATAGTTAGGTAACCATCAGTGGTTAAGGTGAACCATCTATAGTTATGGAAACCATCGGTGGTTACCTATGTTAAATTTATAAGTAAATAAAATAGAAAGTACATATTGGATTTTGGTCAAACAGAGGTTGGGTATGAGGCTGGAAGATGGAAAGTGAGGTATATAAGGACTAGGTAAGGTATTGATACTTAAATTTGATAAATCATAAAAATAAACACATAATATGTATCACTAAGTAGAAGAAGTCTTAAGTGATGTGGCTAGAGTAATGGTGCTTTAACCTTTTGGTATGATTTTAGTAGAGATTAGGTCTCAAATGATGATGCTTGCTCACTGATATGGACACTGGATACCTACAAGAAAGCTTGAATACTTGATTGATGATAATAAAATATCCTTGATCAATTTTTATTCTCGTTATTTTATAGGTATAAGTTGTTAAATTGGATGAGAGAGAGTTGATAAATTTATCAAAGGTAAGGTTACCTATTTGTGTAGCTTTAAAAACTTCATTTTAAAGACAAGTTATTATTTTCAGAGTTACTAAACTCACAAATAATTGGCTTGATTTAAATATTTAAAACTAAAAGTGGGTACCTAATCATCGATGGTTAGGGGTAACCATCGATGGTTTCCCTAACCATTGGTGGTTTTGGGCCTAGGAGCAAAAAGGGTTAAAAAGGGTGGTTTAAATGATGAGTTAAAAGGTGGGTTTTGGGAATTTTAGGTTATTAATGAACCTAGTTGTCATTCTAAGGGTGGGGTAACACTAAAACTATCATGTGAAGTTTTTAGGTGTCTATATGTTTCCCCTTTATATTATGTATCTTAGTCAAGCTGCAAAACAAAAACAAGAAACTGGTCAAGGTCTAGGTCTGGTTGCCCTGATTCATGAGAGGAGGGATCCCCCCTGAAACTAAGAAATGATTGAGGGAAATCAGGTCATGGTTTGATAGGTAAAACAAAGTGGTTGAGATGGTTATAGAGTCATGAACTCATGCACAAAAGGTGATGGAGATTGATATCAATACCATGTAATGACTAAGTTTTTCAAAGTTAAAAACTAAGGTCAAGTGTTAGGTAAAGAAAAAAGGGTAACCAATCCACATCATTTGTCATAACTAATCAGGTTAGGCCTTTCAAGTGATTTATGCAAAGTTGGGTATGTTTCAGGTATCCAAGTTTAGGAAATGCTCTCACAAAAAAACCCAAGTGGTGGTTGGGTCATGCACTAGATGGTACAAAGTTTGAATGTTTAACTTGGAAAAATTGGTCAAAATGATCAATGGTCAACTCACAGTCATTGAAAAATAGGCAAAATATCCAGTCAAATAAAATAACATTAAATAAGATGTGGTGAGGAAAGAGAGGTAAGATTGGATTGGAGAAGTGGTCAAGCTAACTCTGACTATACTAGGCAAGTGGAAACTACCTACATAGATCCCTAGACACCCATATCTAAAATAACTTCAAGCCCAAATGTAGTTTTAGGTAGAAGGTAAAGTAAATAAGTAAAGGGAAAGAAAGTTGGTTTGGAAAGGAAGAGGAAAAGAAGGAAAAAGGGAGGAAACCTAACCATTGATGGTTAGGGGGCCCTAACCATTGATGATTAGGGGTAACCATCGATAGTTCCTTAATCATTGATGGTTAGGGTAAAACCCTAAAACTCACAAGTGTAAAAGGTTAAAAAAAATGTAAGCTGGCTCATTTTGACTTTGAGTAATTACTAAGAGAGTGCTTGAGTAATTGGTGAGTGGAGATATGGGAGTGAGTATTAGATTGTTGAGGGTTAATTGAGGTGGATTTTTATGAGTAGATCATGTATTAGTTGAGTGATGGATGGGAGATGCAGATGTGTTAAGTCTAGGTGAGGAGGCTCTAACCATGCCAATGAACATATAATGAGGTAGGTTCTATCTTTAAATTGAATATAATAGGCATAATTTTGTGGATAGGAAAAGGATAGAAAATGGTAGATAGGTGAAAATAGAGGGGAAAATAGGATAGGTGAGTTGTGATACCCTAGGGGTTGAGTTTGACAAAATGAGAAAAGGAAAAAATAAAGGGGTAGTGGGATTGGGTAGGAAAAAATGGTAAATAAGGTGGAAGTAGGAAATTAGGGTAGATTAGATGTTTTATAGGATATTGGGTATTGGTTTTGGAAAAAGGTGACAGGGTTTTTTCATTGATGGTTACACTTAGTAACCATCAATAGTTAGACCCTAACTATCAATGGTCAATGAGGGGAGTCATGTAGACCCCTGAACCATCGACAGTTCCCTAAACTATTGATGATTAGCTAATAGATGTCCAACCTCTAAGGTAAAAAGGTATGAAAGGGTGAATGGGTTATGTTAGGATGATAGGGTCAAAAGTAGAAGAGGTAGATAGGTTGAAAAAATATGTTAAGATGATGAGTTAGATAAATTTACATATCAAAAAACTGGTCTTGAGAATAGGTTGAAATATCCTAAGTGGTTTGGAATAGGTGGGTAGGAGGGATATTATTGAAGAGAATATCATGGAAATTTTTATAGTGTTGGATTGGTTGTGAAGGCACATGAGTGCATCCAGATGAGGGATCAGGTACCTAAGATATTCACAAACTACCAAGACTAGATGATATTAATGGAGTGGTGATAGATAGAGGTGGTTGGCCTAGGGGCCATGCATTATTACTAACACTTGTCATGAGATGAAGTTATGATTGTGGCCCTCATTGAAAGATGGGACCTGACCATAAAAACCTTCCTACTCCCAATGGGTGAGATATTCATTTTGTTGGAGGACATTTATAGGATCACATATCTACTAGTTTAGTGGGAGCCAATTTACCATACAAAGAGCAAGGAGTGGGAGGATTTTATGTAGTGGTTATTTGGTGATGATCAATAGGAGACCAAATTTCACATGGGGGATTTTTGATATGGTCTATTATATCATAGGGCCCTAAATGATATGTGTTTGATGACTATGATGATGATGGGGATCTTCTACCTTTTTTATTTTAGACTCAAATAGTGGTCAATTTCCTTCTTTATTACTAGGAGTGTTGACAAAGATCTTACTTAAAGGCATGGTTTTTAGATGGGCCCTTATACTATTAGTATATATCTATAGGGGGCTTCAGGAATTTAGACTGAGGAGATGTTATGGCATCAGCATTGGGTTTGTGATCCACTAATAGGCATATGATCACATACACATGTTGAGAATAATTAGGTTTCCATGGGATAGATTCACACTTATAGATTATAGAGTTGGTTTCATATGATGATATAGATACCTTCCACTTTTAGGAGTAGTTGGTGGATCTAAAGATGTGGACTGGTTCTAGGGTTATTTGGATAGCCTAGTTGCGATTGACATCATATGTAGGCCATATTTAGATTGGATAATATGGATAGGATATAGGTATCATAACCTATCAATATAGAGATAGTGATGGGCTTATGGTAGGAGAGATGGGGAGATTGATTGGATCTTAGTTGATTGGATTTGGGGATAGTTTAATATTCTACAAGATATACCTCTAGATGTGCCTCATTATAGGAGGGAGGATCTAGAGCAAGACTTGTTAGATCCAAAAATAGAGGAGGGGTTACCAGATTTGGAGGAGCTACCAAATAGAGAGCCTATTGATGATGTCAGAGTCACTAGGAGATACATAAGCTGATACTAGACTAGGTATATAGTTGCTAGCTTTAGATGGGTGGATGATGGATAGGGGCCTATAGATTTTAATCCAACACAGACATAGGGTGGAGGTGGAGATGACTAGATAATGGTAACCCTTGTAGTAACCCAGGCTTAGGTGGCTACATTATAAGTCTAGATTGTTATTGTATAGAGATAGGTTGCCACCCTGATAGGTGAGTGAGGCCAAGAAAGGGCCAACCTTGTGTTAGTCACCCAAGAGAGGGATACTCTATGATAGAGGGTAGTGGTTTTTGGAGGAGGAGTAGAAGCATTAGACTCAATTATAAGGATGTGATATGTATTTAACATTAAGGATATTAGTTATTATGAGGTTTTTTTATTCACATAGTTACCTAGTATGATGAGGTATGAGGAGTACAAGAGCAGCTTGGCAAGTGGTCTAGTAGTGGCTACACCAAGTTAGTGGGTAGCTTATACATTATAGGCAAGGAAATTAGGGGGTGCACCACCAAACACTAGAGTAGGTGTAGGCATTCTAGGTGTAAGTGGTTTGAGTGTAGGCACATGATGAGATTGTACATTTTTTGATATGTCTATATGTATTTTGATATTAGCCTACATATTGAAGATGTGAGATGTACCCAGTAGAGAGAGATAGATTATGTGTATTATGATTTGTTATGACTTTGATGATTATGATTCTGATTATGGATCATTTATGATTATGGCATGTTTATTATTCATGGGTACAATATGCTAGCATAGACATGATGATGTTATGGTGTTATGGTTGGTTTGATTGTGATGTTATATGATGATGGATGGATTTATGATCATGATATTTATTAGGATGATTGTTATGTTTATCATGGTTATGGTGAGTATGAGATGGATTATGACATGTTATGTTTTCATTATGTTGATTATGTTGATAGTGATGATGATTATTAAGATGATATGATCACATGGAGAATTTGGTTGATTATGTTCATGATGTTTACACTATTCTTGAGATAGATTTTGACATGTTATATTGATTATGATGACAATGATATTAATGATTATGAGGATGATATTATGTGATGTGTTTATAATGATTACAATGATGTGCATAATGTTATAATGATGTTAATGGGAAGTATGTGATGGTATATTATGCTAATGATCACTTATGGTTGCATTTATTATGAGTAAATTATATTGAATTTGATAAGTATAATGATGTTTTATTGATGATCTTGATGACAATGATAATGTTTATTTTTATGATTATAATTATGGTGATTATGTTAATGATTATTGTGTGGATGTTTAATGTTGTTAGGATGATTATGATGATTTAGATTAAATGTTGGTATGATGATACTAGGAAAGTTTGATGTGCCTTATGATTTTTGACTTAAAATGATGGGTAGGATTTGATCATGATTTTTATGGTTTTAGCAATAGTTGATTTGTCTTAGAATAGGATGTTTAGGATAGGTGGAAACACAAGAAAGTGTGACCATGTAAAAAATAAGGTTGAATGGGCTCAAATGTCACCAAAAATGACTAGGGAGTAGGTACATCACTCTGATTAGGAAGAACCAAATGAAAGGATCCCATAGGTGGATGTACTTAGTGAACAGAAGCCAATCAAATTCTTTGTAAGAGAATTTTTGGATTGATAATGAGGCTATCTTGATCACTACGTATCAAGTAAGCTCATAATCCCTTGATTTTAGAGGGGAATGAAGGAAGTAGGGGTGAAGGGTAAATGGTTTAAGGGTTAACCTCATATGGGTTAACTTTCCCCCTTTATAGGTGACTAGAGGGTTATACGAGACAAGTTCATGCCATAGACTAATGTGTAGACTGATTAATGTGGGAAGTATATGAATGCCATATATAGTATATGATTATAGCTTACTTATTTGGATTTTGATAGAATGTGTCTTATTACTTTTGAGTAGGTGATTAGAGTTAATCAATGCAGGAATCTTCAAATATTATTTTTACTTTTGCTTATCCATCTTTCAAGGGAGTGGTCTAAGATTTTGACTTTATAACTATCCTTCAAGGGAGTAGTCTATTTTTAAGCAATTTGGGAATATATGGGTAGTTATCCTTTGAGGGAGTAGTCTACATTTATTTTGAGGATAATGACTTGGAATATAATTTTTTTGACATGGACAAGTCTATGAGGCCCAAGGATCTACCTTTATAGAGGCAACACTTTTGCATGAGATTTGAATGGTAGGAAGGGGTTTAAGAAATAATCACCCATGGGATTCCATCTATTGAAAGATGAAAAGTATCCATGAGAACCATGTTATAGGTAGAGTTATGGTACATATACTTAAGATTAGGGTTACTTATTTGTGATGGGTAAATCACATGGTTTAGTATTGAAATCAATCATTCTTAATGATAAAATAGGGATAAAAAAGAGGGTAGAATCTCGTGAACCTAGGGACAAGCTTAAGTTAGACATAGAAGTGAGTGTGATCCTATTTAATAATAGAAAGGATGTAGATGTGAATCATTAATGGGCTCATGCTCTAATTTTTCCTCGAGAGAGGATAAATGATAAGCACTAGATCCATATTTATGGGTTATAATATAAGGTCCTAACCAATTAAAAGTGAAATTTTCCATGTTGATGACATGTTGGTTTTCTGTAAGGACAATGCATCAAACATTAAAATCTCATTTTTTCAAATGTTTATTATAGGCACACTTGATTCACTCTTGATAAAAATGAAGATGATTGAGTGTGACCAAGTGATGTTTGTTAAGAAGCTCTAGTCATGTAAGGCTTTCTTGGTGATAATCACTCTCAAAAAGCATATCATGTAAGGATATGTAGAGAGATGGAATTTAAACATTGAAAGGCATAACTAAATCAACTCCATAGATGAGGGAGAAAGGTGTAGCCCCTATGATAGTTTAAATAGTAGTATAATAATCTTGTAAAGTGAATGGGATGTGGAGGTGCCAATCCTGACCAAAAGCACTAAACACCTTATTGAGCATTTTGATGAGGGTTTTGTTGGAAGCTTCTACTTGTCCATTGGCTTACAAATGGTAATGAAAGGAGAATCTTAAATAAATTCCAAAAGAGTCACAAAGTGCTTGGAATTTTTTAAAAAAAATACTTACCATTATCATTGATGATTTTATGAGGGACATCGAAGTGGTAAATGATATGGTGATTAATGAACTTGATGATCTTTCCAGCCTTAGTTGATATAAGTGGGATGGCTTCCACCCACTTGGTGAAATATTTTATGGCCATGATGATATATTAATTTTGTTGTGAATAATGGGGGTTGATTTCCCTGATAAAATCAAGAGCCCATTATGAGAAGGGCCAAAAGTCTTGAGATACATAGAGACTATGAGAAGGCACGTGATGAATATTGGCATGTTTTTGACATTTGCAACATTTCTTGAAATAGTCATAATAGTCCTATTTAAATGTGGGCCAATATTATTCAAGGCTAATAATATTCTTGGTGATATCCATGCCACTAAAATATCCCCCATAAATGCCATCATGGGCTTCTTTAATGATGTGAGAGGCTTCATGATTATAAAGACAATGAAAAAGAAAGTTGGCAAAGCCTCGTTTGTAAAGTATGACCCCTAGTATGATATAATGAGAGGTTCCTTGGATGAAATATCTTTTGGCATTCCTCAAAATATTGGGAGGAAGAACACCAATGTTAAGATAATTAAACATTTGGGTATAGCAAGTGTCAAAAGGGGATTTATCCACTCTAAAAATGTTAGGAAAATTAAAAATAAGATAAGATAGGGTGAAAAAATGGTGGATGGTAAATAATATTTTAGATTTAATGGGTTGAGATGGTATTTGGGAATAAATAGAGGCCATGATATCTTCAAATTTGTTGGTTGATCATGGGACAGATCAGATGTCATAACGATCAAATGAGGGAAAGAGGATGTCTATAAGTTAATTTTACTTTCTAAGAACATAATTTTTATATTGATAATCTCTTATGACTTGGTTGATGATAAGTTAAGAATCCCCAAAAATACTAAGCATTTTGATTCACTAAGCCATAGTGGTTTGAAGACCTATGGAAAAGGTTTCATATTCAGCCATGTTATTAGTGAAATCAAATTCAAGCTTAAAATAAAGAGGAAGAGATTATCTATTAAATGGAGTGATAATCATGCTACGACCCCTCCCCTTGACCATTTTTTCATTTAAAGCCATCAAAAAACATGGTAATTTGGTAAGTGCAATATTTTGAAGAAAGAGTTGTTATAGATTCATCTGGGAAGGTAAGCAAAAAGAGATGCTTGTTAGGTAGAGGTTCTTCTACTAATTAGTTAGTAATGAATTATCCTTTGATTTAATTTTGTGGGAGAAACTCAAGATCAAACTCATCTAGAAGCATGAGCCACTTAGCCATACGTTGGTTTTGATATGGCTTAGAGGGCATGTACTTGAGAGGGTCAGTGTTAGTGATGAGAAAGGTTTTGTGATTAAGGAGATAATGGAAAAGCTTGGAGGTGATAAAGACTAAATCAAGGAAAAGTTTATCAAGATGGGTATACCAGGTTTCATACTCGATCAAGGTATGAGTGATGTAATAAATGACCTACTCTTTAAATTAGTCTTTGTAATGAGTGAGCATGGCTCACAAATAATGATTAGTGGTGAAAATGTATAGATAAAAGGTATGATATTCCTTAGGGGGAATGATAACATGTGTAGAAAGAAGATATTCCTTAATTTCATCAAAATCTTTTTGATATTAATTATTCCATTTGAAGAATCCATCTTTTTATAGGAGAGTGAAAAGGCTGACAATGATTGAAAAGTTGAGAGATAAAGCATTGGATTGAATAAAGTTTACCTTGTAGGCTATGAAGTTGGTTTAAGCTAGTGGGAGGAGGCATCTCTAAAATAGATCTAAATTTGGTAGGGTCTATTCTATTCCATGAAGGGAAATGATAAATCCTAGTAGTTTTCCTGATAAAACCCCAAAGATGTACTTCTTTGGATTCAGCCTAACATGATAATAGATTAAGTGTTTAAAGATGATTGTAAGGACAACAAGGTGAACTTTATGATGCTTAGATTTACCCAAGAGATCATTGACATAATCCTTTAAAATCTTATGGATTATATTGTGGAAGATATAGGTCATGGCCTATTGATAAGTGGATCCAACATTATTTAGTCAAAAAGGCATGACCCAGTAGTAGAAATTTACCCATAGAGTGAAGAAAGAGGTTTTATGTTGATCTTTAGGAATGATCAGGATTTAATTGTATCTTGAGAAACTATCCATAAGTGATAGCATTTAATGGCCATCTATGAGATCAAGAAGTTAGTCGAAGTTAGGAAAGGGAAGTCATCTTTTTGATAGGTGAGTTTAAGATCATGAAAGTTGATACAAAGGTGAATGCCCCCTATTATATTGGTGATGGGAATGATGTTAGAAACCCATTGTGGATAGTTAATGGGATAGATGAAATTAATAGATAAGAGGCATTGAAGTTCTTATTTAATAATAAGAGTTATGCAGGGATGAATATGATAAAGTTTTTACTAAACTAGCTTAACTTCAGGATGGGTGATGATGTTATGGAGAGAAATGGAAGGGTCAACTCCAAGCATGTCTTGATAAGACCAAGTAAATACTATGATATCATCATGGAGGAAAGAAAGATAAGCTTTATGCTCTTTAGGAGTCAAATATTTGACTATCTTGATGATACGAAGATCCTCCTGGCTACCCAAATTAATGTAAATAGTTGATTCATTTAGCATGGTTTGGTTTTTATTAGGAAGAGATTTATGGATAAAATAATCCCCCACACCAAGGTAGGTGAGGATGGAGTCATCATATTCATGTTGGATAGTGTGAATGGTGCATGAATCATGGCTGATCATCTCAGGGTGGATGAGAGGAAGAGTTTTACTTTGGCTATCTTGTTGATAGGTTAGTGGGCCCAAGCTAATGGTATTGATAAAAAAAGTTTAATGGGATGATGTTTGGATCCTCAAATTGGGAAGATGAGTTGGGTGGGGATGAAGTCTCTTTAGTGGGGGTGACAATAGGTTTTGGTGAAGTGGATTCTCTTGGTGGTTTGAACTCAATCCCAAAGAATTCTTGAGGTTTCTAGGTTTGGATTATGGACAATTCATGAAGTCCCTATTCTTAGAGGTCCATACCAAACCCTTTACAAGAACAATGATGAAGATAGGTTCTAGTAAAGGCTAGATTACATATATAGGAAAAATTAGATGTGAAAGGTTGAATGTATGGAGTGGTGGTGGGAGAAAAGATTGGTTGGTCAAGTCCCCCATAGACAAAATTGGTTTGATTATTAGGGATACCAAAGGGGATGATGGCTTTGATATTGGGGTCATAAGATGGGTCATTTTGGATATTCCCATATTCATGTGGATTGAGAAGATCATCCAAATCCAAAAGTTGATATTCTCTAAGGGAAAGATGCTAAAAAGTGGATTACAATGGGTCCTCAACTAGAATTTAAAAAGGGGGAATGGTTGAGATTGTTGATGCTTCATCATCATTAAAGGTATAGGTATGGAGTTTTTGAGTTGGTGCAAGTGTTTGATTTAAAGTGGATGGCAAGGGAGATGAATAAGGAATGAGAACATGATTGGGATGATATGTCATGTTATAAGAAGCATAAGGACCTAGATTAGATTTTATTGTAATGATATGATCCTCATGTTCAAACTTAACACATCATTAAAGGGTATAAGGGATGTATTACATATCTCAGATCTAAGGACATATAATTAATACCATATAATAGCTTAAGAATGGTGCAAAGTACCAAATGGATATGAAGAACAATGACCCCTAAAGTGGTGGCCATGGTATCATTTGAAGAGAAGAAGACTGCTAAACTTTTAGAAACAATGTTTTTAGGCAATTTCAACTAATCATATGCATGGGATGAGATGATGTCAATGATTTCTCCCCCATCAATTATTACTCATTTGATGTGATTTTGATTAATATATGTGGTTATGAATAGGGGAGGATCTGGATCTTTCTCTTGGAAGAGTGGAATCTAAAAATCTTAGAAGGTGATGAGGGCATAATGGTGAAGAATTTCAATAAAGGACATATGAGGCTATGGATAATTTAGTTGGACCTTTATGGAATGAAAATATTCCATTAATTCCCAATTATGTTTGGGTGAGGTACTGATTAGATCATAAAGGCTCATTTTGGTCATCATTTGGTGGAGTTGTTTCAACATGAGCTATCGAATGAATGGAATAAGGTTATAAGGTGGAGCTCCTAGAATGGAGACCTTAGGTTTAGATGGTTATGAGGGCGAGGGTGAAGAAATTAAGATTTGGTTAGTAGGTTGAGAGGTTGAAGGATAAGTCCAAGGGATGGAGACTTTGACTTTCTACTTATCCTTCTATTGGGCCTTGGAATAGGTCACCATATGAATGGTATGAATGAGGGGTTCAAGCATTTGCTTCGAATCCTCCCTTAATTCCTAGGCGAGGGGAAATGAGTTGGTTATATAGGTGGGTTAGGTATTAGAGAAGACATTGGAGATTATTATAACATAACATCTTCATCAAAAATATTATGGACAAATACTTGGAGAAATTTATAGTTCTCTATATCATTCTTAGGAGGCATATGGTAAATACAAATCATATTATAATTGAACTAAGTGGGCTTGGGATGATATGGGTCAAATGGTTTGATTGGGGTTAAGGTGATGGAAGAGGTTTATAACAACTTTTGAAAAATAGTTGTATAATATTTTGGCAAAGATGAGGTGGGTGGGGGATTTTAGATTAGTTTCTTCATGGAAGTAGTGATTAGAGGAGTGGTTTTGGTTGATGGTTGTGGTTAGGCTTGCTTATGTATGATTGGCTTATGGGTTGGAGGCTTGGATGCAAAATTTTTTGATACTGAAGGTTTTTTTATTGGTGGGAGAGTTGATTGGGATTAGCTAGTCAATAAGGATGAAGGACTAAAGGGTTTGGTAATTAAATATGGAGAAAGGGAAGGTGGTTTGATAGTGGAAGGATGTGGTCCTAATATAGAAGGTAGATGTGAAGGAGGTGGTATGGGATTAGTTCTAGGTAAATTTGTGGGTAATCCATACTTCTTAATGGACTTAATAGGGTTTGGATTTGGTGTTCCTGAAGGAGTCAAGTCCAATCTTAGAGGAGGGTGAGAAGGACTAGGTGTGGGAAGAATCCCCAAGTTCTTGATTGGTTTGGTAGAAGAAAAATGAGGTAGGTTGGCAACTTTGAGTGGAGGTGTTTGGGATGTTTTATTCATGATTTTATTAAAGGTAAATATTGAAAGGTTGATATTGGGTGTGAGGGAAGATTTAGATAGAGTCAAAGACTTAGATTTGTTAGGATAAGGCAGGCCTAGTCAATGCAAAAAGGTGGCTCGATAAAAGTTAGGCTAGGATGTGAATTAAAAACTTTTAACTAACCTCAAAAAGGGATTATAAATAGGTATATTTCCTTACTCATTATTCTCAAATTGTAAGCCCTTAGGTGGAGAATAAGGAATGGTTTTGGTGGAAGGTGTGGTTTTGGTATGTGGTTCCACAAGTGGTGATTGGGTGGTCAAAGTAACAACTTCTTGTGGAATGGTTTCTAAAGGAGGTATAGGAGGGGTAAGTGATGTGACCTTAGATGATGTTTCTATCCTAACCTAAATGTTAAAATTGGTTGGTGGTTCTTCTATTTGAATTGGGAGAGTGAAAGAAGTAGTTGAATCAATAATGACCTCTTTAGGTATTTCTATTAAAGGAGAATCAAATGAGGCTATGGTTGTAGTTTTTAAAGGAGGGATGGTTGGTTCTTCTATTTGGGTATTAAATGGAATGGATGGTAAGGTGGTTTCATCCATTTGGGTTTTTTAGGCAATATTTTCCTTGACAATGGGCACATTATTGATAACATTGATTGTATGTGCTTCTTGTGAGTTAGATGATTTAGGCTTACTTTCATGATATTGGGTGGAAGGAGTGTGGTTTAGAAATGGCTTACAAAAAATATCTAGAGATTGGTTAGGGGGACCATTGGGGTTATAAAATATGAACTCTACACTATCGATGATATTTTGGACAAGAGTTTTAAAGGTACTGCATCTATTAATGTCATGTCCAATGGTTTGATGAAAAGCATAGTGGTCATGTTCATTATACCACCTAGGTAAAGCATGAGAAGAATCAAATTATTGAAGTAGTTTGATTGGTGGAATTTAGATAAGATTGGCCTTGAGATATTTATCTAAAATAGATTCATATGATTCCATAATGGGAGTATATTGCTTTGGGGTTGCTCAATTTTGGGTTTGGTTTTATTGATTTTGTGGCTTGGAAGAGTTGTTTTTATTTGATTGGTTTACAATTAGTGGTGGAGAAGTTTTCAAAACCATTGAATTAGTAGAAGCTTTTACCTTGGTATTAGGTTAATTGGTGGTTTTGGTTGAGGGAGAATCATTAGGTTTAAAAGTGGAGTTCTTATTCTGTAGATTCAGTTTTTCCTCATCAATGGCATGGTTTTCAAGTTTTCACACCATGGCAAATGCTTTATCAAATGTTTAAACAGTTTGGACTTGGATAGTGGGTATGATATGCTTAGCACAACCCCTTGAGAATAATTTAATTAATTTGGGTTGAGTTAAGGTGAAGTAAATTTGGTTGATGAGACCTCTCCATCTAGCCACAAAGTCATCAATGCATTCATCTTCAAATTATTTGATAGAATAAAAGTCAATGATGGAAACCATTTTAGTTATGTTAATGGAGAAATGTTCCAAAAATATGCGAGATATTTGGGAAAAAGAGAAGATGTAATGAGTAGGGAGGTTTCTATACCAATATAAGGTAGGTCTTGATAAAGACATTGAAAAAGTTTGGAGGAGGAGAGCATTGTTGTATGTGATCAGGTAACATGAATAATGGAATGCTCTAAGATGTTTTATGGGTCCTTCTTGCCTTGAAATTTAAAAAATTTGGGCAATTCCCATTGAGGAGGATAAGAGTGAATGGGAATATATGGGTGGATTGGTTCATTATAAATTTGGTCATAGGATAAGACCTTATTGGACCTAGAAATTGATGACTCCAAGTTAGTCATTTTGTCCATTAGCATCTTAATCAGATCTAGATGAGGTTGGGAAGATACAAATTGTTATGTTTGGGTTGAGAAGATAGTATGTAAGGGTAGTTAGAGGAAGGTGTTGAAGAGGCCACATATTGATAGGGAGTAGATTTTTTTTTGAAATTGGGCTACATATGAGTTTATGAACATAAATGGGTAGGTTGAAGGTGGTACATTCCTAGATTAATAGGTTGTAGTATGTATTTTTTGGGGAACAAAAGTAGGTAAAGCTAAGGTAGTGGGTTGATTTGGGGTAGATTGAAGTTGAGTGGTGACACTAGTGAGGATAGGTGGGAGGGATTATGGTATAGAAAGCACTAGATTTTGTTATGGGATAGAGATATTTAAATTGGTTAAGGCTAAAGGATGGGATGCAGTTGGGGTGGAAGAAAATCCCATGGTAAGTTGGGTATAGGTAAGCAAAGGTAGGGATGAATCCACATGTGAAGTATGGCGTGTGGTAGGAGGTGTTTGCTTGAGAGGTGGAACATTTGAGTAAGTTTGGGTAGTGGTAGATGGAATGTTAGAAGAAGGTGAGGTGGATGTTAACAAAAGGTTGCTTTTAGGTATATCCCACCATAAGATGAGAAGGCATTCCATAATGAGGGTCGGTAGGAGGAACTGAAGCAATGGAAAATTGATGGGGCATGGTGCTAAGGTAATGTTGAAGAGCCACTTGATTATTGTCTAAAAAAGTGGTGAAGTTAGGATCACCTTTAGATACAATCGATATTCTAGTAGGAGGAAGTGAAAGATGAGGTGACCCTCCATCATTTTAATTATACTCCATAGAGGAAGAAGAGGATGAAGGTGGTTGATTGGTTTTATTTCTTAATTGTTGTCTAGTAAAGACCATATGAGAAGTCAGAAGAAAGGTACCACAAAACTCACACCTCAAACAAAGAGAAACTAAAAATAAATCAAAGAAACCAATTCCTTTAATACAAGTGCATTAATCATAGGATTGTTTTAAAATCACTTTTGGCTTATGCCTTAAAGTGTGAAGAAAGATTTGGCTTGTAAATAAAGTACTAAAAGAGATATCTAAGGATGGTTTTAGGTTGAATTTTGGTACTCAAAAGAATATGCACTAGACTGGGTATGTGGCCTAGTACTAGGGGTTTTCTCCTCATACTTTATGAACCCAAACTTGAGTCAGGCTGCTTAGCCAATATATACCATTTGTCTAGATTTTATACTCCATTAGTGAATGGATTGGATTCTCCCCTTGGTCATGAAATCCAAGTGGAATTGTCAGGTCGGGTAATGTGATCTAAAGGGTGATGAAATTCTAATGGGCCTTGTCTCAAGTAAGTTTTTAAGTGTTTATTGTGAAGTGGTTTGGTTATGTAACATAAATGTGATATGATTAATTCAATATACTTTTAATTAAACTAGGTGGGCTAAAACAAGTAGGCAAATAATGAATGCAATTAATTTTAACCAATTTTTTTTTTAATGATTTATTTTCAATCAAAATAGAATATCTAAATGCAATATGAATATGTAATCCTAACCCTAGGATGGATGCAACTAAAAATTATATTTTTTTTTGTTTTTTGGTTTTTGAATAAAGAAAGAATGAAAAACAACTAAATGAATTTCACTAATTTAAACTAAATGTCCTAGAACATCTATGAACCTAAGAAAACTTATGGGTCCCATTGAGTGTGTCAAAATGTTTCAATTTATTTATCCCATTTCTTATTTTTGAAAGTAGATAAAATAAATTTCATGATTAGGGTGTGTACAAGAATACTTGGTAGAATGCACACGTGAATCTAGATAAATGTGGGAGCTCCTCTTTGGATAGGAAGGAACAACCTACAATTAGTATAAACACTTAAAAATGGTTTGGTTAGATGGTTGGTTGAGTGGACTACCTAGCGTACACTAGATCAAAGAAGCACAAGGCTTAGTATGAGGTTGTCAATCTACTTTTAATAATAATCAAGTATGATAACATAAAATACTTGCGTGAAATGGTAAGAAAATAATTGTTTACTATAAATGAAATGATAAATTTTTTATAAAATAAAAATGATCAAATTTAATGCTGAGAGGGTTGGGGTCTAGTCCAAAAAATTAGAAAGGGTTCTATGATTAGAGGGAAACATAAAAAGTGAGGTTTGATTGGAGGTAGAAAGATGAAATTGCTTTCTAGAAAATTTTACCATAGGGAACCACTAGTGGTTAGGGAAACCATTGGTGGTTAGGGTAAATATTTAGTGGTTAGGTTATCATTGGTGATTAAGGTGAACTGTTAGAGGTTAGGGAAATCATCAATGGTTGCCTATGTAAAATCTAGAAGTGAATAAAATATAAAGTACATATTGGATTTTGGTCAAATAGAGGTTGGGTATGAGGATAAAAGATGGGAAGTGAGGTATAGGAGGACCAGGTAAGGTATTGATACTAAAATTAGATAAATAATAGAAAATAAGCATAGAATACCTATGACTAAGTAGAATAATTATGAAGTGATGTGGCTAGAGTAACAGTGATTTGGAATTTTTGTATGATTATAGTAGAGTTTTGGGTCTCAAATTATGATGATTTATTGTTGATATATATGTTAGATACCTAAAATAAATCTTGAATACCTGATTATTGATAATAGAATATCTTGAATCTATTGCTCTTCTCCTTTTATAGCCAAAAATTGATAAATGGGATGAGAGAGAGAGTTGATAAATTGATCAAGGGTAAAGTTGTTTGTTTTCATAGCTTTAAAAGCTTTATTTTAGAGACAAGTTGTCATTTTTAAAGTTTCTAAGCTTGCACAAATAGTTGTCTTACTTTAAAGCTATAAAACTAAAAATGGGTATCTAACCATTGATGGTTAGGGGTAACCATTGATAGTTTCCCTAATCATCAGTGATTCAAGGGCTAGGAGAAAAAAAGGTTAAAAAGGATGATTTAAATGATGAGTTAAAATGTGGGTTTTAGAAATGTTAGGTCAATAATGAACCTAGTTATCATTTTGAGGGTGGGGTGACACTAAAACTATCATGTGCAATTTTTAGGTGTCTACAGTTTCTTATTTGGAATGTTGTGGAAAAGGATACAAAAATATTTTCAATTATTTATCCTATGTTTGCTTTACCTAAGGAGGCTCAACTATGGTTCCAAAATCAATATGATTTCCCTATATTAAATCCTACATCTTATGTCTCAAACTGATGTATATATTTTTTGTATGGATTGGTGCCCTATGAAACTCACAAAATGCATGTTGATCATATCCCCATAGAAGATGATTTGTTGGGTTAGCCTACCAAATAAGAGGGAGAGATATGATGTTATAATCTAATAGATGTTATAAAAATTTGGCTAGAGAAAATTAAAGATTTTAAAGGTTAGCCGAGGAGGTGTTGATAAAACTAGTCATTGAGGGGGATCCAAAGCTATATTAATTGTAGGTTGATTTTGAATCTTGTTATCATTGACCTTTACTTTGTATGGGACTTTGTTGTTGCTCTTGTTTTTTTGTGTCTAAGATGCTTATGTACTTGAGTTTTCCCATTGAAATTAACTTGACTTCTCTTTCCTTTATTGTGTGACACAATTCAGTGAAGGAAGAGAATCTTCTGAACACAATTGATTCATACAAATCTATTGGAAGACTTTGTTTGAAGAGATATTGTAACTCTTGATCATCCATGGGGCTAGTCATCTTAGCCAAGATAGTCTTATATCAAAGAACATAATCTGTGAGATGCTTATTTGACCCATGTTTCTATTGTGAAGCTTGAGCATATGAAACCTTATCACCAATGTTGATGCTGAAGTAAGATAGGAAGATGTCAGCTAAAGGGTTACATACATTGACCGATTGATTTGATAGACTATAAAACCTTTGTAAAGCATAATCCTTTAGGCTTAATGGAAATATCTTAGTAAGTAACTAGTCATTGGGTAAATATATCAAGCATGATGCATGAAAATATCTCAAATGTGTCTCTAGATCACCCTTGCCATCATATAGAGTCAGCTTGCGTTGAACAAAACCTTGTGGCAAAGGTGTAGAAGCAATGTGACATGCCAATGGTGTATGTAGAAGAGCAACATAATCCACAACCTATGTAGGTCTAGTGGCACCTTGATCAAGATGTAACACCTTAGATTGAAGAGATATTATCTCTTACACAAGGGCTACTACATCAGGAGATGGGGGTGTATTATCCATATATGGTGGCATAGAGAAAAGTTGGGCTACTATAGGGGGTTGTTGAGACATAGTTTCCCCCATAGTGTCATTTACAACTAGTTACTCTAAATGAATGGAAGATTCAACTTTCTTAGACTTTTTAACTTCCATGATAGATTTCTAGATAATAGTATGATCTCGAGGTTGGTCCTGAAGTCTTTCTCAAAATATTTATAGGAACAAATCTTTGTTGAGGACAACATCATTATCAATAATAGGTGGAAGTAGATTAGTAGTCCAATATGGTGGAGCATGAGCATTGGTGTATACATCATCAATATTATTCTCATATTGCTCATTGTTTAAATTATTCTCATTGAAATTGGTACAATCTTGATGTGTAGAATCTATAATTTGATTCTTAACTAGTTGTTTATCCATAGTATATGGTCGAGTTAAAGAAATTTGGGTGAATTTAGGAGGATTTCCACTAAGTCTTTCACTTCATATTAAATGAAGAGGTGCAAGGAACTTAGGTGGCATAAGGAAAACAAATAAGATAATAGTATAAAATATTAAATAGATATAATCTAAACAAGGAATTCAAATGTGCAAAAAAAGGATATGGAGCTTACAAACATATAAGGTGATACCTGAGGAAGTAAATTGGAGCTAGTATATGTAGCTAGGATTTGAAATATGATAACTTTGACAAATTACTATGAAATTGTGATTTTGAAAGTGAATTTCTGAGTAAAATATGTAACCAAGAATTTAGAAAATTATTGGAAAATCTTGATTGAATAGGACCTAGTATGTGCAAATAAGGTTTAAAGAAAAATAAATTTATCAAAATTACAATGGAATTTTGAAATTTGAATGTATTTTTTTATTTAAATATGCTAGGAAAATTCTAGAAAAATGATTAGAAAATAACCAAAACATTATTGAGACCTAGCATGGGCAACTAGGGTTCGAAAGGAATTTATTTTAAAATTACTACAAAATTTTAAAATTCAATGCTAATTTTTTAAATAAATATCTAGGTAAAAAATCAAAAAATTACTTGAAAAATCAACTAGGAATTTACCCTAGGGTTTCTAGGGTTTTTGTGCACAAATGAAGTAAATCAGATTCACCAAATGATTTAATAGTTTTGGGAATAGTGGGGTTTTATTCCCAATTTAATTAAAGGGTCTAGATTGATAAATCAATAAATAATATACAATACACAAGCTACTAATTTATGAAGTTTATTTTTAATTAGATATTTTTTAAAAATAGTAATAAGAGGGAGAAAATAAGATTAGCTTAAACTATGCTAATCCGATTGAGATAAGGTTTGATATTCACTGTGCAAGCTTGGGAAACTGTAACATATAAGATTCTAAATTTATTTTTTTGATTAGATAGGAGTGTCAAAAGTGGATAGGAGTGGTACTGGCACTTTTTTCCTAAGGATCTAAGCTTTATGGGTTTTAATCAGCAGGTCTGTGTGACCTTATTTGTGAATTTTTGAAGCCTCAGTGTCAACAATGCTCCCTATAGAGATAATTTTATTAATTTTTATGCCTTCAATGAACTTGAAAAAAACATTAGTGAATAGGGAAAATGACACCCCATGTGTGGGCATGCTGACTATATACCAATACTTCGAATACGGATCAAACCATATGTAGTTCTCCCATTGAAGGTGTTTCATGAAATTTTGATATGAGAATACATGAAATTCTAGATTGGATGTTCTTGAGGATGGATAAGGACTAATGAAGAGATTGAGATGTGCTTAGGACTATACTGAATGGTAGTATGTAGAGAATAAGAAAGATTTATTGAGTGGTTTCACTTGTATTCTTGCTTGCTTGATAATATTTGCTAACCTTTTCCAAATAATCTTTAAATGGGCATTTATAAGGATCTATTGGTCATGGATTAAATTTTATTTCATTAGGCTGACAAGGAGAAGGATGGGGAACTAGATTAAATTGATCGTTTGGGAAAAAAATGAGCTTGGACAATAGCACAAAAAGTGGACAGGAGTGGCATTGGTGCTATTGTCCTAGTGTGTCATTATTGTCCTAGGTAGACAGGACTTGGGGGGATAGATTGGTCATGAAAATAGGGTCCTAGCTTAGCTAGGATCATGTTTAAAAGGCTACAGATGACTGGGAATTAGTGAAAAAAATCCTATGAGGGTCATTAGAGAAAGGAAAAGGGACCTATGGGTTGGGTATAATTAGCCATGCTCATGTTACCATTTTTTGCATTTTATATGGCCACACACTTAAATATCAATTTTAAGTGATTAGACAAATATATAATCTCATATGTTAATTTTTTGTGTAATAATTCTAAAGTTAAATTTAATCATGAATAATATTTAGTCTTCCTTAGTTTATTATATATACATATCCAAACTGAGTTAATGTCAAATGATATTAGACATCATAGGGCATGCATGTCTCATTATGTTCCTCATTATCCTATACCTCAAGGTTGTGATTATTACCATCCCTCCTCTATTATGGAGTTCCATGTAATAATTATCCCAAAAGGTATGGTGCATCTACTTGACATAATTTTTATGGATATTGAATTAAAAGTGCCTAGGGTTTGTGATGATCAAGGTAAATCTACACAATTTAAGAAAATAATGATTTATAATACATCCTTCCTAGATCAAATTATTTTTATGATTTAAACATAAAGGAGTTACAAAATTAATACCAATACTTAAGTCTTAATGTTACATCATTTTAACTCAAGCTTACACATGAAAACCATCTTGAACATGTTAGTGTAAATTACACTTTTACCTCTCTATTTAATAACTTATTACCTAATCATCTCAAGCATGGGTTTAGATATATAATACATCTACGAATAATGGTATAAAAAATCATAAATTTAAGACTCTAAGTGAAACTTCATGGGAAAGGATTTGAAACTAGTTGATCACTTTTCCTCTTACGAGTATTCAAAACTAATCCAAATATAATTGTGCCTTTCATAAAATGCATGGAAATCATATAAGTATTCAAATTTAAAAATTATAATATAGAATATTATTAGTAGTTGTGATCTTATACTAGATACATCTATAAACACATCACTAGACGTAAATACACCTTCTATAGTTTAACAACCTACACAAAATTCTAGTTCCATTTTATATGGCTGAGTTACATTCAAAATAGGTATCAAAATAAAATTTATGACAACTAAATAAATGAAAATATACAAAATTAATAGTTTCATCCTAAATTTTTTCAAAAGGAACAATTACATAAGGAAAATTTACAACAATAAAATCTAAAGAATAAGTGCAGACACAAAAATAAATTATACCTATGAAAGAGGACCATTACAAGGAAGTTCAATACCAACATCTAAATAATAATAATAATAATAATAATAATAATAATAATAATAATAATAATAATAATAATAATAATAATAATAATAATAATCATCATCATCTTACAATCATGTTTTCCAAGGGATAAATTAAAAAAGTATTCCTCCTATCTAGAGCCTTCAGTTGTAAATCTTCACATAGATGGAAAATAGTGTACCAATGTTATGATTGATAACACTCAGAAATCAATGTATATAATATGACACTTATTAAATATCTTGGACATGACATTCAAAATTTGAACAATATTATACCATATAAACTATGTATTAGATCTATTGAGTTTGTTATGACTCTTGGTTTAAAAACATGTTTTGTTGTATTATACATTAGCCCTACTTTTTCCCAATATAGCATTGAACTAGGAATGTTGTGGCTAGGGGAAATGGAACCAACACTTGGTAAAAATTATGATTATGTTACATTTTATCATGAATTCATAATTGTTAAAATTATAAGATATGGAACATCTTCAAAACAAGAATAAAAAGAGGTAAAATTTTATTTAACTAATACTAAAGTAGAGACAATAAATTTTGCATATTTTCTTGATGTTTTTTTTTAAAAAAAATTTACTCTATTCCTATATTTTAATGGTAGGAACATAATTTTTTTTTCATATTTTCTTGATTTTTAATTTGAGAATTTTAACTTTATTCCTATATTTTGTCATGCATGTGTATATATGCTCTTGCATTGATAATTCCTCTATCTCTTCACTTTTTTTTCACTTTACCATTACCTTTTGATTTTTATCCTAATATGAACATATTTGACATCTATTATAGTAGAATACATTATTCCCAATAGCCTCATGCATATTATTGGTGGCATATTACTTACTCACCCTTGCATATTTATTGTTTGTACTTATTATGTTTTGCATTGAGCTTATATGATCATGCAATTTATTTATTAATATAATCACTAATTATTTTACATTACAGTAATGTGTACTCTTATATCCACATATTCTCTTGAATTATGATGTTTTGATTCACATACATAGTTGGGGTATATTTATTGCCTTATCACCCTCCACATTTCCATGTTATTACACTTTGTTCACACTATGCCTTGACATATGCTACAATGTTTTTGTATCCTTCCCATTATTATATTTTCAAATCCTCACCACTTTACCTTGCTTTACTATACATATTTTTTTTAAATGTATATAATTTTTAAAAAAAATACAAAATAGGGCCTCAACATAACACGTTTTACTATTTATATCATTGATTCAAGTTGTTTATCACGTGTTTGGTAGTTTACATATCCATTTTCATATGCATGTACATTACATGGTATACATGAGTGAGATGAAAGACATATAAATTATGCATGATATATGAATGTACATATGTAGGACATTCCTATTATTAGTGTCCATGGCATGATGGGGACATCTTATTCTATACATTACATTTTTACAGGATATATGTTTTTATGAAATTTCCATTTATAATTTTGAGTTACATTTATTTATTACATATGCCTTGATATTTCTAATTTTATTCATAGTGATACATTTCATGGATATGTTATTATGTTATGTTATGATATTGGCATTGATTAATGGTGTAGACTAGCATAATGTGTTATGTGACTCATTATTTTTATTCCATTTCATATAGGTGAATTATTTATTATTATTTTTGAGGCTTTTTTCTTGTTGTGTGGCATAAATATATTAAGTGTATCATGTTGGATCATAACTATCTACTAGGGGGCGAATTAGTAGATCAACTAAAACTAGTCCTTTAATCATTCTAAAGTAAATTCTAAAGCATATGAAAATTAAAAGATAAATGTAGAGATTAAAAACACACACAAATACACATGACAGAAAAATTATATATGAAAAACCCAAAGGGAAATACTATGGTGAGAATAGCTTCTAGAATCTTCTATTCTAATCTAGCCTCATAGTCATTGCCTCACGTGGTAGATCCTTACTAGTTATAAGCCTCATTGGTAAAAAATCAATAGTTAAATTTAAAGACACCAATCCAAAGGAGACACCAATCCCATAACTAAGCATCAACTCAACTTATTCGATGGCACCAACCAATTAGATGTATGGAGCTAAAACTTTAGATTATAATATTGATTCATAAATGAATTAAACTCTAACTCTCTATTACAAGTTTAATCTATAATTACTCATTATCTACACATTATCTCTACTTGAATTTATTACTTTCTATCCCTCTCACTTTTTTTCTATATATTTATCTATTTGACACACTTCATCTCTCTCTCACTCTGCTCCTCTATGTGACTATATTTTTTGTTTAACATTCCTCAACAACTCATATTATCTACACTTTTGCCTTTCTGTTTATATAGTTTCATTTGAAACAATTATAAAAACAAAAAACTATATCCTATTTGTTGTATATATAAGAATTTGATCTATGTTTTACTTCTCTATGTTTAACTCAGACTATAACACATCATTCCAATTTTGAACTCTATTTCATTATCACTTGAATTGTTAGTTCCCATGTCTTGATTCCATGAATCACATCATCATTTTAGGTCTCTTTTTTATCTATAGCATCTATTATACTCAAGTTTTGATGCATAGGCTCTTTAATGTATATTTGATCAGTTGGATTGATCAATATCATTGTCTATGTCAAGATATAGAATTTATACATAAGTTCATGCATGTACATGCAACTAATAATTTGTCTAGACATGAATTTAAATTTCAATCATTGATCTTACCTTTGGTGCCATGATCTGATGGTCTATAATCAAATTAATCAGCTTTAAAATGCATCCATTTGATCACCTTCTTATAGAATCACACTATATATCTAATCCTTTTACACTTCATAACTTTAGCTTTGTCATCTTTAAAACACTCTCATTGATCTTCTAGAGCCAAGATTTTGCATATCATTCAATCTCTAAAGATGCATGATATTTAATTCTATCTTGACATTAAAAATTTAGCTCTTTCTCACATTGTGTTGCTTCTTATATCATTGGATCACATTTACTCTATTGATCTTCTTGAACCTGCTCGATCTTTAACTTGCCAATGTGTCAATAAACATTGATCACTTTTTTCCATCTGAGTCCACTCACTCCATTAGATCTCTCTCATCTAATATTTTACATGTTGTTGGATATTTGCACTTGCACAAACATTACCCTAACTTAGTCATTAAACATTGACACTTTGACCTCATCTCATTACTTCTTGCATCTTTGGATCACTTTCACTCCATCGATCTTCCCAAACATGCTTGGTTTTTAACTCACCACTATGTCAATAAACCTCAAGTATTTTATAGAATTTAATTCCATTCACTCCATTGGATCTCTTTTATATGATCACCCATGCACCATCAAATCTTCTGACAAGATCTATCATTAAATTTAACAAGATTATGGTCATTAGGTCTTTATTTGAAAAACTCCATGAATGTAACACTTGTCACTTATGTACTCATTCAAAGCTCCTTTTGAAAATTTGACTTCATCACACTCCATTAGATCTCTAATGTCTGATTAAGCATAAACCATTCATCTTCTAACTAGATTAAACTTTATCTTTCACAAGACCACTCTTATTGGTCTTCTATTTGATATAATCATTTTCTTGTGACACATGGAATTAGTGTGTTCACTCGAAGGGAGCTTTGACACTTTGAATTTTCTTCACTTCATTAGATCATCTACATATAATGAATCATGAGCCATTGATCAATCTGGGACATATATTAAGTCTTAGACTTAGGGAAATATAAAGTCCTTTGATCATTGTTTGGAGTCAGTAATTGCTAGGTTGAGGGGATTATTTCTTAACGATGTTCTAGACTTAAGTTGTAACTTAAGTTATTAGATCTTGGATATACCAAGTCAACATTAAAATATATTTTTTATTATTTATTCCATGGATAAACCCTTTAGGGTTTTACTGAGAAACTCTATCCAGTATGAGAGATAAATAAATCAATTACGAGCTCATTCCTTCTCCTCTAAACCTATGGACCATATTTCTAAATGCTCATGAAAAACCCATAACATATCTACTATATGTTTGACTTTAAACATCCATAAATGGTCTCTGTAAAAGAATAACTTTGCATAGTGAAACTTTGAAACATGCTCTTCTCTCCATCAAGCCCGTCTGATCCTTTTGACATTAATGGCATTCATAGTGTCCCTTTTGACATCAATGACAATCATATTTCCAACCATCTCTCCCTTTGGCATTGGTGACAAATTAAATGTTCTATTTCAAACTTAATGTTCTTATGTTCTAATAATTTGATCCTTCTCTAGAATTGCTTGCATTGGCTTCTGATGAGTATGAACTAAAGTTATTCATACCAAACTTGTTCCCCCTAGGCAATGGAATATTTTCCTAAACTCATCTTGGACACTTGCTCTGCTCTTCCAAACTTTTATAGAGAGAATTTGCACTTTTCTCTCCAAATTTTTACAAAAATATTTTTCCCTTTTTCTCACCCTTTGACATCAATGGCAAAGGGATTCCTTCTCATTATTTTTCTAAATTATTCTCCCCATGTATCAGATAAAGGAGTTTTTCCAAGAACCTGTAACCATAAAATCATTAGTAATTTTCAAAATATACATACCTGAGTTGACTTTTCTCTTCTTCTATGGATCAACAAGGATTTGATGATCCTTCCTCTAGACTTATGTTCCATCACTAGTATCTAGTTATGTGATGTAGGGGCTTCCATATAGGCTTACTAGCCTTCTCTCTCAATCTCTTATTATCTTCTAATCCTATGACTTGACCAATTAAAAAAATCCTCTACTCTAAGCCTTCTTGATCCTAATAGACTAGATAATATAGCTCCCCCTTACATTATACATAGCTTCTCAAGCTATTCATGCTATCTAAGTTAGTTCCCCCTAACTCCATGCTTCATATTTGAACCAAGGGACTACCTATAATACACTATACCTTCATTTTTCACATGTATATCATAATTTTGCACATGTTCACTATGTTTGGTGACCCAACTTCTTTGTATAACCAAAGACACATAATGTCAAGGGTTTCTTGAATTAGAAACCTTATGCCAAATGAATCTTTAGACCATATATATGAGATGTACTCCAACAATCTCATTATTTTATATTGAAACACTCATTATGTCCCTAAAAACACTACATTCATAACACTTGACTTGGTTTGATCAAGTCATCCTCATAACCTTCCTGAGTTCACATATGTAGTAAACATCAATTGCTTCTCTACTAAAAAGGGTCTCTTAAGAAGCATAGATAGAGACACATTACCTCACAATGTCTAAGAACAATGTCAAACCAAGAGTTTCCCATAACTCCTCATATTCCTTCCCCTCCTTACTCATCTTATGCTTTCTATTCTTCTTCTTCTTAGTCTTAAGAGAATTAAAATTCTCATCCACTATGATATTATCCTTTGGATTAACAATACATGGAGACAACATGGATTCATGATATATATTTTCATCTAAAGTATCTTCTTTATAGTTCAAATTCTCATTAGTAGGCATAAAAGACTGAAGTTTTATGCATGAAAGTTTCTCAGTAATAGTAGGATGTTCACTTGAATCTGTACTCACTTCAAAAATAGCCTTGGCCAACACCTTATACTTCTCCTTAAGCTTTATCTTCTCATTCTCAACATGTGTAGACATTGAGAGCTCTTAAAAAATTCTAACTCTATAGCATTCTTCATTATGGCTTGATATTTTACTTTCTATACATGCTTGGGTTGCTTATATGTCTTGTTGGGCTTACTTTTCTCTTTTTCAAATACTTGTGAACCTTTGTTCATATTAATAGGCATACCTTTCTTCTTAATCTATACATTTTATCTTATAAAGCTTGTTCTAAAATGTTTAGCTATGTGACCAAAATCATTGCAATTATAACACATTACATTTGTATCTAACAAGGGTGAAAATAATTTTTTTCTTCTAAAATCATTTCTCCTTGTAGGTTAAACTCTACAATTACTAACCTTATGGCCAAAATGATTATAGATATAATAATAACCATATAAAGATGAGGAATATCTAGTTATAGCTTTTTTCTAGCAGGATGGGGAGTTATTCTCAACTCTTCCTTCTTCAAGTTTCAAACCCTTGTGTAACCATCTGAATTAGATACCTTTATCTTCTACATCTTCCTTGAGTTTTTAGATATGTAATCATTGTTCTTTTTCCTTTCCTCAGGATTCTTTTCAGATTTAGCCTTCTCCACATCAACATTACTTGTGTTTGTCTTTGTATCCTTGCAAGCTTTTTATTTCTTTGCCCCTGACCCTTCTTCTTTAAAATTATCATATAAATTAGTAGATACAATAGTTATGAGACTTTTCCCCTTTTCATAACCAATACTATATTTCCATTTTGATGGATTTTGAGAGCTAATCAATTCATCAAGAATGTATAATCCTCATATCAACATCAAACCTTTAATTATTTTTTCTATAGCCTTTTCATGTTATTTTCTCAAAACCACTATCTATACTTATATCCTTATACACTCATTATATTTTAAATATATTTCAATTTTTACTACATCATCTATTCTTTTAGCCTTTTCAACCTGAATCTTAAGGCTTACTATCATCTGATCAGATCTTTCAATACTTTTCGATAGTTTTTCAATTTCTTTTTATCTAAGATTTTTTTTACCTTGAGTTATATTCTATAATATTATAAATATCATCTATATCATATATTATTTCACACTCAAGTTCCAATTCTCCTTCCTCTTCTTCATTAGATTCTTCAACTTCTTCTTGCTCTAGATCTACAGAAGTTGACTTTGTTGACCAAATTTGACTTTTAGGTCAAATTAGGATCCTTATAGGTAAAAACATGAATTTTAGGTGTTTTAGGGTTCTAATAAATATGTCACAAGGTGTTTCATAAGTCAATTAATTTCATTTAATGTTACACTAGCCTTGGTCCTTAGTCATTTTAGTCCTTTTAGTCATTTCGAGTCATTTTGAGGTAAAAAAAGAGGCATTTAATTAGTTGTAAAAATTCATTAGGAAGTTTGAAGGTTAAAAAATTATATGTAACATTAAATTTGTCCTCATATTTCTTAATAAACTATTAGTAACTGAATTTGGTTGGCACTTTAGAAGAAAGAGTATTTTTCTTGGGAAAACGGTGAGTTTGGCATTTGTATGGCCCATGGGAAAGTGTGCCACATGGGAGAATGTTATGGAATGTATTTTAAGATTACTTAGGATAAAATAAATGTTTTAAATTATTTTTAATTTTCAAAATTTGGATAAAACCATTCTACTCCTTTTTCATCCTTCTTGGCAAGTAAAAGCAGTCTTCAAGTTCATGCTTAGTACAGACAGTTGAAGAGGTTTTAGGATAAATGATTTTAGGAGGTGGTAGTGTATTTATATCCATTAATTTAAATTAAAATATTTTTAATAATTTTTAACTATTATTTATTAACCATCCTCAATAAGTTGACTATGATTTTATGCTTATTGTTTCATGCACCCATATAGGTTTTGTTCCATTTTTGGGAATTTCATATGAAATAATTATTGAGGTTAATTATAAATGATGTTATATTACTTATTTAATTACTCCCATGATTTTTATTCATTTTTAAATGTGTTTTTATTTTTCAAGTATCCCAAAGTTTTAATAAGATACACCTTTCTCAGTTATAAGTAGTTTTCACAATTTCCAGGAACTTCATGCTTGTCCATGGTTTTAGAAGGTTGTGATAAGTCCTTGTTCATGATATAAATATACACTTGACTCATTTATAATTTAAATATAACCTAAAAATTAACATTTTACTTTAAATTTTAGTCATAACCACTCATACATCCAGTTTGCCTTATGATTGTCATACACAATCAGCCAGGTGCCATATAAGAAGGGTCCAAACATTGAAATGGAGTATGAGAGATGGTTTAAAAATTTTAAACATATTTATGTGTCATTATAATACCATGAATGGGTATTATTTATTTATAAAAGTATATACTTTGAGTGTATTGGTTATTTTATGCTTGCTCCCCATATGTGATTCAAAATGCTCATCTACAGGTGGTGTCTTCATTAAACTAATCATCTTAAGGAGTTTTTGAGCTAAAAAATTATATTCCATGAAAGTATCCAAATTTTAATCATGGAATGACCTAAAAAAAATTAAATCTCATAAATTATGTCTTTTACTAGTCTATTAATCTTGACTGTCTGTGCATTAGAATGCCCACCTACAGGTGGCCTTGATAGGGAGTTAAAAATCCATTGTGAAGAATTAGATAATAATATGGAACTTTATTAAAGTATTAATGTGTTATTAGGATCATGGAATGTATTTTTAAAATATATGTTGGAAGATATAAGTATAAACATGTTCAAAAAACTCAAATGATTGAATTCTGGGATCAAATCCCCAAAAGGTGAAAATAGGGCACCTAGAGGTTTTGTTGACATATTGTAACATGGCTACAAGTGAATTTGATGAAATATAACTGATTTTTATTATATTATCCACACATTACAATAAATTTTCCAATTTTTAAGGATAAATGAGCAATGGAGATTGGTTTTTTAGAAGTCCAAAGTTGCCAGTTTATGACTATTTCCAGGCAGTGAAGTCTATAAGCCTGAGTCCTAAAGAGAACTCACACACAATGATGTAAATATAGATCATTATATAATATGGGTATAGTTAAAAGTTACCTAATATATCATTCATGTCATAAAAACCATCATGAGGAGCTAGTGAGATAGGTTTCAAAGTCTAGTAACCATATACACCTGTGCATAACTCCATGAAAGTGCTCACCTACAACTAACTAGGCCTAAAAGTGCAAAGGTAATTAAATTTTTTGATATATTTTCATTTTAAATATTAGATTATAATGGAAATATGTAATAATAATTTATAAGGTAAATTATTCATAATTTGAAACCAAAGCACCTTTTAGGTCCCATAAACATCTAATGACAACCTACAACCAAGCTTAAAGCAAAAAAACATAGTCTTATAGGTCAGAGAAAGAAGGAAGACATAAAAACATGTTTCCATAAAGTTATAAGGTATTTATCAATAATATATTAGTGGAATATGTATCATGAAACTACTGAGGACATTTCAAGACCATACTTTCCTATAAGGAGATGGAGACAGTCTGTACAATCAACTATAGGTGAGGAGATAGTAAACTAAGAAAGGGTGATTCAAGTGATGATATAAATTAACCCAAAGTGAAAAATGGGTAAAAAACATGTAAAAATAATATTATAATATATAAATAACTCTTAAAAAATAAACATGCACAGACACCTACAGGTAGGGTTAACTTACCAATCAGGCTTGATTGAGTAATGAAGGGTCTTAAGGTGAAAGAATAGATTACGAGGGTTTAATAGAATTTTTAACGTCCTTATTATCATATAAATAAAATTATTATACACTAATTATGGAAAAAATATAAAATTAAAGACACTTCCAAGTGCAAAACATAGTTTGCATGAAGAATCTTGCACAGTCTATTTTCCATAAGCCTATCTTGGGTTTTGTTGAAGTTAAAGGGTCTATGCTTAGGATAAAGGTTTATATATTATAAAAAAACAAATTTAAAACATATATAATAATATAAAATAT
This sequence comes from Torreya grandis, assembly GCA_037957365.1. NCBI lineage: Eukaryota > Viridiplantae > Streptophyta > Pinopsida > Cupressales > Taxaceae > Torreya > Torreya grandis. The sequence continues at coordinate 1,292,185 of JARHVA010004241.1, read as the reverse complement.
TTATATTTTCTAATAAAATATGGGGAGTTCCCTTTATTTTGTCTCAGACAGAGGGCACCCCCTTATGCATAAACCCTGGTAGGTTTTGGGGAATTTTTCAAAAAGAATATTTAGAAGTTAATAATACCTTGAAAGAATTTATTTTTATTTTTAAAAAACCTAGATAAGAATAATATACCCAAAAAAAAGAGGAAGGAATCTAAATAGGAAGGCCTAAAACATGAAAGGTGCAGTCAAACCTACTTGGGCAGGTTTAGTCTTAAAGACCAAATAAGAGACCAATGCCATTTCTAGCTCTAGGAATGATTTACACCTTGTTGGATCATGTTTACGGGATGTAATTATATTATTTTGAGATATTTTTATTCAAATTAAATCATGAGAAGGTCATTTTGGGTCTTGAACCAACTCAGGCCTATTAAGCAGGGTTTAGGCATAGTGCCAAATGAGGAGCTCATTTACACTTATTGCATGAGATATGATTTATAAAATATTGTATTATATTAATAATTTCATTAAAGGTGTTTCTAATCTTTCACCTTGTATATAAAACATCAAGAAAGCTATTTTTGATTGAAAAATAACATCATGCTTGTGTAAGTTGGAGAAAAGAACTCGATAGGTCAGGTTTAGATGCTCATATCTTTTAAGAGGATTTTAATGGAGGGTATATGAGTTTTATAAATTTATTTCAGGTCTTCAAATTCATATTATTGGAATTTTTATACATCTCCAATATCATAACTCTATGAATAAACCTTAAGAGGTCAAAATAGGCCTAAACCATCATAAACCCTTACCAGTGACCAATTTGAGGAAATGGAGTTGGAAAGCTAATATATTGGACCATTTTTAATATTATTATGATTTTTAATTTCAAATAATTATCTCAAGATCCTCCCAAACCTTTTTTACTATATAAAATTGTATGAATAAGGTGCAAAATAGGGTACTTTTGACTATTATTTGTGTTTTACAAGCTATAGTTGGTTTCAAGAGATAAAATAAATATTAGGGGGAATATTATGAATTTTAATAACTAAATATTTCTATTTAATTCCTTGTAAAAACTTATAAGTGTGAAAATAATAACTCTCATCTCAACCATTCAAAATTGGCATAGTGGATAAGCTAGTGAAAAGGGTGGAAAACTTCGTGTGAGTTGATTTTAAGATGTCTTATATGTTTATAAGATAATATAGGGTCTATAAAATTATTATACTCTCCATCCCATGGATTTTCATGGAAAATTTAATCCAAATTTGAGGCCAAGTGTGTAAGGTACATGAAAGAAGTGTTTTTTGGACTACAGATGATGATGGCTCATTCCTAAAAGGTTACAGATGACCAAGCCTAAAAAAATGCATGGAGAGGAATGTATTAAATACTTACCATTAATTAAAATCATTATACATATCCATAATCATTTTTTTGACTTTCAAACAAGTTCAAATTATGAAGGTAGTTTTCTTAGCCAAAATGAGGAGTTTCATGCCACTTTTCTTGAGTTTTATGACTTGGATGGACGCTTGTGCTTCCTAACATTGCATGGTTAATCCAAAATCCTAATATAATACACAAGTAACTAATTATCTTATCTTTAAAAGTGTCCTTATTATCCTTGGACTTCTTTTTTCTCTTCTCTCTCAAGTTTTATAAGAACTAGCCATTTTATCCCTTGTAGCTTATGATCTACCTATGTATGGAAAAGCTCTACTCATTTGCATACCATTTTATCAATAAGAATACTAATTTTTTACCTCTTCATAACTATTAATAGATTTTTATCCTTGAATTTTATATATTTCTTAGTGAAGACTATGGATTTGTTAGCATGTCTCATTCTTTCATCCTATTTGTAATTGGAAAACTTTTTCTTGTAGGTCATGTGAAGTGTTCTAGGAAATATCAAGGATTGAGTGATTTAATACATTGACTAGTGCCATTCAAGGTCTCTTTTCTAGTCTTCCTATCTTTTCACATTCATCCATAACCTCATAATGTGACATTGATGTAAGAAGATGTAGATTAAAGGAATGTATGTTTGGTTAGTCCTTTGTTCTCATGTGTAACATGCTGCTAGTAAGAAGTCATCATCTTATTTGGTGTACCACCTCCATTATAATAGTTTTATTTTGTTTATCTATCTCCCTTATCCCCCACTAAATTTTACATGTAGTTATGATCCAAAGTGATACATCAAGGGAGTTAGCCCTATTTAGAGATTCACCTCATCCTTAGGCTACCCATAATCCTAGAGGTGTTTCTATTATGCCACTTGGATGAGGATAGATTAGAAATATTATAAAAGGGTGTAAGTCTAAGTGATAATATATTTTAATTGCATAAATAGGTATTCATTTACTTTAGACACAAAGGCACAATCATGGTCATCATCTAAGCTATCACTATCATCTAATGAGTCACTATCTTCTCTTATATACATGATTTTTTTGTTTTTAAATAAGTTACTCCTTTTGGAATAGTGAGGCTTCATCATTTTTCAATCCTCTTCCTACTTAGAGTTATTATTTTTCTCATAAGGTCATTTATCATCAAAATGTCCTACTTTACCATAATTAAAACATTTGAAGGATAGCTTACCTTTATACTTTCCAGATCCTTTTTTCAATCTTTTAACAAAATTAGATTCGTCTTCATTAGTCTCCTTAGATCTGGATGTAGATACTTCTAATTTTACATGATTGGATGATTTTAATGAATCTTATCTCTTGGAACCATGTGCTTCTCCCATTCTCATCTCATAGATAGTTAATGTTCTATGTAACTCATCTATAATGAGCTTATCTAGATCTCTTGCTTCCTCTATTACAGAGATTTTAGAATCATATCTTCATATAAAAGACCTTACAACCTTTTTTAAAATGATTTATTCTTTCATTTATTCTCTTAGGCCTCTAATTGTATTGACTATTTCATCTACCCTAAGAAGTTAATATGTGATCTTCTCTTCTTTATTAATTTTAATACTCTTAAACATTCATCTATATGTTTGTAGCTTGGCCTGCTTTACCTTGTCATCTCCTTCATAGATTCTCTTTATTTTGTTCCAAATATCTTGATAATTTTGACACTTCATCACTTTGATAGACTCTAAGTTTGATAGTCCACAAAGAATATCATTCTTTGCCTTAGCATTTCTCTCATATTCCTTCTTAGTATCCTGATCGATAGGATTTTGAGTACAATATGTATATCCATTTACTACATACATCTATACATCAAACCCTAATGAGTATAAGTATGCTTCCATTCTTATGCTTCATAATGCATAGCTAGATCCATCAAAGAGAGGTACTTTATTTGATGAAGATCCTTCTTGACTAGTCATTATGTTCACTATTCTAAGATCCACTTGAACTCATTAAGCTTCTTTCAAATAATCCCTAGGCTTTGGTATCAATTGTTGGAACATAACTATCTATTGAGAGTGGGTTGAATCAATAGATCAACTAAAACATGTCCTTTGATAATTTAAAATAAAATTCAAAAGCATATGTAGATTAAAATATAAATGCAGAGATCACATACACACAAAAATACACATGACACTAAATTTATACATGGAAAACCCAAAGGAAAAAACCATGGTGAGAATAGATGCCAAAATATACTATTCGAATCTAACCTCAGAGTCAATGCCTCACTTGGAAAAACCTCATTTATTACAAGACTCACTAACTATAAGTCTCAGTTGTAAAACCTCAATGGTTACCTTTAAGGACACCAATACTAAGAAGACACCAATACCCTAATTGAGCACCAACTCAGATAATATAATGGCACCAACCAATAAGATATATTGAGCTACAAATCTAGATTATAACATTGATTTATAAATGAATCAAACTCTAACTCTCTATTATAAGTCTAATCTATAACTACTCATTATCTACACATTATCTTGATATGCCTTTCTTCCCCTCTACCCCTCTCTCTCTCTATGTTTGTATATGTATCTATTTGATATAATTCATCTCTATCTCACTCTACTCCTCTATGTCACTATATTTTCTATTTGACACTCCTCAATATCATCTCATCTTCTTTGCACTTCTACCTCTATGTCTATATATTTTCATTTGATACAATTCAATCAACAACAAACTGTATCCTATATGTTGTATATATAAGCATCTAAATTAGGGTTTGCTTATTCTCTATGTTCACACTCAGATTGTAACACATCATGCTAATTCTAGACTCTAGTTCATTATGAATTGAACTATTAGTTCTCACATCTTGATTCCATGCATCACGTCATAATTTTAGGTCTCTTTATTATCTATAGCATCTTCTAGACTCAATTTTTGATGCAAAATCTCTTAAATATAGATTTTATTAGTTGGATTTATCAATCTCATTATTTATCTTGAGATATAGAGCTTATACACAAGTTGCTACATGTTCTTGTAACTAACCATTTGTATCGACATGAATTTAAATGTATGTCATTGATCTTTCTTTTATCACCATGATCTGATGGTCCATATTCAAATGACTCAACTTTAACATGCATCTATTTGATCACCTTCTAATAGGCTCATGCTATTTATTCAATCTTTGTATGCTTCTAAACTTTATCTTTGTCATATTTAAAAAATGCACATCGATCTTCCTAATCTAAGCTTATGCATGCCATTCAATCTCTAAAGATGCATGATATTTACTTATATCTTAATGTTAGACATCGATCTCTTTCCCACAATACACTATTTCCTATATCTTTGAATCACTTTCACTTCATTGATCTTCTTGAACCTACTTGATCTTTAACTTTTCATTGTGTTAATAAACATTGATCACTTTGTTCCATTTGAGTCCACTTACTCCATTAGATATTTATCATCCAAGCTTCCATGTCCCATTGGATCTATAAAATTGCATGAAGTTTACCTTGACTTGGTCATTAAACTTCAACACTTTGACCTTATATTTGTACTTCCTACATCTTTGGATCACTTTCACTCCATCAGTCTTCTTGAACATGCTTAGTTTTTAACTCAACACTATATTGATAAACCTCAAGAACTTTATAGCATTTGAGTCCATTCACTCCATTAGATCTCCTTAACATAATCACCCACATACCATCAGATCTTTTGACAAGCTCAATCATTAACTCTTACAAGCTTACACTCATTAAGTTTCTATCTAAAATTCTTTAAGAATGTGACACTTATCACTTACATGATCACTCAGAGATCCTTTTGACAATTTGACTTCATCATGCTCTATTGAATCTCTAATGTCTGATTAATCATGAACCATTGATCTTTCAACTATCTTGAACTTTATATTTGATAGGATCACTCTCATTGGTCCTCTATCTAATAGACTCATGTGCTTATGACACTTGGTATTATCATGTTCACTTGGAGGTACCTTTGACACTTTGACTTTTTTTCACTTCATTGGACCATCTATGTACAATGAAGCACAAGTCATTGATAAATATGAGACATATATTTAGTCGTAGACTTAGTAAAATATAAAGTCTTTTGATCATTGCTCAAAGCCTATAATTTCTAAGTCAAGGGGCCAATTTCTTAATGATGATTTGGACTTAAGTTGTAACTTAAGTTACCAGTTCTCAGTTATACCAAGTCAACATTAAAATAGAAATTTACTTGTTTATGTCATGGTTAAATGCTTAGGATTTTATTCAAAAACCCTATCTAGTCTGAGGACTAAATAAATTAATTATGAGCTCATTCCTTATCTTCTAAACCTAAAAACCATATTTCTAGATGATCATGAAAACCCCATAAGAGATCTACTATCTATTTAACTTTAAACATCCATAAATTGTCTTTGTAAAAGCATGACAACTTTGCATAGTGTAACTATGAAACATGCTCTTCTCTCCATTAATCTTGCCTGATCCTTTTGAATTCAATGCCATCCATAGTGTCACTTTTGACATCAATGACAATCATATTTCCAACATATCATTGTGTTAGGTTAAAATTGTGACATGAATTTTTTAAGTGTATCTTTGGTAAATCATTAAAACAACACTAGTAGGAAGGAAAGTTAATTATTGGCTCAATATCAACATAATTTTGGTACTTAAATGTATCAACCATGATATATAATCAAATATCAAAAATAATGTGAGAATAACAGGTGTAATCCTAGTGTGATTCCATTAGCATTTTAGGATAAAATTTGTGCACCCTTATAATGGAAATCAATGATATTTATGTAAATAGGGCTAACCCATCATGTCTATAATGCATAATCATGAATTAAATGCTTTTAATAAAAACATTTAATGAAAAAACAAAATATAACTCAATATTTTATGATAACAAATCAAGAAGGAAGAATATAAGATCAATCTATTCATGGCATAATTTCATATGTAGCTTATAAGATGGAAGTGGATTCCATATCCAATGCATTCCAATATCAAGGAATAACAGGCACTATGTGACATTTAATTTGTCCCACTAACTAATTATCGATCCAAATACAAAGAGACACTTTATTACAAACTAATCCCAATGATGGAACATCTAGTTCATGCTATTGTTTATTCATTTGCAATTTATTATACTTATCTCAAATTAACAAAATTATTTCTAAATGAATTATTTTTTACTAAGTGTTGATGATTGGGAAATATTGAAACAATGTGTTATTCTTATCTATAAATATATGCATTTATTCCTCTTAATGAACTTATTGATATCCCTATCTTCTAGGTCAATTTTACCATGGAGATATGCATAATCTTCATCAATGCCCTAGGCATTTCCATCTCTATGATCATTTTCTATTATGATCATCTCACCAAATCTTTGATGCAAGTTATTTTCAACTTACTCTAGGTTCAAAATGCTTTGGTATATGCATTATATTCATCCACTCTCATCTACCTATTATATTTTATTTTTATCAAAAATAAACCATCACTTTTATGTCACTTTGTCTTTTCCCTAGCCATCAAATTTTGGCTCTCTATTTTCTTATCTATACATCCACACTTTTATCACTAAAGGGAATTCTTACATGTTTACTTCCATGTCATTTATCACCTTTTCAAAGCTCTATTGTTTTTCCTTCACTAAAATTTATGACTGTGCTTATCAGGTCTTGTTTTAGACCCTTGTCAATCTATTAATGTTTGTGGGATTTACCTTTTTATCTACCTCCATCATCACCATATGACCTCTTCTCAGGTTCTCTATCTCTTCATTCTTGGATGGGTTAACATTGATAATGCTCTAATATTCTAGGTTACTATTTTCAAAACTATAAACTTTTGGGCTTTCGTGATGGTTCTATATGGTGAAATCTCATGTATTCATGACTAAGGAGATTTACATAGTTGATTCAACCCTAGGCTAATACCTTAATTCCCCTAAGATTTTAAGGTTTTTATGTACTTAGGTTCTAGAGTTTTGAGGTTTTAGGGTAGTACCAAGTGTCACATCAAGAATTCACATTTACTTAATCACTTTTTAAAAAGATTTGACTATTGAGATTTATGAGTTGGTATGATTTTGATATGTGGATGAATGTTGATGGCTCTGAGATATCCCTACATACAAAACAAGGTAAAAGTAGACTTAGGAAATAATTAGTAGGTAATTTAAAAACCAAAATTCATCTAAGTATTAATAAATAAACATGAAAAAATAATGAAATAACTTAATCCAAATAGGGTGAAAACATAAACTAGATTTGATCAAACATGAGATTTACCAAAAGTAAAACCCATGAAGGTAAATAAAGCTAGATTTCAATGTAAACATAACTAAACAATCACTATACTAAGTGAGATAAATCAGTTTAATAACTAAAATAACATTTTAAATTATGAATTAAAAGATAAATGTTTCCAAGCTAAGCCAATAGATGATAAAATGATTATTAAAGAATCTACATTTCACTTGATAGATGAAATTACAAGAGTAATATATCTTGTTAAATAAACATGAAAAAATCATGAAATAACTTAATCCAAATGGGGTGAAAATGTAAATTATATTTTATCAAACATGAGATTTACCAAAATTAAAACCCATGAAGTCAAATAAATCTATATTTCAATGTAAACATGACTGAACAAACACTAGTCTAAGTGAAATAAATCAGTTTAATAACTAAAATAACAATTCAAGCTATGAAGCACAAGACAAAAGTTTCTAGGCTAAGCCAACAAATGTTAAAATTATTTTTAAATAATATAAATTTCACTTGATAGATGAAATTACAAGAGTAATATATCTTGATGATGCACAAAAAAACTATAACTAGACAAAATAGGTTGGGCTCATGAGTTAGAAACTATAAATATAACCAAATCTCTACAATTTGAATGTCATTCATAAATGAGTTCCTAAAAGTATGCAATAATATGAAAATAATACATCTATGTTAAACTAAGAGGGTGCCCATGTCAAAATTATGAGTATAGGGTGTGTTGGACCCAACAAATGGTGACTTTCATGGGGAAAATGTTTCTCAACTTTCAAAACCTAGATTTCAAATCATCAAACTCAATAAGAAACATAAAATCACAAATGAATCCTTTAGACAAACTCATAAAATGGAATTACTAAACACTACCTCAATATGTGAAATATTAAGTTCCAAATATACCTAAGACCATATTTGTGTGTTAAAATTGATTGATTCTTTTTTATCTCTTGCATTTACATCAATAAATTTAAACTTGTCAAAAAAAAGAATTTCTAAGAAGGATAATTTAGAATGCTTAGCCTTGGGTAAAATGTCATGGGAATTTCTCTACTACCATACAAACATCTATAGCCCTAATAAAGCCACCTCTGGTCCCACTCATTACCTTATTCCATTATTAACTAGGCTAGCAAGCTTGTGATGGATATTTCCTGAATCACCCTTTTGAGGAAAGAATTGGATTTTTAATTTTATTCAATTTTCATTTGATTTTTTTATTATGGAAATATTTCATGTTTAAGTCCATTGAGTGTTGGATACTAATCCTTGGGTGTAATTATAGACTCAAAAAATTCACAACTATTAAGGCAAAATTATAATATATTTAGTTTTTGCATTTTGATTCAAATGTCAAATGAAGTGAAATTTGATTTCTTTAACAAAAAATGAAATGTTTCTAAAATTCACACATTATGTTTTGAATCATAGGCTTTTTAATTTTAAAAATGCATAAATAAAATTATAGTGGCCTCTATAATTTTTGAAGGATGTTTCACATTCTAATTTCTAAGACAACTAGAAACTCATACTTTATTGTCATCCATTTTAAGTTCCTTGCCTATGGGAGCATAAAGACACAATTTATTTTAGCATAGTGTTATATAATTTTATTTAAAATTCTAAATCATTATGAATAATGCAAGGGAAGATGCAAATGGAACTCTTTTCTAAAGATTGAATTCATGTTATGACAAATAAATAGATCCTAGTCAAATTTTAAAGGCAAACTACACACCACAAAAGGGTTAATACACAAAACAACTTTAAAGAAGGTAAGATGGGGAAAAGGAACAGCACATAAAACATACTAAAACAAAATAAACTAAAGCAATCAACAAAGAAAGAAACACTAGATATGAAAATATGATATTATATATAAAATATGTATAGAGAGGAAACTTGGTATTTACATTTATAAGTGGTATCAAGCAAAGTAGATATGAAGTAATTCTTCAAGTATTATCCATTAAAAGGTAGTGGGAAGTCCCTACCTTGAAGATCTCTTAGTTTGAATGCATTATGTTTTAAAAGCTTAGATACTTAGTAAGGGCCAATCCAAAAAATACTAAATTCAGTATGGTAATCATTTCCATCATGTGCTTTATCCCATAATAAGACCAAATCTAAAATACATAAGGAAAATCCTTTTATTTTCAAACCATCTCTTCAAAGTTTCTTGAGATTTATTAAGACTTTGTAGAGTTTCATCTCATCTATATTATGATTGGATCAGGTCTAACAATCTAGATTAATTTCCTGGATCTTCTTCCATGTATTTTTGTATGAACTAATAAGTGGGTTTCTTAAGCTCTATTAGGAAAATTGGCTCCAATCTAGAGACAATCAAGAAAGGGTAACTTTTCAAGATTTTTTTGCCTAAATTTATTGACCCATAAAGCATATTTGAGTAACACATGCCAATTACATGGGCTTTGATTGGTTTTCTTCTTTATGGAATGTAAAAAAATCTTATTTTTAGATTCTTCAAACCATTTCCCTGAGGATAATAGTTTAAGGAAAACTTTAGTGTAATTCCATTGTAATAAGCCCACTAAGTCAATTCAATTGATTGAAAGGCTAGTCCATTAACATAAACAAGTGTTAGAAGAGACCTAAATTGAGTTATAATGTATTCTTCTAAGAATTCAATAACTTATTTAGTTGTACTATTTATTGTTGCTTTAGATTCAATCCATCTCATACAATAGTCAGTAGTAGTGAGAATGAACTTGTGACTAACTAATGAATGTGTATTTATGACTCCAATGAAGTCTAGTCCCAACTAAGGAAAGGGGTGTTCCTCAATCACTAGTTATAGCAGCATAAGAGCATGAATTTATCTTTTATCAAAGATCTAACATGAATGAGAAGTCCTCACATGTTCATAAGCATATATGATTAATGTTGTCCATTATCATCAAACTCTAAGAATTATGTATGTAGTGATATTATTATAAGGATGAACACTTCCTAATTTATATGAAAAATATAAAATTGATTTTACCAAAAAATGACTTCAACTCTTTCCTACATTTTGGTAGATATATCTTGGAAATAACACTAGCTCACTTGAGATAAATTAGCATAAATTACTTGGTAATTGTCTAACCTAAAATATTAAATTGCATTTCACAAAAGACATTTTTTTGGGGTTGAGATATATTACAAACTTTCTATAGTATTTTATGACCTTTTCTAGATAATTGAGGTGATAGAATATACATTTGGAAAATACACTCATGTCACACATGTATGCTACTACTAACTTACCAATTAGGCCTTTAAAATGAGTGTCCATAGCTCATTTAAATATGGAATCAACATTGAGTAAAGAAAATGACATTTTATTATAAGCATAGGTGCCCCACTTGGTGGTGAATGTTATTTGGCTCTCTTTACCTTGTCCAATAAGATCTCATTGAAACCCAATAATCCATCCATAAATTGCATCATCTCTAAACCACTACCTTAATAAATGACCTCATCATGTGAAAGAAAGGGATAATTATCTTTATCTAATGCCTGACTGAGATTTATAAAATCTAACTAAATAAATATTTCTCCATTTCCCTTCCTCATAAGTAGTAGGTTAGCCACCCAAGTTGAATGGCACATAGGGAAGATAATTCTAGTTGATAACATCTTATAGACTTATTTTAGAAAGAGTGGTTCCAAGATTGTATTAATTGTCATTTGATGTTGCCTAAAGGTTTTTTGATTAGGATTCAAGGGAATGTTATGTGTCATAACATGGGGGTCAAATATATTCATGTAATTTTATCTCCATGTTATGGTATCTTGAAAGTGTAGCAACATCATCTTCAATGATTGCATCTCTTTATTTCTGTATTTAGGTCCAACCACCTTGTTTCAACATTTTTTATAGTTCCCATGGTGATAATCCTTAACTGATAACTCCATCTAGGAAAATTTGTTGATCTAGAATCTATATTGTCCAATAAAATAATCTCTCTAATGACAACATTCCTTTCATAATATGATTATCTTTAAACTGAATCACTCCATTTGATTTAAATTATTGTCCTTTTAAATAGATTATCTCTTCTTTATCAATGAATTATGCATCAAAAGCATTGGAATTGGATAAGAAATAAATAATTTACTTATCATCATCAAAAACTTGGAATTTTTAACATTATTAGGCAAAAAGAGATAGAATTAATTCCACTGAAATAATTGAAATAAGTCTTATCTAATGGTTTAAGGTTAGCATCTAATATAGATAATGAATCAAATATTACATTCTCATCTTTGAGGATGAATAATATGTTAAAAACATTAAAATATTTAATTTGATACCAAGCATGGTATCTATATTTATTTATGTAGGAAAGTTTGCATTTAAATTTGTTACATACCTGGTTGACAACCAATTCAGAATCACTAAAAACTCTTAATTTATGACACCAAACCTGATTGCAAAGTAAAGACCCAATTTTAAGACTTCATACTCCATCATGTTTTTAACACATATTTAGACTTTTTGTTCACAAATATTTTTTGAATAGTTATTTTCATTAGGAAAATTATTTGTGATAAAAAATCCAACAAAATCTATCTGTTTTGAGTAAAACATATTGCCCTATTTATTTGGGTCATTTTGACTTTGAAAAATCCCCAAAGGGTCATCCATTTTGATCATTTTTCCCTTGTAAAATATTTGAAGGTTCATTTTTCCTTTGTGAAATCTCTGAAGGTTCATCTTGCCTTTGTAAAATCCCCAAACAGTCATTTCTTTTAGGCATTTTACCCTTATAAAATTTATGAAGGGTACTTTGAGAAGATCTAAAGGGCCATTCCAAAAGGATGAAGGGAAATTTTAGAGGGAAAGCCTTTGCAAAATCCCTAAATGGTCATTTCATTCAGGTATTTCGCCCGTTCAAAATTTTTGAAAGGCACTTTTAGAAAGCCTAAAGGGCACTTTCAAAAGATCTAAAGGGTCATTCCAAAAGGCCAAAGGTAAATTCCATAGATAAATCCTTATAAAAATCCTCGAAGGCTCATTATTTTAGGCATTTTGCCCTTAAAAAATGTTTGAAAGGTACCTTTGGCAAATTTTTTGTGGAGTATAAGTGCCAAAAATAAAAGGGTCGAGATAGAAAAGTCTGGATTCCATAAAGAAAAATCTAAAAATAATTATTTATTTTAAGCTTTTCATTTACAAAAAATATTTTGAAGGGCACTTACCCTTTAGACATTTTTCCCATGGTAAAAGGCCTGATAGAAGTCTTTTGTTTTGGTGAAAATAATAAGTTTGAATTCCTTCATAAAAGGTGCAAAGGTCTAATTCCTTTGGAAAAAGTGCTAAAGAACAATTTATTTGGGGAAATTTTTTTTAGATAAAATGTCTAAAACAATTATTTTGATGAAGGTGAAAATCCAAAGGCTAAATTCTTTCAAGCATCTTGCCCACATAATTTTTTTGATAAAGTTCAAATCTCTCAAGAAAAGTGTGAAGTGAAATCCTTCAAGGAAATTATCTCAGACATTTTATCCAAGATAATTATCCTAATAGAATTCTTGAAAGGATTGTTACAGAGCGGGAGTGCCATAAATAGATTGTTACAAAGAAATGTTGTGGGATAATTTTACCAAATATAGAGAAGCCAAAGATAATAGGCCTGAGAAAATTCTTCCAAAGACCAAAAGGTTGAAAACCAAGAATTCTTGTAGAATAATTGTCCCAATGAAATTGATGCCAAGACCAAGAGCTCATAGACCAAATTGTTGAAAACAAAAGATCTAAAAGAATTTTCTTGAATTAAATAAGTGTGACGGTCTCATGGACCTTTTTTGACAAGCATGTGGATGTCAAATTTAAGATACAAAAAGTAGTTATTGTGCTCAAATGTTCTAAGACAGTCATGGAAGTGTCAATTTTAGGCCCCATGAAATAGCCATTTGAGTTTAAATGGAGGAAGACCTAATGGTTTGTGTTAACACAAAATAAGATGATCTAATGGTGCATGATCAAAGTTGAATAGTAAAATAAACCTGATAAGATCAAGATGATGATAAGTTTCATCATCATGAGACCTTTTCAAAAATATAGTGGATCTTGGAGTAAAGGACTAAGCCTTGTGGATAGAGATCAATAGTCCACACTCGATTTGTGTCAATGAGATCAATGACACGAGATGATGATATAATTTTTAATGAATCTATCATCAAGCATAGAGAAGATAAGTGGCATAGCTACATGTTATAAATTAAAGCCCGATCTTTTTTAGAAAAAATCAATGGTGTGTGTTTTCTCGAGCAAGGATAATTTTGCAGTGTGGAATAAGAGTGGGATTTTTAATGAAATTCAACTGCATATGGAGAAAAGTAATGTTGAGGTTAGTGTAAAATTCATATATTGGTTAATTGAGTGACATGATGATGACACATGGGCATGCATGACAGGTTCATGGACCATATGCACATAATAATAGAAAATCATCTCTAGGTAGTTGCACATAATAACAAAATATGTTTGGCTACTTAAATGAATATCCTCCTTAAAATTGGTGTGAAAGGCATTTTCATCCAAAATATAAAATGATATACTCTAAATCTTCATCATTCCTTATATAAGTAGTTAGAGAAATGATGTTTATTATAATTGGATGAAGATTTCAGGCATGACAAAGGGTATATTTGAACTGGAAGTTTCTTGATAGACTTGAAAGTTTGTTTTGAATTTTTAAGAGTTATGACCCATAGTTTTAGATTTGAAATATGTATAAATAGGGGGGCCTCTCCTCTATTCAAGGTTATTGTTGGTCATTGTTTTAGTTGTTCATCTTCTGTATGTCTAGGTTCTGTAAGAGTTTTTTTGGGATTAATTATTGTGCTTAGATCTTGTCTCTCTTTCTAAGGTGGTTGTAATTATAAAACCATTCTCAAGCTTTAAGATCATGTATATATGTATCCATTATCAAAATATCAAACTCACTATGTTTGTTCCCTTGGAAACATTTTAAACAATTGATACGAGTAAAGTTCTTTTCAAGATTATTAAAAATGCTTGTGGTTATTTACTCTTTCTTATTGATGAAGTGTAGTAATATGTCTTATAAGCCTTGTTAATTGGATATTTGGGTTTATGTTCACTACTAGTTATCATCTTGAGCACAGATCTAGGTTGTAAATCCCTTTCTACAGTTTAACTTTGAAATGTGTTATTGAATGACCTTTTAGGACACCTTAGGTCTATAGATTTGATAGGAAAAAATTTCTTAAAATTTTAGTTGTAGTGTATGATGTAGGTTTTAAAGGACCTTTTGGTATTTCTAGTAGACACCATAAACCTACACACAATGCTTTTGAATGTTGCAATTCCCCTAGACTACATTAGGACCCCCTTGGGCCAACCCTAGACCATTCAACTCAAAACTAGACTTAATGCTAGTCAATTTGACCTAATGAATTAACCCACCTTTTAAACCCAACTTGAGCTTGACCCTTAATCGTTGATGGTCACCTTGACTACCTACAATAACCCTAACTATCAACAATCAGGTTCCACCATCTGAACCAACTTAAGTAACCCTTCACCATGACTTGATTTTTTATAATTAGCTCATCTAATTCAGGTGTGAGCCAATAAATAGATTGATTATATTTAGATATCAAGTTGGACCCCTTGTTAACATCTTGTTTCACCTCTCTTTCCTTGCCTATAAAATTAAAGGAATAGGAGGTGAAAAGGGATCCATCCACAACTATAAAGAGATTTGCATCTAGAGCTTCTTTTATAGGTGTTCTTCTAATGATATACTAATCTAACCATCACAATAAATAGATTAATTACCACCATCCCTTAATTGACAACCATGTAAAGTTACTCTATCATAATACCAACCACCTCCACCATTCATCTGGTTAACCTCTAGTAGGCTAAATATTTGTTTTCTATTACTCAATTACTTTATGTCCATTTTGTAACCAACCTAACATAGACTTATATCTTAGAATTGAATTCTATGATACCATAAATATAACCTTTTATGAACCCACACCTAACACAAAATAACCACCAATGATCACCTTAACTGCCAACGATTACCTCGACCACTGATGGTCACCTTAACCACTAATGATCACACAATTTATCAATGGTTACTATGGTAGGAAATAATAAAAAGCTATTTTTATCCACTTACCTCTAACCAAATTCAACTTTATTTTTATTTTCATATTCATATACCCCCAACCTATTTTCTAAACTACATCTAAGATATTTAGCATTAGTATTGATCTACTTATTACTACATTAGTCATTTTAGTCTATTTATTTATCAAACATTGCTATTATTCAATTTCAGTAGATTTTGATTATTTATACAAGTAATTTATCTTCTATTTTCTAAAATTAAATGGTTAAAACATGTGGATTGATAGCCCCCATGGAATCTCTTGATTTTGAGATCTAACTAGCACTAGGAAATCTACCTAGCTATCTATCTAACCAACCATTTGCTTTAGTGTCATCTTATCTATAGGTATTCCTCTCAAGACAAAGATGAGCTCTTCATAATCATCTAATTAAATGTGTTCATAATCAAATAGGTTTTCCAACCACAGCCATATCTAGTTTCTTCTTCCCTTTTTGAAATATGAGCTAAAATTCATTGAAATGTTCTGGCATGCTTAGTTAGAACTTGAGTCTCTACTCAAGTTTATTTTATTTGCATCTACATGATATTCTCCCTATTCTATGATCATAGAAAGATTTTAAATTTCTTTTGGGCTTAAAATAAACTACATACATTGATTGCTTAAAAGTTTATCTCACATAATTTAAATTAATGTAAAGTAATTCGATCATATTATCACTTTTTTTTCCCACACCAAACCAAACCACCTACATCAATCAAACATCAAACAACTTGAGATAAGGCCCAACTAGGATTTCATCACCTAGTGGTTACCTTACCCTTTCTCGACAATCCTACTTGAGGTCACTACCAAGGGGAGAACCAACTTATTTCTTTGTTTGAGTTTAAATCTAGAAATTAGTATATATTAGCTAAGCACCCAACACCTTTATCTCTATGATGTGTGAAGTGAGGGGGTAGGCCCCAATACCAAGCCACATATTGATTTCCAATGAAACTACTTTTTGAGAGCTTGAATAACCTAAAACCATCCATAGATTTATTTTCTAATACCTATTCTATCAGCCCAAGTGGAGTTACATAATTTTTTGAAAGCTTAAGGCATAATCCAAAAGAGAGACTAAAAAGAATTTTAAGACTTAAATTTACTTTATAGTGTGTGTTTGCTTTCCTTAATAATTTATTGTCTTCTCTCTATTTGAGTGGTGAGATTGTTTGCGTATTTTCTCTCCCTTATCTTGGATGGTTATAACATGCCAGCAATAAAGGAACCTAGTAGAACAAAACCCATCACTAAGCCAATCAACCTCTTTTACCTCCTCATCTACGAAGTATATTTATAAACTAGATAAATATCCTCATCCTCTGGGAAGTCCTTCCTTCCCTTACAAAGTTCCACAAGGAGATATAGACTTTGCCACCATCTTAGATAAAAATCATGTAGCCCTTTAGTATTATCTTAATACCATACCTCATTGTACCCCTACTCTAGCTCCACCTATGGACCCACTTTATGGCATGCCTACCTACCTTATGGGAAAAAATTCTATTGCCAAAGTCACCACCCAATCAATGACTACCCATACTTTTTCATCTACCAACAATCCCTTTGATACTACTATGGAAAACCAACCTACCTAACTTATAAACACCCTTATACCTTTCACCCATATCAACAACACCTCTACCTTATGAACAACCCAACCACTAGCTACCATTCTCCCCTCACCATGGGAGTACTTACCACTTTTCAATAAACATTTCCAAGGAAGTTTCCATCATGGACCTCTACTCTATCTACAAATTTGATGATGAATCTATTGTTGATTTAGTATCTCATTGGAGAAGCCTAATCAATCAAATTTCCTTCTCTTTACTCCAACCCTAACTGATAAAACCTTTTACCTAGGCATGTAACAAGCACATCTCTTCTACATTGCATGTTCAGAGCTTCAGAACCTTTGATGAATCTTTTACCATGGCATGTAAGCTATAAAATAGAACCATCAATGAAGAAAAGCTAAAGTTGAAAAAAAAATCTACCTACAAAACCAATGAGGCTCCATCCTCTAAACCAAGCAAGAAAACCAACATTAGAACCAAGAGCAAGGGAACTATGAATGTGATTATCCTTAAGACTTCTCTTCCACCATCTATCAAATAATCAAACTATTATAACTCCTCAAAAAAAAACATGAGAAACCAAAACTAAAATAATCAAAAGCAAATTAATCTACTCAAGGAGTCTTATGCTTCAATTTTGAAGAAGTTACTTAAAGCCAATATCATACAAATTCCTCTCACTAAACCCCCTCAACAATTTTATTCTTCTCATCCTGCACTTGGTTGGTATAATGATAATGACCTATGTGTTTTCCATAAATTATTTGGGCATGACATTAATAGGTGTAATACCTTCAAAAATATTGTCTAAACCCTCATTGACAAGGGTGAGATTGTATTGGACAACCCTAATGCACCTTCAAACCAAGCCCTTGACATCTTTAGGCAACATTTTCCAAATTATACACCTACCAAGAATGAGAGAAACAAATTTTATTCTTTTCATGATTCCCATACCATCAATATGGTTCTTGACATGCTCATTGCTAAAGAACCTCACACCCAATCTACCTGTTCTTCACCCTCTCCACTTATTGAGGTAGTGGAATTACCTTCTTTCATTTTAGAGACCCAAACTAAGGAAGTAACCTTTTCCTTTACTCCACTTATTAAATTAATGGAGTTACCTTCTCTTCCATTAGATACCCAAACCAAAGAATTACCATATTTTCCTCTTCCACTTATTAAGGTAGTGGAGTTACCAACCCTTCTGTTAACTGACATACTAGAGAAAACAACCATCATCACTTTACCTTCTCCCTCAACTACTAAAAAATTCACTCCTCCTTTAGAGATCATTCCCAAGGAAGAAACCACCTTGTCTACACCTCCCATAGAAGAGTCACCCATCTAAATACTGCATCTTTTGATTGAGGAAAAGGATGATGTTACTATTCCCCCTTATGAACATATGGGCTTATCTTTCAAGTCTACTATCCAGGGAACAAGACCGGTCTATAAACCATTCTCTAAATTAGTTTAGAGATTAGAGTTTGTCTCCTAACCTGACATGGATTGGGAAAACTTTTGGTAGCAATTAGGGATCCCTTATATCACCAAATAGGAACCTCTAACCACCACTTTGATAGATCAACCCACTACTTCTATTATCCAACCCATTATCATATCAACCCTACCAATCAAAAACGTGACCAACCCAACCACCTCTTAATGATCTAAGACAACCAAAACCCAAATTACCAAATCCTCTTTTGTCACTTCAACCAACCAACTAGAAACCTTGGCATCTTCCCTATGTAGAGCCTTAATCACCTATCCTTGAAATTGGAGCTAGCCTCACCAGACCCACCAGCCAAGCACCAAACCAAATTAATCAATGAGGTAAAACCACCAAAAGGCCAAAGGGCCAAACTTGTACCTCCTTCAACCTTGCCCTCTATCATGGGGCCTCATCCCTCCACTCTGGTTAACAAGCCAACTATCTCAACCAAAACTTAACCATAGATGTTGGTTACACTAATATAATTACTTTTTAACACACTCATATTTATTGATCCATTAATAACTAAGATAGATACCTTGAAATATTTCACCTCTAACCTACCATCATCCTTACCTAAACCAAACTCATCAACTAAGCACACCACTTTACCTAATAGGTCTACTACCAAACCTGCTTCCATATAGACTTCCATCTCACCAACCAAAGCTAAAACCTCTAAAACCTTACCAATTTTAGTTGAGTCCTACTCAATTATTTTCCAAATGTTATTGTAAGCTTCTTGTTTGACCTTACCTCTTATCAGACCATTTGACCCTCTAGGCACAAACCCATCTAGTATAACAACCACTAAGTATGTTCCTATCATAAGATAGCCAAACATGACATGGATAACTAAAAATCTCTCCAAACCATAATCCATCAGCCCTATGATGAGGATGATATATTAATAGAGGAACCTACCACAAGCCCATTACTAATCTAAAAACCAATAACCACTACACAATGCTTTCCTACTTCCCCACTCTTAAATCATAGTGATGAGTAACCAAACCATGCTCCTACCCCAACTCTTCCCTCCATCCATATTACCCATGTGATCACACAATTGCACACTCAACAAAAACATAAGGGGAAGGCTATAATGTCCATCCCAAGGACATACCCATCTTCTACCTCTAAACTAGGTCAAAATCAAGAACCTTAACCTTCATCCAAACCCAAGGTATCTATCTTGGGTACCTCCCAAACTAACACCTCCAAATCAATCAAGATAGTAGTGCTCAAATAGCTTCATGAAACTCCACCAAAGATGAACTTATATGAATTTATTTCTACCTCACCTCATAATCACTAAGAAATGATAGAGGCATTTTAATTAATAGAGGTCCAAATTAAATACCTTCAACCTCTAGTGGCCTTTGTTGGTGCTCTTCAATTTCCTAACCTTGTCACCTTCAAGGATTCAAAAATACCTTATATCCACCCTGATGATCTAGATCCCCCTCTTATCATCACTACCTACATCAACCAAAACCAAGAAAAATAGGTTATGATTGATAAGGGATCTAGTATTAATATCATCTCCTCCCATGTTTATGATCAACTCAAACTACCAAATAATGTCATGTCTAAAACCTAGGCCATCCTTTAATCCTTTAATGACACCATGGCCATTACTTTAGAAATTATTATCCTTCATATCCATTTAGAACCTTGCATGTTCCCAGAGATCTTCTATGTAGTATAAGGTGAATTCTAGTATAATTTTTTATTAGGATGACCTTGGATATGCTCCATGGGTTGTGTCCTCTCTACCCTTTATCATTACATCAAATTTTAGCATGAAGGTTAGGTTGTCACTATAAAAGTTGACCCAAGCCCCTTTTCATCATGCAATATGACTTATTAACCCAACAACATCCTCCTACTTCCATCTAAAACACCCTCAACAACCAAAGACAAACCTTTAACCATAAAAATAAAACCCATATATTCTTCTACCGATGTGGTATCTACTAGCTCATCTATCCCTTCAGACCGTATACCCACCATAAACCACTTGAAATCCAAATTTCAACATCTTTCATTAGGGGATATCACCTCCTCATCCTGAACACTTTCCCTACTCCGCAAGGGTATGGGAAACTTGACCATAAACCCAAGTATGACCCCAATATCATATCTATTATTCTCTTTAGACATTTAAACTATTAAACCAATTTCATCTATGGGTGACTCGGCAAACCCCTTGACACTTCTACCACCTCTCTTTCACCTCAACCATTCACCATCAACTTTTCCTACCTAGATAAATTGATTTTAGCCAAGACATACCTTCATTAGTGTGCTTAGAATGGTTTTGGCCTTGGATGATATGAATAGGTGCCACATGAGCTACTTCCCACTAAGACCCAAAAACCTCATGAAAGACATGGCCTAGGTTTCCTTCCACTAGACCAGCACACCAACTCACCTCACACCACCAAAATTAAGGAGAAGACCCCATCCTTGCTAAATCCCTCATCATCAGAGCAGGAGGATTCTAACATCATCCCTCCTAAATTTTTTTCATTAAAATGATAAAATTTGGACCCATGACTTATCAAAAGGATGGGGTAATTGTAACCATCCCTTTGACCCATCTTGAGATGATAGGATATGAATCTCCTACCATTAATACCATTTAATGTTAGGATTACAATTCCATTCTCACCTATATTGGTACACCAAATTGTTTCATCCACAAATCTCTTCCTCTAGAGACTTTGACCATGTTAAATAAATCCACCATGGATATCAACTTGGGCACTCCAGATAACCCTCACTTGTCAAACTTGGCTAATCATTGGATTTCAAGGAAATTTTAGACTTTCCCTCTTTCTTCGAAGACCGTAACATAGCATTTACTTGATCTTATAGTGATATTATAGGAATTGACCTCACCATTACCACCCATAACATAGTCACCAACTAGGATGCCAATCTTGTTAAGTAGAAACTTCAATGAATGCACCCTCACATAGCCCTTCTCATCAAAGAAGAGATTTAACATCTCTTATATGCCAATTTCATTCAACCCATTGATTACCCCAATGGGTCTTGAATGTCATGCCTATCAACAAATCCATAGGGACACTACACATTTGTGTGGACTTTCATGACCTCAAATTTTCTTTCCCAAAAGATGACTTTTCTCTACCAAGCATTGACCAACTATTTGATCTTATACCCAACCATGAGATGTTATCTCATGGATGGATTCTTAGGTTATAATCAAATCCTCATTATCCCTAAATATCAGCACCAAACCACCTTTATCACTTGATGGGGGACATTTTTCTATAGAAACATGCCTTTTATACTAAATAATTATGGTGTAACCTATCAACATGTTATGACTTATACCTTCTATGACCTTATCCACAAGATAGTAGAGGACTATGATGATGATTTTCTTAGAAAATCTAATCTCTAAAGATATTATCTATTTGATATTAAGATTATATTTAAGTGACTCATCCATTACCATGTCCATATTAGCCCCAAGAAGTGCATTTTTGGGTTCTTGTTAGGATAACTCCTTGGATTTATTATCTCCCTTAAGGGGATCAAAGTCGATCCTACCAAAATCAAAGGAATCCTTAACATTTTTCCCCTAATCAACCTCAAGAAAATTTGTAGTTTACAGGGAAAGCTCTAATGCATCCATTTCTTTATATCATGGCTCTCAAACTGATGCCAACCCTTTTTCCACCTTTTGAATGAATTCTCTTTTAAGTGTAATAATGACTGTAAAAAAGCCTTTGATTTAATCAAAGAGTATCTTTTATCTCCACTTATCCTCACCCCTCCTAAGGGTGACCAACCCTTCTATATTTATATATCTACCACTGACCACTCCCTAGGGGAAAATCTTGCTCACTAAGATGAAAAACATAGAGATAAATCTATCTAATACATCAGTTGCACACTTGTAGAATATGAGACTCGATATACTCATACTAAGAATTTTTTCATAGATTTTGTCTTCATGGCCACCAAAATTTTCCACTACCTTCTTAACCATAAAACCTATATCATAACCAATACCAAAACACTCAAGTATATACACTCCAAGCCATACCAAAACCAATGTACGCCCAAGTGGTTCATGCTTTTAGCTGAGTTTGACCTTGATTTTATTCAATAGAAGTCAATTAAAGGGCAAGTCATTACTGACCACTTGGATAAAGCACCATTGGAAGATAATCAACCTCCTCCTCTTGAGTTCCCCAATGATTCCATCATGACCCTCTCTCAAGCATACTTCACCTATCAAGTGACCATGTTATTCGACAGATCAAAGTGTCAACATGGTAGGGGAGTTGCCATCATCCTTATCGCATTTGATGGTAAACCTCTTCCTTTATCTTTCAAGCTTGATTTTTAATGTACTAATAATATGGTTGAATATGAAGCCCTAGTAATAGGTCTCCAAACTACCTTAGCCTTGGGAGTCAAAACAATTAATATCATTGGTGACTCCAAACTTATGGTCAATCAAATCAATGAATGTTACCAGTTTAATAATGATGTTTTACAATAGTACAAACAACAAGTTGATGAAATCTTAACATCATTTAAACATTACCATATCTAATCAACCCTATGATCTACCAACAAGTTTTCCAACACCATGGCTCCCTTGCATTTTAGGTCCCATCTACATCATCAGATTCTAAGCTATCTATTATTATCCATCAAATTATCTAGCTTTCTTATATCAAACCATATTCTCTCACCATTTTCAATGTGGAAGAGACTTGACTTGACCTTTGGTATAAATATACCATTGACTATCTTAACATTGCCATCATTCCTTATAGTCTTTCTAGGATTGCTCAAAGAGAATTTATCTAGAGTACCTCGCATTATACCAATATGGGGGGAATTGTTTACAAACATGGCTTTGATGGTCTCCTCATCCATTACCTATGCAATCATGAAGCTTCTCATGCTATCAAAGAAACCCATGATGGGATTTGTGGGGGATACTTTAGTGTCCTTGTTGTGGCTAAATGCATCCTTCACCTTGGCTATTATTGGACTACCCTTAACCAAGACTATTGTGATTATTTGAAAAAATGTGTTAATTGTTAACAACATGCCAATTTGCATCATGAACCTCACTATAATCTTTGCATATCCACTAATTTTTTGCCCTTATCACAATGGGGTATGGACCTTATTGGTGAAATTAACCCCCATTATTCACATTGACACCATTATATCATCATCATGACTACATATTTTACCAAATGGGTAGATGTTAATCCCTTAGTCTCAACCAAAGTAGAAAATATCATTAACTTTATCAACCATCATGTCATCTATCATTTTTGTGTTCATCACAAAATAATCATTGACAATGGTAAATCATTTAAAAATAAAAAAGTATAAGGTCTTTGTGATGAATTAAATATTAATTTCAAGTTTATACTTACCCTATCATCCTCAAGAAAATAGACAGGTGGAGGCATCTAACAAAACTCTTAACATGCTCACTAAAATGGTCAATGCATTTGGTCAAGATTGGAATTTGTACATCCCCTTTGCCTTATGGGCATATCATACTAGCATCTAAATCACTATAGGTGCTACCCCATTCTCTCTTATATTTGGAGTAGAGGTAGTTTTACCTCTTGAAGTCCAAATTCCATCTCTTCACATATCATTATAGGATCTCATTTCTAAGGATGATTATCTTCGGCACCATTTAGCCTAACTTGAGTTTCTTGATGAGTGTCATTTAGCTGCCCTCACCCATTTTCATGTCTATCAAAAGAGAATCAAACATGCCTATAAAAACACCTTAGAGTACAATAATTCAATATCAAATACCTCATCTTAAATGAAAACCAATATGTCACCAATATGGAAAAAATTAAATGGGGAAATTTTTATTTCAATTGGCGTGGACCTTATATCATAACCCAAACGTATGGATAAGGAGCTTACCGATTGTCCTCTCGTAAAGGCAAAATAAAACTTAAGCCTCATAATAGTTGACATTTGAGTCTTTTCTTTTGTTGAAAAGGATAAAACTCACCTTTTGTCTAAATTAATCTCATCCCTTGCTTTCACACCACATTCATCTCCCCACTTTAGGGGAAACAAATTAAAACTAGTTCATGTGATTATCCATCACAACCATAGCCTAATATTGAATAATGGGTACCATAAATCTACCCATGGCATGATTCTCATGGTACTTTCTGCTACTTTTTGTAAGGATGGATTCCCATGATCATTGTCACCTAAATCTCTTTACATCTAGTCAACCTTCTTATGCTTTTAGTTTTGAAATCATAAAGGTGAACCCTTAAGCCTATATAATCAAGTCTATGTCAAGAAAAATTGAATAAAGTAAAAATAAAAATCTAAACCAATAGAAATCATGGGTCATCCCTAGTATTCATAGACTATTCCCTTGAAGGATAGATGCCAAAAACATATCATAGCTATCAAAAGGCATTAAGCAAAGCATACAAAATTAGAACACTCCCTTGAAATATGGCTAAGGCATTTATGAAAAGTGTAATAATTTATTAGAAGCCTCCTACATCGATAAGCTTCCCCAACTCCCAAGCAACAATAAATAATCAAAATACCCATTATCAAGTAATATCAAAATCAAAATAAATTTGAAAGCCACAATCGGCTCTCATAATCAATATATTTTTGATAGCTATAATTGAATCTCATGAGTAGAATTCCCATATCAATTATCCTAAACTTTGTATGACATAGACTTGTTTGTACTAATTATTTGGTAACCTCTAGATGAAGCATGCTAGTCTCATAAGAAGGTTCCATCCATCTTCCCTTTTTACACTATAATCAAGGGATTTTGAGCTTACTTGACATTATGCAATCAAGACACCTTTTTAACAAAATAAAAAATGTTATTGTGAAGCATTAAAAGGGCTTATGTTCCTTAAGCCAATCCAAATTAGGTCTTTTTTAGTCATCACCAAAGAAAAAAAACCATGCCTTCTTCCTATCCTATCATGACTAGTTGATATATTCACTAATAAGTTTGTCTCTTGATTATATTCTATTTCTAACATCTATGTTAAGATTTAACTTAATTTATATGTTTTACCTTAAGTAATAATAACCATAATCATAATCACATCATATCAACATATATCATAAATCAAATGCATCATCATTACCATATTCATCATCATGTCAAAATCAAGCATCCATGAACAATAAAGAAATAAACCTTTTCTACCACATGTCTAAATATAAATAATGAAACATATAATCATTGAAATTTAGCATGTCATCAACATCATTATCACATCAATATCATATGAACATACAATAAAATATCATCTCATCATATGCCTAGCTAGATGAGTCTACATCAATAACCATAATACATATAAAATCATCAACGATTAATATAAACATCACATCATAAACATCAAAGCACACCATAGACCATGAGCAATAAAAAATGATCATATATATAAATCATGAGTCTAAAAATCATAATGTATACATCAAAATACATGTCTCTATCTCAAAATGTACATTTTATCATATTGACATGTAGTCCAGTATCAAAATGATATAAAACAACATATAATATATCATATCTTATATCCCAGCTATGACCTTGGGGTACCACTATCTCCTTAAGCACCATTATTTCCTAGTGCCTATCCTCTTGATGTACCTAAATATCCACCTATGGAAGTATCCCACTACCCTAGTGTTGCCACACTAGCACCACCTCCCAAACTAGCTCTATACTCACCCCATCAAGGCTCATCAGGACAATGCCTCAGAACTATAGCCTCATAGTATCATAACTCCTCCACTATCTCTAAGTATCATGTCATGGGGTTAGTTATCAATGGTCTTATAGGTACTATGGCTCCTCCTCCCATCTATCTCATGGAGTCTCTCACCTAGGTAACTAAGGCTAATAAAGATCTAGCCTGGTTTCTCTGACCTATAAGTGTAGCCATCTGACCTTATAATGCTACTAATTGATCTTATAGTGCTATAACTTATGCCTATGCAATATTTAGGGTTGTTCCTACCTATGCATTTGGGGTAACCCCTTAAACCTATTCCCATTAACCTCTACTACTTGTGTTTACATCTATAGGCAACCTATCACCATCATCTCCACAAAAGTCTAATATTGTAATAATATCTTGGTACCATACAGGGTAACCATCTATAAAACTTGCATCATTTATCATTATCCACACTAGAAAATCCTTGTCATTGTCATGTCCCCTTTTTTAGTGGACATCAATAGACTTGATGATTAGCCTATTATGTGACCCTCGTAGGCTGATAAGAGGGATAGAGGGTCATGATGGAGCTTGGCTTGGCTTTGATTAGCAGAATTCCTACAGTTGGCTTTCATTCAGGTTATTTTAGAGATGTTTGTCTGAGCTCCTATTATTTAGGGATATTTGACATGCAGTGGAGCACCCTTATTTTGGTATGGTCATGTGCAGAATCATTCCCTAATTCACTAGCTTCAGACGGTGTGAGGATTTGACATGTATTGAGGGAGATATTAATATTTGACTGATTTAATCAAATATTAATTATTTGGCCTATTTTTAATTAAGAAACCCTAATTCTAATTTAAGAAAACCCTAATTAGGGAAAGCACATCTTTTGAGGGTATAAGGGTTTCTCATGGAGGCCATTATTGATTATCCATTAATTATTGACTATTGATTTTGAAGAATTCTTCTATGAAAACTGAGCCAAGGGTTCTAGGATTCCATTTACATTGGAGAACATCCACTCTTCAGTGTGTGCGATTTAGAGGTTGTGAGATATCATCCGATCTATTGCCAAATTGGGAGATAGCTTCATACATAAGTTATCACAGAGATTTACAAGGTTGAGAGATAACTTCACACAGAAGTTATCATAGATATTATAGGTATTTATTTCTTTATGTTTTGCTTCAATAATTTATATAGATAGAGATTTCTAGATCAGGGATCCAGAATACAGGCCACAGCATAGTATTTGGCTTCTGTATGGAATATGTACCAATTTGCACAATTCTATACTATTCTACCATGAGCTAAATAGAGCTGTAGGGGATACAAGAACTGACATCGGCACCCTAGTGACCGACATCGACTGACTAAGGATTGACATCAATAGAGAAGCCAATCATCAGCGACTGACAATGGTGACTGTGTGTCGACACAACAACTCGAGATGGACAAAAACCAGATTTTATTCCCAGATTTGTAAGAGCCCAGGTTTTCAAGACTGTATTTTCATATTCTTTTATATGCATAAGAGAGGACTGTAATTGTAATCATCTGAACAAGTGATAATATCTTTGATTTGCTATCGAGAGATTATATTATGGTTGATTTATTTATTTGAAGATATTTTGCAAAAATTGCAATTTGTTCTTATTTCAGAGCTTTTGTCTATATATATTCCCTATTTGAAGGGGATATTACAGTGGTATCAAAGCTTTTGTATTTCTATATTCCCTATTGGATAGGGGATATTACAGTGGTATCAGAGCTTTTGTATTTATATATTCCCTATTGGATAGGGGATATTACAGTGGTATCAGAGCCAAATTCTTGCCATTTTGTTGGGTAGATTAGAGCCAAATTCCTACCATTCTATTGGTTAGATCAGAGCTATGTCCTACCATCCTGTTGGGTAGTTTGGGTAGATTGGTCTGGGCAATCAAGTTATAGAATAGCAGCCAATCATCATGAGTGATAGATGTGATGGTAGCCCACACTGGGGCCATAGGCATAATGATGATCAGGACACCATAGAAGTCTACTGTGAGATGACATAGGCACTACAGGCACTCACTACTATGGTAAAGAGGATGAACACACTTGTTCGACAGAATGGGGAGCAATGAGATAACATGAGTGCTACTATTAATCAGAGATGATAGCTAACCCATTCCAGGATGGTTGATAGGCCTACACGGCCTACGTTTGTTAAGAATGATTCAAAGGCCAACCCAGCAATAGCACCTTTAGATTGAGAGACTCTTAATGGTCTATGCAAGAAAAAGCTTTGCTTATACTGCAAAGATCTATATGATGCCAATCATGGTTGTCATTTGAGGCCTAAGGGCAAGGCATATCATGTAATATGGGCATATTGTGAGG
Source organism: Torreya grandis (assembly GCA_037957365.1). Classification (NCBI taxonomy): domain Eukaryota; kingdom Viridiplantae; phylum Streptophyta; class Pinopsida; order Cupressales; family Taxaceae; genus Torreya; species Torreya grandis. The sequence goes on along the minus strand of JARHVA010004241.1, from coordinate 1,263,050 downwards.
ATTCAAAATTAGAAGATTTCAAACAGTAGGATAGTTCTGAGGAGTCAGAGGTAGAGGCTTTAGAGCCTAAGGTAGAGGCAATGAAGGTGGCTCACTAGGATTCTGAGAGACATGTGGATGAGCTTGGTTATGGTGATTTGGACTCTTAGTTAGTTGCAGAGGATGAGGGAACTGGAAATTGTGATGATGAGGTAGTTTCACTAGCAACTTCTTCAGAGTTAGATGAGGATGAGTCTGATGCTGCCATTCAGAGTGTGGAGGTATGTTCAGAGGATAGTACATTGAGTGTTGTTGGTGAGTACATTCCTATAGTTGTAGCTGAGGAACATGTTGTTGGAGCTGACACACATGTTCAGGATTTGGGAGTAGCTGGTCCTGATGTGTTTGGCATACCAATGGAGTCGAGTCTCTAGATTGATTCTTCTCACATAGATGATAATGTGGTACAGTTGGTTGTGCCACTTTTACAGAGGGATCAGTTATGGGATGGATTGGCACCATCTTTTGTAGATGGAATTAGTAGTTGCAAGTTACACAGTCTGTAGTATCGACACATCTAGGGTAGTTGTGATTTTAGAGATTGGTTGAGTTGCATTCCACAGTTTGGTTATGGATTCCTCTTTATTCTATTTGAGAGGATATTGTAAAAACTTGCATTGATTAACAGTGGTATCAGAGCTTTTGTATTTCTATATTCCTTATTGGATAGGGGATATTATAGTGGTATCAGAGCTTTTGTATTTCTATATTCCCTATTGGATAGGGGATATTACAGTCATCTAAGAAGTTTTATGATAGATGTGGCTCAAGTATAATGATCTATGCATCCTCCCACCTATATCTAGGAAATGGGCCTAAGATACCCTATACCAATCCAAACTATCTTAGTACCCTATCAAATGGGATGATCTCTACCTCCCCATCCCTCCTACTAAATATCCACCTATAACTCTATAAGGATAAGGTATGTCTCTTGTATCTATCCCACTCTAGAAACCCAACACAGGGCCTCCAAATAAAATCACCTATAACCAAGGCCTTTAGAGCCCCTATAAACCAATATGTGCCATGTAACCCTCCTCCTACACTTGTGATGGAAAAGTCACCACTACACATTATAAAACCAATCAATAAATCTATTTTAACATACCTTACCCATGGCAACCCCATTAGTCTCATCACTCAAATGTGCTCATAGGCCTAGCATGTAAAACCAATCCACAATGATGTCACACCTCCTATGTGTTATGAAACCCCATAGGTCCCTATATATCTATACAAGTAGCATAGGTACCCAACCAGACACTATGTGGCCTAGTAGCATATTCACTAATAACCATAATAGCAAGTATAGAAATATCCTACTACTTGAGTCAATAATAGTGAAACATGAGAGTACCATCATCATCATGGTCATCAAATTATTATTGTCTCTTTCCCTATATACAACATAATATAGTTTAATCCTTCAATATGACACCTCACTCGATCATGTTCATCTCCATATAGTATCTCTAGGTGCTCTTTCTCCTCCCACTTTATATGATAAACCAAGTCACCCCATATGGGTAATCAAGTGATCCTATGTATATCCTCTCACCAGTGGGTAGTAGGAAGGTGTTTATGTCCAAATTTCATCTCTCAATGAGGGCCATGATCATCACTACATTATGTAACACATGTTGATAATGCCTCATCACTCTAAGGCCCACCTCCTTCATGTGAGCCTAGTCTACAGTAGTCATACCCTGATGGATCTCTACAAAGATGTGTGACACCCAATCCTACATCTAAATATACTCCCATGCCTATAAGGTGCGTTAACAAAAAAACTTAGTTCACTACCACATTTTTACCTATATTAAATATGTCACCTTATTTTCAACCTACCCTACCCTTTACCCATCTATCATCACCTATAACCTAGCACTATGAAAACCTTAGAATTTAAATTCAAACATTATTTTCACCTTGTAATCAAACATATAACACATCTAATATTACTTGAAAACTTCAAAACATTTTGAAAAAAATCCTTTCACCATCTAGGTGACTATTGATGGTCACTACAACCACCAATGTCCAAAAACCCATTTTTCCAATACCCTTGACCATCAACGATCACTATGACTACTGATGATCACTATACATGACCACTAGCATAACACACCTCCAACCTATCCACCCAAACACACCTAAATCTACCCAAATCCTTAGAAACATTTACCTGTACCAAACATCTAACTTACCCTAACTAACTTATCCCTCTCAATTTTGAAACTAACCCACTAATTTCACCTAAAACCAAGAAAACCTCAACCCTAGGACAAAATAAAACCCAAGTCTTCACTTAACCATTAATCAACTACACTACCAATTTCCATGAAAAACCAAAACACACCTACACTTCCAATTTAAATGTAGCCCTTACCTCATTCCTTGACTATCATCAAGGAGGAATCTAAGAACCTACTACTTATCCTCATTTGTGTCCATGCCCACCCTACATCCTTATTGATTTGATGAATCCACTAAAACTAATCAATATAAATCATCATCAATATATCTCTTGTACAAAACACAAATATAATCAAAACAAGTAAATGACTTCATTTGACTCATTTGGTGATTTTGATCTCCACACTTTTAAGGTTTATACCCTAATCATCGATGGTCAAGGTAACTATCGATGGTCAACCTTGGACCCATAACCATCAATGTTCATGATCTTAATTTATTACCTTTACCTCTTCACCTAAAATTTTTGACACCTAATCCAAGTACCCACCCATAGAGAACCTTCTCCTCCAACCTTGATAACCACCTCATCACCTCACCATTGGTCCATTTTGGCCAAAATAGTGTGCATTTTATGATGAATTTTACATGGTCATTTTTTTTAAAAATGAAATCAATTACCATGTTGACCTATTTTTTAAATTTATTTCAAAATTTATGGTAAGTGTTGTCATTGATGTCTATAAGGCATGTATAATGACAAAGTGGTCTAACAAGTTAGTAAGATGGAGCATGGTGGTCTAATGTGCTTGGTGTAAATAGATGGTTTGTATGAAGGTTCTTTGGATGAATTTATGGTGTCTTAGATCATGGTATGGTATTCAAATACATGATCTTGGAATTTTTTATGTAGGTTAGAGTGGTTTCATGAGGTTCTCATGAAGTATGTAGGTCTAGTAGATTTGACTATGCATGGTTGCTTATAAGGTTTTGAGTCCTATGGATTGTATTCCATGGTATTGAGCTCAATGGGCTTGGAATATTCATTTTGTAAATGTATAGGATTCTAATAGGTTATATATATGGTTTGAAAGAGGTGGCTAGTGGTTTGCAAGATAGTTTGGACATTGGCCTAGATGGACTTATGAGGCCTTGTGAAGGGTTAATGAGTGTTTTCAAGGTGCTTGAACCTATATCCAAATTGTATATGATTATAGTGGTGTGTTAAATCATATTTACCATGTTACAGGTTATAATATGAGATATAAATTTATAAATGACTTCATGTGCTTCAGAGGGTACTCAAATAGTGCATTTTGAGCCTTAGAAGAAAGTTCTCACATTCTTTAGCTCATGTAGAATTTGCATGCAGATATAATACTTTCAGCTATATATATTTTAAGGTTCCTAATAAATTTTTACAAGTATTATTTCATGTATTAAGTAACTATTATTTATTAATGATTGTTAATAAGGTAAGCAGGTTTTTATGTGCAAAATTCCTAGTCTTAAGACCTAATGTGAAATATATTGCTTATAGGTGTTAAAAAATATGGTGCATGGATATGATGATGATTTTATGTTTTATATTACTCCTCTATTATTCTAATGATGTGTTCATTCAATATTGACTACTTATGGGTCTGGCAAAAAAGTGCTTCTTAACAAAGTTTTTGATATTGTGAGAGATTTATAAAAGTAACTAGAGGAAAATTGGGTGTGAGATAAATATTATGAATTTCCTCAAAAATAAATTGAAATTTGTATAAATATTCATTTATATATGTCAAAGTTATAGGTCCTAAAATTTTCCTAGTCGATATGAAGGAAAGGGTGCCATGATTGAAAAACACCAGTCAGAGTGAAAAGAGGAATTAGAAGGCCTAATCAATGAATATGTATGATTTAAATGGATTTTTGTCACTTTTTAATACCTATTAATAATTTTACCTTAAATTTTAAGTGTTTTTTATGCTCATACACATGCTATAAGGATCTCACAAAATGGCTAGTCTGAGTAAGACAAGACAATGGAACCCATGACAGTGAGAATGGGTTGAAGTAGAAAAGTATCCATTGAATAATATGAAATTTATGTTTTAATATGTTTTAATCATGTATTATTACCTTGTAAATTAATTATAATAACTTTTAAGGGACCTTAAAAGAGTTATGAGTCATGTTCAACATGACTGTGTTTTGGGTCATGATGACTGCTACAGGCATGCCAAGGAAAGTGAAGTGTTTAAGGTCTTATAATAAATGGTGATGAATAAAATGAAAATATTTTTGTTTTTTAATATCTTATTTAGCTACTCTATATTTTTATAATTTTGTGATTTAGCATGAGGTGTTGAAATGTGAAAGCTAAATTGGCTTGTTAGACTGTGTTAAGATAGTGAAATAGAAACCTGAGTGATCGGTTTGTAAGACCAATAAATGTTGCCAAAAAATGAAAAAAAACTTTTAATGTTGATATATAAGACTCATGTGATATAGGAGTTTTTAAATAATCCTTTCATGTATAAGAGATAAGCTTTTATATGACTATACTTTGACTAACTATGACCAGTCTAAGTGGTCATCTTAAGAAAGTTGGTTCAAAGTTGTTTGGCATATGAAATGGTGAATAATGTATTTATTGATATTTTTAAGGTAATTTAGGAGATATCCATGATATTTTTTCAAGTGATATTTTGAGAAAATCAATAGTATTCCTCAATTCTTTATGATAAACTTTTATGTGTTTTTAGGCCTATTAACGAGTAGGCTAGAATGGTTTGGTTAATGAAGTGAGTTGGTGTTCTAAGTGGCATGTACCTTTATGGTATTATTAAAGGGTATATTGGAGGTATGTTTTATTTATTTTTATCTATTCATGAATGTTGAAGGTGTACCAGAGAGTCTAAGGTGTAACGTGTTGGTTTATAGGCCTAATTCATTTAGGTCTCTATTAGGCCTATTTGGTGTTTTGGGTCTTAATGGAAATGACAAAACTAAGGAGTGTATGGATCTTACATATAAAATGTATTAAGATCTATTTAAAATATATATTAAGCATGGAAATCATCTTGGCTGACCAATATGTGTTAGATGAGAGTATGGTATATATACTAGGCCTAATTGGCCTATTTGAAGTGTTGAGGGTGTGTGAAGATAAGCAAAGAGAAGAGCTCAATCAAGGAGAAAAGAGGTCATTCAGAACCATTAGAGGGTTAAGAGGATTATTCATGTTTGTCTCATTAGGTTCATGAGCTAACAAGTCATTAGACCTAATAGTCTAAAGGCTGACTTGGTTGAGTGAATAAGCTAAGAGTTTATGCCTGGAGAAAAGAATTAGGTTTGAAGGTGTTAGATAAAGAGAAGGTCATCATCAGATGTACTATACATAAAAGTAGTGTTAGACATCAGATCTAAGGTGGCTAAGTGGGTTCTTAATAACCAAGGGATTTTTAGCCTCCTTTCTAATTGGAGTTGGCTAAAGGTCTAGTTGGTACTAGAATAAATTAAGGGGTGGGTGCTCCATGATTAGTTTATGTTGGTCTGAAATTATAGTGTTTGTGATATTTTTATAAAATAGATAGTCCATTGGTTGTAGGATTGAGAGTGGGTTTTATTCCCCTTGAGGGTTTCCCATATATATGAGGTGTATTTGTGTTAATTGATCTTGATCTTACTAATGTGTTGATTTGTTTATGTTATGATTAGGTGTTTGTTTCACTGGAACAAAGTGGAATTGATTATGAGATGTTGAGAAATTGATGCACTCCCCCTCTTAGTATCTACTTACAACAAATGGTATTAGAGCAGGACCTTTAAAGGACGCTTGATAGCCTATAGGTGATCCTAAGTAGCTTAAGGTATGATGAAGACAAGGTTCATCTTATTTTTACTGATGGATAAGCTCGTGAAGATAAGATTTAAAGTCTACATAGAGGTCTACATGTTGGCACTAGAAAGTTAAAAGAAGAAAGACTATACTAAAGCTAAATCCAAGATCAAACCTGAGTTGAATGATAGATCTTGTTGAAGGTGGTCTGCTCAGTTAGTTAACATGGTAAAAGAAAGGTATGTGAAGGAATCTTTGTGAATCAAGTAGTTGAAGGTATACAAGTGAAGGATGAGTTGACCATCAAGCTAAAGAATCTTGAGCATATTGAATAAACCTATTTGAGCTCTATTTGAGACATCATAGGTTATACAGGTATGAATGTACATTCTTATTTGTATGGTGATTAATCATATAAGATTTGAGGTTGTTAAATAGATATGCATGTCTACAAGAGTGCTTGGAAATCATGTGTGATGCCTCAAGAGTTTCAAGAAGTAACCATTGTAATTTAAATTCAAATGACTATGTAAGTGGATTTGAGAACCAAGAGCAAAGTTTTTTCTATAAACACAATGAAAGTTATAAGATAAGATTGGTACAAAAGGGAAAGTTTAAGGGGAATATGTGAGGATCATACTCAAAATGATTAGGAGTTCTAACAATCTATATAGTTATAGTATATATGGGTCAAAGTCAACTTTTGTTGACTGTGTTCTGCTAGTGAACCTAAGAGAAGAAAAAGTGGATTAGAACTTATCTAAAGTATTTAGTTTTATGTTATAAGGATTGGATCATGTTTATATCTCATTTTTGTCTTATTATATGTATTGAAGAAGATCAGGGAGTCTGTTGGCATCATGAATAAAGTTTGAGTAATCTGAGGTTGATAGTTATTCTATGATTTTTGTTAGGGTTCTGAGTATGCTTATTGTAGAGTTTGAATAATGTTGTTTCAAGAGTTGTCTTTCAATTTGTGCCTTGTATATGAGATGTTTTACAAAGGGAGAATGATCTAAGGGTCATTTAATTCTTACAAGTATGTTGTTTGGTCTCTATTACATATATGAAGATGTATTAAGTTCTAAGTTTTCATAATAGGGCCTTAACTATGAGGGTGAGGATGATCCTTTGAGTCAATTTGAAGGGATTTAATTAATAAATCAATGGATAAAGGGGTTGATTATAACCTTAAGGTCATGTATCATGAGTTTGATTATTGTGGTATCTTATGTTGAGTGTTTTGAAGAAAATATTGCTTATCAGATGACTGACAAATAGTAGGTGTATACATAGAATTATATGACTATGTGTTTCTATGAAATGCTTTCAAGAGTTCTTAGCCATAATATCTTGTGGTGTCATAAGGATAAATGGTTGAGGGATTGGAGGTCTCTTTCTATGCTTTATGAGATATTTCCTCAAGTGGTGAATCATGTGAGTACTTCAGAAGGTATGTTTGGTCTCCTAGTCCTAAAGTGCCTTTTTATCAATTTTTGATGCTAGATTTGAGTGGTGATCTAAAGGAGATAGATGAAGCTATTTATATGAGGTCATGAGGAAGATATTAATGAGTCATTTCTGAGTGGTCTAAGTCCTTGATGAGCTTAGACATGAGGTTTGTGATCAAGAGTCAGAGTTGACCAATTTTGGTAGTGATGACTACCTAGAAGGTGCCCATGGTGTTCTTTTGATTATTTATGATGTATAGAAGATATGAAATTTGACATGTCAAAATAGTATAGGAGGTTTGATTATGTCCATGAGGTGCTTAGGTATGAATTTTCCATTTTGGTCAAGGTGTTTAATGTATCTGAGGGGTATGTGTGCCTAGTTTGCTTAGTTTCAAGGGTCATTAAATGAATGAAGATGTGTCATAAGGAGTTTGATGCTCAAGAAGTTTTTTACATGTTATTGAGACATGTTCGAAGTGGTTTCACAAGTTGATGAATTTTTATCCTAGGTGGAGCATTTTGAGTGGTCTCTAGCTCTTCTTCTCAAGAGCATGTGTTTAGAGGCTTAGAGGAAGTCAATGTTCCCAAAGGTGTGGACAATTGAAATTTGGCATAGAGGTGAGTTTTGATGGTCTCCAAGTGTGTTATCTAGCTTAGGTGTCTATGTTGACCAAAGGTTGAGTTTTGACCAAGGTTTACATTGAAGGCCTAAGTTATTTAGACATGATTGAAAAAAGTGGTCATTCTTTAGAGTTGAGTTCTAAAAGATTAAAATTAGTTAAATGGACCAAATGGGTTACTATAAAAAGTATTATAGTGGTCTGAAGGTGAGCATATTTCAAGTTATTCAAGTTTTGGTCTTTTAGGAGACCTAATTAGATAAAAAGCTAAAGAAGTATGCTAAGGAGGATGAGTTAGAGGCTCATTATTTTCATATCTATGGGGGAATAGTAGTGGACTTCAGATATGGAGTTTTATGGCTTTAAGTTATTATGACAGAGATTTATGAGGTCTACAGTGGCTAGATAGGACTACAAGGAGTTTAAGTAGGCCAAGTGGAGATATTGAGTAATTTTATGATATTTTTCCAAGGAAGGTTGGAATTTTTGGTTCTATTTGAGCATTTTGGTCTATTCTAAGCATGATTTAGGTGTGGTGTTATGATTGGAGTGCTCTTGGTGTTCTGTTTGGTACCTTAAATGTGATGATAAGTGAGCTTATATGGAGATTTGGTGATCTTGTTTTTGTTTTAATTGATGGTAGCTATTATTGGAGGTTCTATAAGTGTGCATGAGTTGTGTAGACTAAGGGGGAGCCTTAAAAGTGGAGCAAGGTCCTATGGGGAGATCTGTTACTATGTAATTAGTAATAGGTCCAATGATTTAGGTAGATAGGGAGTAGTTTATAAGTTTAAGCACATTCCAAGGGTGATTTTTGATTTTTTAAAGTTATAATGGTACTATTTCAAATGTATTCTTGTAGGTGATCTTGATTCCATGTGTTTCTTGTATCTTACTTATTTGAGTCTATGGTGCCTAGTGTTAAAGGGTGTCCACTTTATCATTTTGGCAAAGGGGGAAAGAGAAAAGGAGTGTTGGAATCAATGGAAAAGGGGGTGATTGTTTGTAAATTGATGTTAAGTTTTGTCATTTATGTCTATAAGGAATGTATAATGAAAAAGTGGTCTAGCATGTTAGTAAGATGGAGTATGGTGGTCTAATATGCTTAGTGTAGATAGATGGTTTACATGAAGGTTATTTGGATGAATGTATGGTGGTATGGATCATGGTATGTTATTTAAATACATGATCTTGGAATGTTATATGCATGTCAGATTGGTTTCATGACGTTCTCATGAAGTATGCAAGTCTGGTAGGTTTAACTATGCATGGTTGTCTATAGGGGTTTTGAGTTTTATGGATTGTATGCCATGGTATGGATCATATTGGTCTTGGAATATGAATTTTGGACATGTAGAGGATGATTATAGGTCATATGTATGGTTTGAAAGAGGTTGTTAGTGGTCTAAAAGATAGTTTGGTCATTAGCATAGTTGGCCTAGATGGACTTATGAGACCTTGTGAAGGATCAATAAGTGTTTTCAAGGTTTTTGAACCTATATCTACATGAGATATGATAATATAGGTGTTTTAAATAATATTTACCATGTTATAGCTTAGTATATGAGAGATAAAGTTATAAATGACTTCATGTGCTTTAGAGGGTGATCAAATAGTGCATTTTGAGCATGAGAAGAAAGTTCTCATGTTCTTCATCTCATGTATAATTTTCATGTGGAGATTATCCATTTTTTTTAATTTGGGAATTTTCATAATAAATTTTTACAAGCATTATTTCATGTATCAATGACCTATTCTTTATGAATGATTGCTAAGAAGGTAAGTAGGTTTTTATGTGCAAAATTCCTAGTCTTAAGACCCGATGTGAAAGATATATCTTGTAGGTGTTCAAAAATATTTTATATTTATATTATTATGGATTTAAGTTTTATAGGAATCATATATACTTATAAATATGTGTTTTTTAAATCTATACTATTTATGGGTCCCATAGAAATGTGCTTCTTAACAATGTTTTTGATATTATGAGAGATTTTTGAAAGTAACCAGGGGAAAAAATAGGTGTGAAATGAATGTTATGACTTGAATAAAAAATAAATGTAAATTTATATAAATATTTATTTCTTTTTTTCAAATTTATAGGTCCTCAAAGTTTCCTAGTTGATATGAAGGAAAGGGTGCCATGAGTGAAAAAGACCAGTTAGAGTGAAAAGAGGAATTAGAAGGCCTAATTAGTGAATAGGGATAATTTAAATGGACTTGGGTCATTTTTAAATAAATATTCCTAATTTTACCTTAATTTTTAAGTGTTTTTATGTTCATACATATTATACAAGGATCTCAAAAAATGATTAGTTTGAATAAGATAAGACAGTGGAACCCATGACAATGACAATGGTTTATAGTAAAAAAGTGGCCATTGAATCATATGAATTTTGTGTTGGAATATGTTACAAGAAGGTATTATGAACTTTTAAATTAATTATAATAACTTATAAGTGACCTTATAGGAGTTAGGTGTCATGTTCAACATGACTATGTTCTGGGTCAAGATGACTGCTACATGCATGCTAAAGAAAGTGAAGTGTTTAAGGTATTATGACAAATGGTGATAAATAAAATTAAAATATTGGTGTTTTTAAATACCTTATTGATACAATAAATAGTTTTTTTAATAAGGTGAGTTATTTTTAGGTATTTAAATGTGAAATCCAAATTGGCTTATCAGACTGTGTTAAGATAGTGAAATAGAAACCTGAATGATTCAAATGTAAGACCAATGAATGTTGCTATAACATGATAAAAAAAAAATTATGTTGATAAATAAGACTCAAATAATCCACTCATGTTATTTAGGATTTTTTAAATCATCCTTTCATGTATAATAGATAAGCTTCTATATGGTTGTACTTTGACTAAGTATGACTAGTCTAAGTGGTCATCTTAAGAAAGTTGGTTTGACGCTGTTTGGCCTATGAAATGTTGAATAATGGATTTAGTGATATTTTTTAGGTCATGAATGACATATAAATGTTATTTTTTAAATTTATTGTTTTATTGAATCAATATTATGCCTTAGTTCTATATGATAGATTTTTTTGTGTTTCTAGGCATATTGGCGAGTAGGCTAAAATGGATTGGTTCATGAGGTGAGTTGGTTTTCCATGTCTATTGGAAATTTTTGGGAGTATAAAAGTGTCTATTTGAGTTATTTTTTATCCATTGGTGAATTTTTAAGGTGGACCAAGGATTCCAAGGTGTAACGTGTTGGTTTATAGGCCTAATTCATTTAGGTCTTTATTAGGTCTATTTGGTGTTTTGGGTCTTAATGGAAATGAATGACATAAAGAGTGTATGGATATTAAATATAATTTTTATTAGGATATATTTAAAATATATATCAATCATGGAAGTCATCTTGGCTGACCAAGATATGTTAGATGAGAGAATGGTATATATATTAGGCCTAATTGGCCTATTTGAAGTGTTGAGGGTGTGTGAAGCTAAGCGAAGAAAAGAGATCAATCAAGGAGTAGAGATAGATAATTTAGGACCACCATAGGGTGAATATAATCAGTCATGTTTTATTTTATTAGGTTCATGAGCTAACAAGTCATTAGACCTAACAATCTAAAGGGTGACTTTGTTGAGCGAATGAGTTAGGAGTGGTTACCTAGAGAAGAGAAGTGGGTTTGAAGGTGTTAGAGAAAGAGGTCATCATTAATTGTATAATAAATCATATTAGTGGTGTAAATAATATTTGAGGAATTTTATTGGGTTCTTAATCACCTAAGTTGTTGTAGCCTCCTTTCTAGTTAGAGCTAGCTAAAGGTCTAGTTGGTATTGGACTAAATTAAGGGGTGGGTGCTCCTTGATCAATTGATGTTGGTATAAAATTATCATGTTTATGATATATTTATAGGTTATGTATTCCATTAGTTATATTATTTAGAGTGTATTTTATTTCTAATGAGGGTTTACCACATAAATGTGGTGTACTTGTGTTGATTTCTCTTGATCTTGCTTATGTGTTGATTTGTTTATGTTATGCTTAAGTGTTTGTTTCATTAGAATTAAAAGAGATTAATTATGATATTTTTATAAAATTATTCACCCACATACCTCTCATTATCTACTTACAACAAACTTGTGCTACCTTATGCACACTAGACTAAATTGGTGTCTTCTCGAGAACACTTCCTACCTTAGGTATCCATAAATTTACCTGACCAATTTGTGTTTTTATTAGGAGAAATTCCTACCTTGGATACCCATGAAAAATCATACATTTATTAGGATAATTATTCTTATGAGTGTTCCCAACCACCACACCTAAATTTGGTCACATGGTCCACTTATCACTTATACTTCTAACAATGAACTTTATTTTTACCAACTATGGCAACCTAGTTAATTTGTGATCTTAGATATCACACTTTTGTTTTACTTTGTGTGCATATTTGTACTTTAGTACCCAATCTATCATTCACCCATTTTCTCATCCACTATCCACTTATCAAGCCCTTACCTAATTCTATTCTACCTCATCGAATCTTAGTTTGAGGGGAAACAACTCCTCCCATGATTGGGGTAACCAAATCTTTGACCCATAATCCATTTTTGTTTTGTAGGTTATTGATACAAACTTCATAAATAAAAGTGGCAAAATGTAGACATCAAAAATATGCACATGATGGTTTTGAACATTGTAATTCCCCTAGACCATCTCAAGACCCCCTTGTGCCTAGTCTAGACCATTCAAACTTAAACCAAATCTAGCACAAGTCTATTTGACCTAATGACTTAACCAACCTTTTAAAATAAAATTGGCCTTGGCCTTGACCTTTGACCATCAACAATCACCCTGACCATTGATGGTTAGGTTCTACCATTTAAACCAACTTAATTGACCCTTCACCTAAACTTGGTTTTTTATAATTATATCATCTAATTCATGTGTGAGATAATACATGCATGAGTTATATTTAGATAGCAAGTTGGAACCCTTGTTAATGTCTTATTTCACCTCTCCTTCCTTGCTTATAAGAAGAGAGGAACAAGAGGTGAAAAGGGATCCATCCACAACTATCAAGAGATTTTGTAGCTAGAGCTTCTTTTGAAGGCGTTATTCCAATAATATAGTGATCTATCCATCACAATAGAGAGATGACTTAACATTTTCCCTCAATCAAAAACTATGTACTGTTACTCTATCAGAATCATGCTATACTCCACCAACAATCTAACCACCTCCATGATTCATCTAATCAACCTCCAATAAGCTAATTATTTGTTTTCCATTACTCAATTAGTCTATTTCCATTTCATAACTAGCCTAGTACAAACCAATATACAAAAATTACCTTTTGTGATATCATCAATTTGACCTTTTATCAACCCAAACCCAACACATAGTAACCACCAATGATCACCATAAGTATCAATTATCTATCCAACTATTGATGGTCACCTTGACTATCAATGGCCAACTTAACTATAAATGGTCACTATGGTAATAAATAACAATAAGTTATTTTCATCCACTTACCTCTAACCAAATGTAACTTTATTTTCATCTTCTGATTCACAAACCCCCAACTTATTTTCTAAATCACATTGAAACTAGTTAGCATTATAATTGACCCACTTATAACTACATTAATATCTTTATTATATTTAATTATCAAGAATTTATTGTATTATTTTTAATTAGACTTTGATTATTGATGTAATTACTTTATCTTTTGTTTTCTAAACTTAATTGTTTAAAACATGTAGATTAACAGCTCTAAGGAACCTCTTACTTCTGAGATCTAGCTAGCACTAGGCAATTCACCCAACTATTTATCTAACTAGCAATTTTCTTTAGTGCTATCTTATTTTAAGGTCATCCTCCCAATCCAAATAGGAACTCTTCACAAACATCTAATTTAACACACACACAATCAGATAGGTTTTCATCCATACCCGTATTTAATTTCATCTTCCCTTTTTGAAATATAAGCTAAAATTCATTAAAACATTTCCCATTAGCTTATATTTGAGCCTTTCCTACATGTTTTTACTAAGCATAATTTCATGAAAATTGTAAGATATCCTATCGTTTGAATAGTCCACCATCACACCACCTTCCATTTTATATAATCATCTAACTATCCTATTGATTCCCACCTTGCATATAATACATCATTTGCATATTATGAGTATTATTTTCCCTAAAAATACATAATATCTTTCTTACCTAACATGTATTTACATTTTATAATTTGAATACTAGTGTTGGAATATTCCATTTGACTTATATTTTAAAGATTCTTTCAAAATGAAAGTTGTAGTCATATACAAATCTATCTTTAGTAGCTTGAATATGAACTAGTGCATTTGTGCATTCCTTGTGAGAACTCTTCCTGGGTGGAATGTGAAAGTTTGGTTATGCCCTAGTCACATATATGTATCTTTGTGCCAATAATCCCCATGGAGGTTGAATTACATAATATCTCCATGTGAGAAAGCTACCCCTTACGTCCTCTCATCTTAGTTCAAGTAGAGCCATAAGTAGTAGGGAACTAACCATACCCATTATCAGTACCTCTCAATCATTTTCTTAGTTTGGTCCATATTTTATAACCAACCCTTCCAATAATATAATGATATAGTAGCAGGTTTCTCATCATTTTTTTCCATTTTATTCAAAGTGTGCAAGACCATATTAGAGAGGTGTATAACTAGGAACCAACACTCTTCTAACATTGTTGTCAGTGACTAAATTGAATTCCTTATTACTTGTGTTATTGAGGAATCTTGTAGAGAGTTATTTTTATTTTTAAATTTCTCTACATATTTGTGCTATAGTTAGACTATCTTGGCCATCAATGTCATATCACTTTATTAGGGACGTGCTAAGATTTGAAATATTTGACAATTTGACTTTTGTTATGTTTATTATAAAGAGATATTAATATTGCATGTTGGAAGGTGTCTTTTCCCTTTTAAAAAGATTCTTAAAATTTTAGTGTCTTTATTTTCTATCTCATTAAGCTTCAACAAGTTTAACTTTAGCATGTATCATTATCAGTTTATTAACTATTATATTCTAGAATTTTGATTCTAGTGGTGACTCCATTTTATCAACTAGTTTAAATAAGATCGATGCCTATTTTGAATATTTTTATTAACCTTTATATTTGAGTATTTTCTTGTTTACAAATTTGGAAGGACTGAGGTCATGTTTTAGAAGTGACCCATCAAATAAACTTGTCTCTCCTTTAAGCATTCATCCAAGGAGAAGGGGAAAAGTTTAGGGGCCTATTGAATATAAACTATTGGCTACTAAGGGTTTTTAATAATTTGATAATATTGAAATTTTTGTTGATCCTCCTATTATTGAGGACCATCATATATCTTCTACTAATTTTGAAACACATAGTCCTATTTATTTTCCATCTTTTTTGAACCAGCTAAATCCCCTCCCATGTTTGATCCACCAAGTCCACCTCATTCACCCCCACATATCCCTTTTCCATGTGTTCTTTAATCTCCCATTGAACAAATCATGAGGAATAGGGATCCAAATGAGAATTCACATCTTGCATTCCACATTCTTAGATTTAGGCCTATTAATTTCATTGAAATAAAAGGCTATCATAATGAAGTCCCAAATGAAGATAGGAAATGCCTCCCAAAATTATAAGGGAACAATGCAATGAATGGTGATCAACACCTAAGGATCTTCTAAAATATTATTGAAGATTATGAGATTGAGTACGAGGATGTGTACATCAAGTTATTTGTGAACATGTTAGAGGAATATTCTCATGAATGGTTCATTCCCTTCTCATTAGATGCATTGATTCTTGGGAAGAGATGAAAAATATTTTTAGAATTTAGTATGGTACTAGGATTGATATAAGGTTTCTCTTTGCTGAATTTAAAAATATCACAAAGAATCCTAATTAGTGTATACAAGACTTTAACACTTGGTTCAACAAGACTATGATACAACTCCCTAGAAACATAAAGCCCAGTGATACAACATGATTGATAAAGTATTATGATGTATTCGATAAGAAGGTTGTGTATTACTTGAGGGGTAAGGATCCCATTAACATGAGGTTGGTTTTCAATATGACCATCCAAATTGAGAATAACATAAAGGTTGTGGGAAAGCCCATGAACAAGTGAGCTAATGTGAAGTTGGTCAATATGGAAAATACTAGCCCATAAAGACAACCAACTTAGAGAAAATTATTAAAACTTTGGCCTTTAATATCAAATAAATGTCATACAAGTTGGATAGGGATGAAAAGGGGGTCCCTCATGTGTTTACCATCTATGAGCAAGATCAAAATTTGAATCAAGCACCAAGGGGGCCTTCTTTCCACAATATAGATAATGACAGAGCGAAGAGTCTTGCATGTGAAGAAAGAATAGAAATAAATATAAATAGAGGGGCTATAAAAGAAGTGCTTGATCCTTTAAACTCTAATGTGAATGTTGTAGATTATGACATTGATGTTAATTAGTGTGACAAGTGCTTCCTTCAACATCCTCCATGTGATACAACTAAACAAATTGATGAAGACATGGATGAAATTGAGTCTACATCATCCGATGATGAGATCCTAATGTTCAATTATCAAAGCCTCAAAAGTGATATGACTACCTCCATTTTATTTTTGAGTGTTATTACTATTGATAATTTTTGGAGTGTTGTTGAGAAGGTAAATGTCATAACTCCTAAATTTTATTATTAAGTTAATATGGCACAAAAATATAAATTACCCATTAATTATTACAATTTATTATGCTCTATGATGATTAATAGATATGATGGGGTAATTTTGTCATTTGAGGATAGACAACTAATAATCAATGTTGTAATTTCCCAAGAGGAGTATCACTTGAGAAGAAAATATTAGGTTGATGCTCTTCAAGACAATACCCCTATGAACCCAAAAGTAGGGGCTGATCAGAAAATTATAGTAGTCCCTAAAGTTTCTAAACTAGTTCCCATTTCCTAATTTGATAAGCCTAGAGGTACTCTAGCCAAGAATAGAGTGCCCATATTGTCTAGTATCCTTAAGGGTACAAATGAGTTTAAGCAAAATTCACCTTTGAAAGCTGTTATTAAAAACGTTAATCCATCCTAGCCTACTCCACTTCAAACCTTAAGTAACTTTATTCCATTTTAAGGTGTTGTTACCCTTCTACCAAATACTCATATTCCTTAGTATAGCATATGTGATATGGCACAAGGGTTGAGCCAACTAAAAATCATTGTTCCACTTGCTAAATTATTAAGAATAGTTGAACATAGGAAGAGAGCATTTGAGTACTTAGAATTTGATGAAAGGTCAAATGCTAATGAAATTGAGTTGCCCCAAACACCCCTAAAAAGTAATGAAGAATTAGAAGAGGTTTTTGAACCTACTTTAGAAGTCTATTTAGGGACTACATTGGTAAAACGTTAGTTGAATGTGGATCCATTTTATACAACCTTATTGATCAATGGTCTAAATATTCACAACTACATGTTTGATTATACAGCTTCTTGCAATTTCATGCCCCTAGGTGTCTTAAATGAAATTGGAGTTAAGATCACATTACCCTTTGGCAAGTTATATGCCATGGACTCATGAGAGGTTCTAGTTGTTAGATAAGTCAAGGGACTATTTAACATGACTATATACTGAGAGAGGGGGATGAATCAGTAGTTTTCAAAAACTATTTATTACTTTTAAAAAGAATTTTAAACATATGCAAACATAAACACATGAAAGAGAAATGATGCCATCACAAAATCACAACACATAATGCCATATTTATACATGGAAACCTAAAGGGAAAAACCATGATGAGAAAGCTACTAGTGTTAGGTTATGGAGCTAAAAGCTTCACTGATGCAAACATGGAGGAGGTTGTAGAGAGGTTGCTAAGTTGCAGAGCAACTGGTGTTGGTTTGATCGACTGACATCAGTCATATCCAGTGTAGAGCAAACTGACATCAGTCAAGGATCAGCCGACGTCGGTCATGTCCAGCCAAATAGGGACCGACGTCAGTTGCCTGTGTGGTTCCAGAACTATCATTTGCATGAACAATTTGTTAACAAATTAGTTGTTTGCATGTTAAGAGGCTAATTTTAGTCTTGAGCTAAAGATCTAATTATTATAATTAGATGTCTAATTATTGTTTGCATGAGATCTATATAATAGACTCATGGGCTATATTGTAATTTTTTCTAGTTTCAGTTGAGCTTGGTTAGCTCCTTTTGAAAGTGAAGAGAGCAAGGGTAGCTCCTTCTAGTTCCACAGGTGTGTTGAGTGTGTATGATCAAGTTGGTCTGCAGGTGTGCTAGATCAGGAAAAAGATCCATCAGGGTACTAGTTTGGAGAATCATAAGGACTTGGTGAGGCAAGGGTAAGGGTTCTTCAGGGTGTAGAGAGATCTACATGGTAAGTATGATCAGATGATTTGTAGGTGTTTGTGTGTGCAAGGTCGAAGGTGGATCTGTAAGATAGCAAGGTCAAATGATATGGGCAACACAATAGGTAGCAAGATTAGGGGAGATCTACTTGGAGTACGTTGAGTACTTGGAGTGCATGGAACACTTGTGGAGTGCGTGGAGTACTTGTGTACTGGAAGTAGTGATACTAACTGGTGGTACTAGCAGTAGTGATACTTACTAGTTGGAGGTGAACACCAACTTTGTGTTTGAGTTGTGTGTTGGGACCATAAGAGAGAGAGTGAGCTCTTGAAGAGATTTACTATTTATGCCCTAGAGGTGTGGGAGCCCTAGAGGTGTGTAAGGAAGAAGACTGTGGCAATCTTCTTTATTGTATTTCCTTCTGGAAGAGTATTAATACAATTGGGTATTGTCTCTCATATTCTGTGTTATTTCTGAATTCTAGTTACTTGTTACTTCTGGTTAAATTACACATGTTAAATTGCTAGTACATGGTAATCAATGGTGCTTCTGTGGTCCTAACAATTGGTATCAGAGCATGTTTATTGGTCTAGATTCCTGACAAGTGGTAACAGAGCTAAGGTTGTAGGGAGTAGGTTTGTGTTTGGTTACAGGTCACTCTCAGGGGTTTCTGATTGAGATGGAGTATAGCAATGGCAGAAGAAAGTACACTAAGAATGGAGGAATTAAAAATCATGAATGGTCAATTACAGTGTTATGGAAAGAAAGAGCAGGTAAAGAAATATTGTTGGTTGGTAGAAGATCAACATGAAGGAATTGAAGAAGCAGATGTTATAGGTGTTGTTGCACAAGATGCTCTAGGATGTTCCTTGGATAAAGTAGAATCTTGGTTTATATATTTTGTTGCCTCTTTCTATGCAACCCAAAATAGAGGGGTTGGTGAGCCTTGTTAAAGTATTGGCAAAGGGGAAGTGTTGCTGAAATTGTATGCAACCAACACATGGGTGTTGAAGAAGGTAATGCAGGTCCCAGTCTTAAATATGCGGCTAATTTCTTTTGAGAATTTGGGTGATGAGAGATGCACAGGAACTCTTATAGCAAATTCTTGGAATGTTATCAAGGATGCACTTGAATTAGCAGGTGGTAAGAAAGTAGGTACTCTTTATCTACTTGCTTGTATTACTGATTCTTCTTCTATTGCAAGGATGTGGCTTTGTAGGCTTGGTCACATGAGCAAGAAGGAGATGCATGTTCTTAAGAGGAAGTTAGATGTGTTTGATAGACTTAAAAACTAGAAATCCTTGGTGTTTATGGAGGAGATGATGGATAGAGATCAGTGGAGAAGGCTGAATAACTCTGAGTAGGGCAATTTGGACAGGGTTTTGATCCAAAGAGAGCTCACAGGTAAAAAGTCATCACTCACAGGAGAACACAAGTACCAGCATTGGTCAGGGAAAACCAACATTGAACAGATAGGCATCGACATTGATCATGTGTAGACAAGCAAAGTCGGTGGTGTTGGGCAGGTGGAGATTGACATCAGTAGGATAACTAGCGTCAGTGACCTGGATAATCACATGGAACTGACGTTAGTCAGATGCAAACTGTGTGGTGATCGAGGTTGGTCACTGGAACAGATTTTATGTGGATAACAAGCTATCAAGGAGTCTCAAATGCCCATGTGGATGACTGAAAGGGTAAGCCTCAAATTTGTTATTCCTCTTCTTTATACTTGTTGCTCACTACAGAGTAGGAAGGATCTAGGAAATAGTGGGAGCATGGCATGAATAGGATGCAGAACCAAATGGGAGATTTGGTAGGGTTCTTAGCTGGAAGAAAGCACTAAAAGATGAATGGATACCTTAGTTAAATAATAGAGAGAATGGACACATGAGACAGAAGGCCAGGTCATATGGTCTTGAGGAAGCTGCAGGATAGTGGTACAAGTTTGACAGGTGGATGACAAAGCATCGCTTTAGTTAGTGTCATTATAACCATTGTGTTTGTATTACCAGGTAGATGATGGTTGCAACATTATCCTATTACTATATGTGGAGGATGAGCTTGTTGCAGGTTCAGACATACAGGGTTTTACTGAGCTAAAGGTAAGGTTAGTTTAGAGGTTTGCCATGAAGGATTTGGGAGTAGTGAAATTCTTTGGCATGAGAGACATGGAAGATCACAGGTTGATTTTGTCTCCAGTGGGAGCTGATGTGAATCAGGTGTTGGTGAGGTTCAATATGCAAGATGCAGAACTAGAGCACACTAAGGGCTGGACAGTTTAGTGTCTGAAATCACATGAGGTCTGGTATAGACTTGAGTTTTCCCTAGTAGTGGGAGCTACCAGAGAGTTAGGATCCAATTCAGGGAAGTGGGTTCTCAGGTATTTGAGAGGGACCAGCATCATGTATACATGTTATGGATGGTTAGGACTTCACTACATGGGTTTGTAGGTTTGGATGTGGCAGGTTACTTGGATGATAGGAGGTGCACCATAGGTTGTGTGGTGGTTGGTCTTCAGGATTGATCTTGAAGAAGGATACAAGCCAGGAAATAGATTAGATGGTGTACAGGTATAGGTACAGTGCAGCTATTTATCTCTAAGTGTGAGATTGTCAGGTTGTGGAGCTAAAAGCTTCACTAATGTAAACATGGAGGAGGTTATAGAGAGGTTGATGAGTTGTAGAGAAACTGGCATTGGTCTGATCAACCGATGTCAGTCATATCTAATGCAGATCAAACTGACATCAGTCAGGGATCAACCGACATTGATCATCTCTAGCTAGACAGGGACCGACATCGGTCGCCTATGCATTTTTAGAACTGTCAGTTGCACGAACAATTTATTAACAAACCAGTTGTTTGCATGTTAAGAGGCTAATTTTAGTCTTGAGTTGTGGATCTAATTAATGTAATTAGATGTCTAATTATTGTTTGCATGAGATCTATATAATAGACTCATGGGCTATATTGTAATTTGTTCTAGTTTGAGTTGAGCTTGGTTAGCTCCTTCTGAGAGTGAAGAGAGCAAGGGTAGCTCCTCCTAGTTCCATAGGGGTGCCAAGTGTGTATGATCAGGTTGGTTTGCAGGTGTGCTAGATCATGGAGAAGATCCACTATGGTACTGGTTTGGAGAATCATAAGGACTTGGTGAGGCAAGGACAAGGGTTCTTCAAGGTGTAGAGAGATCTACATTGTAAGTATGATCAGTTGATTTACAGGTGTTTGTGTGTGCAAGGTCTAAGGTGGATCTGTAGGATAGCAAGGTCAAATGAGACGGGCAACACAATAGGTATCAAGATCAGGGGAGATCTACTTGGAGTACATTGAGTACTTGGAGAGTGTGGAGCACTTGTGGAGTGCATGGAGCACTTATGTACTAGTAGTAGTGATACTAACTGGTGGTACTGGTAGTAGTGATAATGACTGGTTGGAGGTGAACACCAACTCTATGTTTGAGTTGTGTGTTGGGACCATAAGAGAGAGAGTGAGCTCTTGAAGAGATTTACTATTTACGCCCTAGAGGTGTGGGAGCCCTAGAGGTGTGTAAGGAAGAATACTTTGGCAATCTTCTTTGTTGTATTTCCTTCTTGAAGAGTATTAATACAAATGGGTATTGTCTCTCATATTCTGTGTTATTTCTAAATTCTAGTTACTTGTTACTTTTGGTTAAATTTTGCATGTTGAGTTGCTAGTACATGGTAATCAATGGTGCTTCCATGGTCCTAACAGTCGGTATCAGAGCATGTTCGTTGTTCTAGATTCCTGACAACTAGAATCTACTATTCTAATCCAACCTCACAAAGTTTGTCTCACTGATAGAACCTCACTAGTTACATTTTAGGAAACCCTTCCCATGGAGACACCAATCCCCTATTTTAAGATCACCAACTTTTAAGAAGCACCTACTCCCTATTCTAAGTACCAACCTAGTTTAATCTGATGGAACCAATGTATCAAACAAAGTGAATTACAATTATGGTTAGATTCTTAAAATAATCCAAGTCTGTTCTTTGTTGCAAGTCCTATATACAACTACTCACTTCTTCAACACACTTTTGTGTGATCTTTATTTCTCTTTCACCCCTTCTTTGTGTTTAAATTTATCTATTTGACAATCAAATATTCTCCAATTATTTACTACTCCTCCATGCTTAGATGAGTTCCATATTTCTCCACCTATGGGTCAAACTCCTCTCATTCCAAAAAAATGACTATTTGTCTTCGTTTTTCTTCATCACTTTGGAATTTTTCATTAAATTTATTTAAAAACAACCTCAGAACATACATAAGAGATTCAAAGGAATCACCATTTTTACAAGAACTAGTTATGTTCCTTCGATCGATGCTTCAGACTTTTATAACTGACTCACTTTGTAAAGTTCTTGAAAATGCAATTCTTAACATACTTTGACATTATCCTTAGGAAAATTTGTTAACATCTCACTCTCTATGTAATCCTTGAATACCTTCACTCTATAGATCTCTTCTAGACTTTCTCGATGTTCATCTTGGCACTAATTATTATCAGTCGAGTACCTTTCAATCTTGGAAACACTTCACTCCATTAGATCTTCACTATACTATTAATCATGAGCCATTGATATTATTAAAATGCATGACTTTTAACCCACTGAACAAGCATAAATGTGACACTTGTCATCTTTTCATTAGCTCATAGCATTACTCTACACTTCTTTAGACCATATCTTTTAGTAAGATTGGAAAAATATCCTTCAAGAATTTCTTTGAATTCACTCAAAAGTGTCCTTTGGTAGAAGTGAAATCATCCTTCAAAACTTTTCACATAGCCTTCAGAGACTTTGGAATGGTCCGTATACCCTTTAGAGGCTTTGTAATGTATCTTTCAAAAATTTACTTGGGTCACTTATCCTTCAGCCTTTTTGAAAACTACCCTTCAGCTTCTTTATAATGGTCCTCATACCATTCAGTACTTTTGAAAAGATCCTTCAAAATTCTTGAATGGTCTAATTATCCTTTGGATTTCCTAAAATGATCCTACAACTTTTTTGAATGGTCCACTTGCCCTTCAAACTTTTTGAAAAACACCCTTCAACTTTCTTGATTGATCTACTTTCCCTTCATACTTTTTGAAATGTACCCTTTGGTTTTCTTGATTGGTCCACTTTCCCTTTGGAATTTTTGAAATCTATCCTTTGGGAATTTTGTAAGTGACCACATACCCTTTGGAATTTTTGAAACCATCCCTTCAACATTTTATTTAGGATAATTTTCTCAATGAGGACTTAACAATTTTTCTAAAAGAATTATCCAAGACCATTTCAAGTTATCCAAACTACATGACTTATAAGATTGAAAGAAGTAAAGTCATTTCAAAACCTTGATTCACTCATCTAGACCAATTTAGGTTCTTCAACCTACTTAACTTATAAAAGTGAAATAGGTTAAGTCACTTTACAACCCTGATCTACTCATCTAGAATAATTTGGGTTCTTCAACCTACTTATAAAAATGAAATAAGTTAAGTCACTTTCCAACCTTGATCTTCTCATCTAGACCAATTCAAGTTTGTAACACTACTTGACTTATAAGTTTGAAAAACATAATGACATCAAGTAAACCTGAGTTAATTCATCCTAACCCATTTGGTTCTTACCACAAATTAACTTATAAAAATGAACAAAGCTAAGTCATCCTAGAAACCTAATTACCTCAACTAGACCAATTCAAGTTCTTCTAACTACTAAACATATAAAATTTAAACAAGTTAAGTCACTCCAAAAACTTGCATTTCTCTATTCAGACCCAGTTGGATTTTTGTGATTTCTTTACTTAAAAAAATTTATAAGCAGAAGTACTTTGAACTGATAAACCTGATCAACACATAATTCAATACCCAGTCAGGTTTTTGAGAGATACTTAGTTGTTACTCATAAATGATTAAAAGTAATAGTGATTCACAAACCAAATTTTTTCATGAACTTTTCTGATCTATACTTTTCTCTTCTAGGATATATGTAGGATCTTCTTGAGTTTAACTCTATGGCTTTGTCATTAATATATACACATAGCTTTATACTTGATCATTGAACCTCTCCATCTTTGAGCTTGTTAATAGACTTAATTATTTATCAATTTTATAAAATCACCATGCCTTTGTCATTATCAACAACACATTTTACACATGTTTATTTTGTCATCAATGACAATCCATGACACAAATCAATTGTGACACTCAAATTGCCAACAATCTCCCCCTTTATCATTGATGAAAAAAATATCCTCTACTATAAGTCAATCACTACTCTGTACCTCTATCTTGTACATTTCTCCCCTTTTCACATTAATGACAAATCATCTTTGCCAGTATGTCAACTAGCCCCCCCTAAAAAACACTTTTTAGGTATGTTAGAGTTTTGATCCTCAAACTTGTCAGATGAAAATAAAAAAGGAATCTCCCCCTTAGGCCATGACTCATTTTCCTAATCTCTTTTTCTTCCAACAATTAGAGATGTTTATTGAAGAACTCCTCCTAGAGATATTTCTAATCACCAAAAATTAGTGATGTGGTGTAGGATCCATCACTCCTAATTGTTGTCTTAGATATTCAAATTGATCTTTAGATAGAGGCTTAGTGAAAATATCTATATTTATCTATTGTGTGAACATATTCCAATGTAACTTCTTGATCAACAACCTTCTCTTTTATAAAGTAATACTTAATTTATATATGCTTGGTCTTATAATGCATCACTAGATTTTTAGAGATATTTATTACACTTAAATTGTCAGACCGAATGTAAATTGGTCCTTTTAAATCTACCTCAATGTCTCTTAGTTTATGTTTCATCCACAACACTTGTGTGAAAAATGCCACTGTTACAACATATTCTACTTCTGTTGTAGATAAAGTAACTAACTCTTTTTTTCTTAGCCATGAAACAAGTCTATTACCAAGAAAGAATGCACCACCACTTGTGCTTCTTCTATCATCTATGTTGCCTACACAATCAACATTTGTATATGTTATCAAATTGAAATCATTACTAAAAGGATACCACAAACCATAGTTTATTGTACCTCTGATATATCTGAAGATTCTTTTTATTGCATTTACATGAGTTTCTTTTAGAGCTTCTTGGAATCTATCAACCATGCATACAACTTGCCTAGTGTTTGGTCTAGTAGTAGTAAGATAAACTAAATGAACAATCATTGATATATACATAGTATGATTTACTTTAGGAGATTCATCACTCTTTCTCAACTTACATCCTATTATCATAAGAGTACTAGTTGGTTGGTTGTCTTTCATTATATACTTCTTGATCATCTCCTTTACAAACTTGGTCTGGGATATGAGGATTCCTTCATTGGATTGTGTAACTTTTAGACCAAGAAAGAATGCAATTTATCCCAACATGGACATTTCAAACTCCTTTTTCTTTTGATTTGCAAAATATTTGCACATGTTGTTACTAAAACTAAAAATGATGTCATCAAGATAAATAAATATGATCAACATATGTCTATTTTTAGATTTAATATATAAATTACTACAAACATAGCCTTTGATAAATCCTTGACATTGCATTCAAAAAATTAGTCTTAACATCCATCTGATAGACTTTGAACTTCTTAAAAAAGGAAAAAGCCAAAAACATTCTGATTACTTCTAATCTTTCCACAAGAGCAAATGTCTCCTCAAAGTCTATTCATTCCACTTGAGAATAACCTTTGTAAACAAATCTAGCTTTGTTTCTCACAATAGCTTCATCTTCATTCAACTCATTTTTAAAGACCCATTTTGTGCCTATGACATTCTTATTTTTGGGTCCTGGAACTAGTTGCCAATTTTTATTCTTTTCTATTTGACTTAGTTCCTCATCCACGGCCTTTTTCCAATTCTCATCTTTACTAGCCTCAACATAGTTTTTGGGCTCAATTTTAGATAGTAAGGTAAAACTGATCTATTATTTTCTCATTACTACCCTTCTACATGTTTAGACTCCTTTCATGTATCCAATGATTTTCTCCTTAGGATGATCCTTTTGAATAAATATTGGGAGTATCTTTTCAGTTCTCTTCATCTCTTCTTCTTCATCTTCAAATTCAAACATGTCATTCTCATCTTCATATTTTAGCTCTTCAATGTTGATCTCCTTTATAGGTTCAGTCACTTCATTGAGTGTCTCTTCAACTTTAACATGAATTCTCTCTACTAATTTATGAAGTCTTTTTTTGTAGCAGATATAAGATTTGCTATGAGTGGAATAACCAAAAAAATATTCCCTCATCACATCATGACTTAAAACTTCCTAGGTTTTTCTCCTTCCTTTGAATATAGTACTTACTACCAAAGACTCTAAAGTAATTAACTAAGGTAGGATTTTCATACCACAATTCATATGGGGTCTTATCATTATTCACTCTCAATTGAACATGGGTTAATACGTATACTACAGTTTGGATTGCTTCTCTACAATAACCATCTATTAGGTTGGCTTCTTTCAAAAAAATTCTATCCATCTCCTTAATAGTCATGCTCTTCCTTTTAACCACTCTATTTTGCTGAGGAGTTATTACAATTGAGTAGTGTCTTTTAATTGCATGCTTCTCATATTACTCTATGAATTCATTTGAATTGAATTCACCACCTTTGTCAGATCTAAGGCACTTGATATTTATGCTAATTTCATTTTCAACCATGGCTCTAAAGATCTTGAATCTCTCAAAGGCTTGAGACTTGTCATTTAATAAAGTTACCCATGTCATTCTAGTATAGTCATCTATGAATAACATGAAGTAATACACTCCTTTTAAACATATTGTCTTGGTTGGTCCATAAAGATCAGTATGAACTATCTATCATGTATTTGTAGTTGCATACTCTTTAGTTTGGAATGAGACCCTAGTCTTTGACACTCTCTAAAATTAGTTTTTTTAGGCTTAGTTATCTATGTCATGTGTCTTACACATTTGTTAAAACTTACTTTGACTAAATTTTCAAAGTTAAAATGGCCAATCCTTCTATGCCATAACCAGCTCTCATCAATCTTTCCCATGAGACAATTTGCATTATTTACTTCAATCAATCAATCAATCAATCAAAATATATATATATATATATATATAGCTTTCAGTCCTCCTTCTTTGAGAAACTATTATACTAAACCTTCTTATCTCACACCATTCAACATCAAATATGACTCTATAGCCATTGTCACACATCTGACTAACACTCAACAAATTATGTTTAGTCCTTTAACATAAATAAAATCATGTGTAGGGATCCTTCCATCAATGTGCAATGTTCCTTTACCTCTGATTTTGACTATTGTATTGTCTCCCAGACTGACAGTCCCTTCCTTACATCAGCTCAGATTGGTGAACTTACTCTTGTCACTAGTCATATGTTTTGAGCAACCATTATCTATGACCCATTGATTTTTCTCTTTAGTATGTAAATCATTTTGATCAATCATTGATTGATTCTTCTTATTCCATATCTCCTTGGGCTTCTTTATTGTACTTTTCTCTATTTTGCTACCGATTTGTGAACCTTCATTCACTTTAGTAATTTTAACTCTTTGCATCATTAGACTTTGATTTGACAATCTTTGTTCTACAATGCTTTGATATATGCCCAAAGTTATTATAGTTATAACATATGACATTTATATCTAATAGAGGAGAAAATGAATTCCTACTTAAAAATCTCCTTTTCTTAGGAATAACCTTATAGTTAATTGCTCTATGCCCAAATTGATTATAGCTATAACAATAACCATAGAATGATGAAGAATACTTGGTTATCATTCTTATTTGAGGATATACATGAAGTATCATGAATTTTACCTTCTTTACATTCCTTGCTATTACATTTCTTCTTGTAGCAACAATTTTGGTCTTTGTAGGAACCAAAATATTACATTTCTTCTTCTCCTTAAAAATGTAATTTTCTTCCTTTTTTATTCCTAATTCTACTATTCCCTTGAAATTTTCATATAGATTCCTAGTTTTGCTCAACATGGGACTCTTGCCTTTCTCATATCCAAGAACTAATCTTTCATTGCAGAGCTTTTATGAAATAATCATTTCAACTAGTATTATAGATCCACCTTTTAGTTTTAGGCCTTTATCAATTTGTTCTTTGGCCTTTTTGAACTTTTATCTTAGGTTGATGATTTTTTCCTCCATCTTCAAGCATTCTAAGGACTTTTATTACAAATTGATTTTGACAACATCCTCTATTCTCTTTGCCTCCTCAACTTGGGTCTTCAAACTCACTATCTATTGATTTGATTCCTCATTTCTTTTATTCAATTTCTCAAACTCCTTTTGCCTAAGCTTCTTTTGTTTAGAATTTTATTTTCTAAGCTTGTCTATTTATTTTAAAGCATAGATAAGATCACATTATATATTTACTTCTCCTTCTTCTTCATCATTATCTAAGTCCTCTTCTTCTTGGCATAAAGAAGTTGATTCATAATTCATGAATAGAACTTAATTTTTTGGCCATAAAATCACTATCATGATCATCAATTGAACTATTGTTGTCATCAACTGGGTCACTATCTTCTTTTGAGTATAGCCCCTTTTTATTATTAAAGAATATTTTATTCTTCTTGGGATAATATGATTTATCTTTTTTATTTTTATCAGATGAATCAAAATCATCTTTCCTTTTATGTGGACATTTATTAGTAAAGTCACCTATCTTTCCACAATTAAAACATTTGAAAGGTAACTTACCTTTATGTTTGCCTAATACCTTCTTCAATTTTCTAATGAAATTGGATTATACATCATCAACCTCCTCAGATTTAGAGTTAGGAGCTTCTTCTTATTCTATCTACTTGGAAACATTGAAAGTAGCTTCTCTTAGATGACTCAACATCTCCCATCTTCATCTCATATGTAGTGAAATTTCCATACAAATCATATACTATGAGCTTGTTCATATCTCTTAACTCTTCAATGGTAGAAATTTTAGAATTACACTTTCTTGTTAGAGATCTTAAAACATTTTTAACAATGATTGATTCATCCATTGTCTCTCCAATTCCTCTAATTGCATTTACAATCTCATCTACCCTAAGAATATATTCTTCAATCTTCTCTTTCTCACTCATCTTAAGACTCTCAAATTGTCCCTTATGTGTTTGAAGCTTGGTTTTTTAACTTTGTCATCTCCTTCATATATGCTCCTTAGTCTGACCCATATGTATTTTTCACTTTGATAGTGCATCACTTTGACAAACTCACTATTTGACAGTCCATAGAGAATAGTATTCTTTACTTTGAAATTGTTTTTGGATGCCTTCTTCAATACCTAATCAATAGGAGAAATAGCAAAAGGTGTGTATTTTAATCTCAATAGACATCAAGACATCAAATCCCAAAGAGGTCAAATACACTTCCATCCTTATGCACCAGAAAACATAATTAGACCCATCAAACAAAGGTGTTTTGTTTGATGATGTTCCCTCATAATTATTCATTTTATGTTCAAATTCTAATATTCACCTAAGTTTATTAGCTTCTCACTAAGAACCTATTGCTTTGATACCAATTGTTGAACATGCCTATCTCTTGAGAGGGGGTTGAATCAGTAGATCTAAAAAACTAGATACTTACAACTTTAAAATAGAATTTTAAACATATTCAAACATAAACACATGAAAGAGAAATAATTCAATCACAAAACCAAAACACACAACACCAAATTTATACATGGAATCCCAAAGGGAAAAACCATGGTGAGAATGTTGCTAGAATCTACTGTTCTAATCCATCCTCACAAAGTTTATCTCACTGATATAACCTCACTAGTTAAATTTTAGGACTCCCATCCCATTGAGACACCAATCCCATATTTTAAGATCACCAACTCTTAGGAAGCACCTACTCCCTATTATGAGCACCAATCTATTTTAATATGATGGCACCAACCTATTAGATAAAGTGAATTATAATTTTGGTTAGATTATTAAAAGAATACAAGTCTATTATTTATTACAAGTCCTATCTAAAACTACTCATTTATTCTTCAACACAATTTTGTGTGATCTTCATTTCTCTTACACCTAATCTTTGTGTCTGAATTTATGTATTTGACACTCAGATATTCTCTATTTAGATACTACTCCTCTATGCTCAGATGAGCTTCATATTTTTACACCTATGGCTCAAACTCCTCTCATTATAAAAAAATGACTATTTTTCTTCCCTATTATTCATCACTTTGGAATTTCACATTACATTTCTTTGAAAGCAACCTCTGAATATGTATAAGATACTCAAAGGAATAACTATTTTTACAAAAACTGATTATGTTCCTTCAATTGATGCTTAAGACTTTTATAATTGATGCACTTTATTGGGTTTATTTAAAATTCATGTCTTAACATACTTTGACATTATCCTTTGACATCTTTATTAACAT
The DNA here is from genome assembly GCA_037957365.1 of Torreya grandis. Taxonomy (NCBI): domain Eukaryota; kingdom Viridiplantae; phylum Streptophyta; class Pinopsida; order Cupressales; family Taxaceae; genus Torreya; species Torreya grandis. The sequence goes on along the minus strand of JARHVA010004241.1, from coordinate 1,232,094 downwards.
TTTTCTCTCTATGGCATCCTTGAATGCCTTCGCTCTATTGATCTCTTCTAGACTTGCTCGATGTTTATCTTGACACTAGATATTATCAGTCAAGAACCTTTCAAGCTAAGAAACACTTCACTCTATTATATATTCATTATACTATTGATCATGAGCCATAAATATTATTAACAAGCATGACTTTTAACCCACTAAACAAGTGCAAATGTGACACTTGTCAGTTACACATTAGCTCAAAGATTTACTCTACACTTCTTCTGACCATATCTTTTGAGAAGTTCTTTAAATTCACTCAAAATTGTCATTTAGAAAAAGTGAAAGAATCCATAAAAAATTTATAATACCCCTTAGAGAATTTGCAATGTATCCTTCCAAAATTTTCTTGGGTCACTTATCCTTCAACCTTTTTGCAAACTACCCTTTGACTTCTTTGTAAAGGCCCTCATACCCTTTGGCATTTTTGATAATATCCTTTCAAAATTCTTGAATGGTCCAATTATCCTTCAAATTTCCTAAAATTATCCTTTGGATTTCTTGAACGGTCCACTTTCCCTTCGAACATTCTAAAAAACACCCTTTGGCTTTCTTTATTTGGTCCACTTGCCCTTTTGACTTTTTAAAATGTGCCCTTTAGCTTTCTTGATTGGTTCACTTTCCCTTCAAATTTTTTGAAATGTACCCTTCAATAACTTTTTAAGTAACCACATACCCTTTAGAATTTTTAAAACCATCCCTTCCACATTCTTTTTGGGACAATTTTCCCAATGAGGACTTATTAATTTTTCTTAAAGAATTCTCCAAGACCATTTCAGGTTCTCTAGACTACATGACTTATAAGCTTGAAAGAAGTAAAGTCATTCTAAAACATTGATTCACTCATATAGAATAATTTGGGTTATTTAACCTACTTAACTTATAAAAATGAAATAAGTTAAGTCACTTTTCAACCCCAATCCACTCATCTAGACCAATTTAGGTTCTTCAACCTACTTAACTTATAAAAATGAAATAGTTAAATCACTTTACAACCCTAATCCTCTCATCTAAGCTAATTTGAGTTTGTAACACTACTCGACTTATAAGTGTGAAAGAATTAATTACATCATGTAAACTTGAGTTACTTTATCCTAACCCATTCAAGTTCTTACCACAACCTAACTTTACCACAACCTAACTTATAAAGATGAACAAAGCTAATTTGTCCTAGAAACCCAATTACCTTGACTAGACTAAGTCGGGTTCTTTTAACTACTCAGCTTATAAAATTTAAACAAGTTAAGTCACTCTTAAAACTTGATTTTCTCCATTCAGACCCAGTCAAATTTTCATGATTACTTTACTTATAAAATTTTATAAGTAGAAATACCTTGAATTGACAAACCCGATCAACACATAAGTCAAGACCCACTCAATTTTTTGAGAGCTACTTAATTGTTACTCATAAATGAGTAAAAGTAATATTGATTCACAAAATTCATTTATTCCTAAACTTATGTGATCTATACCTTTCTCTTCTGAGATATGTGCAGGATATTATTGAGTTTAACTCGATGCCTTTGTCATTAATATATGAACATGGCTTTATACTTGAGTATTAAACCTCTCCTTATTTGAGCTTCTTGACAGAATTAATGACTCCTCAAGTTTACAACATCATTATGCCTTTGTTATTATCAATGAAACATTTTTCACATGCTTATTTTGTCATCAATGACAATCCATGACATAAATCAACCATGACACTCAAATTGCCAGTAGGGACTAGTTATACAGTTGGCAATTCATCTTGTTAAGTATCTAAATATGGATGTGGTATTTGTAAACTACCTACCTAAGTGGGAGATGTTGTTTTCATGTAAATAGGATACTAACATGGGTGAAAGTGTTAATATGGAACTTTATAATGCCACCATTATACTAGAGGGTAAGATGGTCAAGATTTATAGAGAGCTAAAGATTCTACACATAATTAAATATCCAAAACATGCTTATAATTAGGTGTTGTACATGGATGTTAAACTAGGTAACTTTTTTAAGAATTTTGATGCCAATGAATAGCCTATTATTCTTAATGTTGAACCAGACAAAGAGAGTGTAGTTTGGAAAATGTGCTTTGATGGGGTTTGCTCTAATCTTAGAAATAGAGTTGGGGTTGTATTTAATGACCCTAATGGTAAATGTTTTATGTTTTCTTTTTAGTTATCCTTTGAGTGAATGAATAATATTATTGAGTATGAGGCACTCTTTCTTAGTTTAAGGATTGCCCATGAATATAGAATTAAAGGTTTGATTTTCAAGGGAGATTTTGAGTTAGTGGTAAAGCAAGTCCATAGTGATTTTACCACAAAAATAAAAGGTTTAAATAGTATCAAAATGATTTTTTGGATTTTCTTGAATTTTTTTATGAATTCATTCTATGTTATCATGATAGAAGTTTCAATCAAGAAGTTGATAAACATGCAATGATAGGTGCTCAATTTGACATTGCGAATACAATCCCTGATTATTAGTATCAAGTGGAGATGCTTGTCAAGCCTTTAGTCCCAGATAATATTCATCATTGGTAGGTGTTTGAAGATGATGATGTTAATATCATAAGGTTTCTAAATTATGAGGCTAAGTTCCATGATCAGCTCATAAAATTGGAATCTATGGTTTAGGTTTGTGTTGGAAAAGAAAACCTATTTGGTATGGCCATTATTTATCTAAAGACATACACACTTCATAGAGGATTAGTAAGATTAGAATCATAGCTGATAGAAAAAAGTCAAGAAACTCATTTATCTCAAAGGATGTGATTGAGTATAATGTTGGTTATCATGAGAATCCAAGAAAGGTTTGGTTATGTACTCACTTAAGTGTAGATGAGAAGAAATCTTACATGTAGTTTTTTAGGAAGTACCAATATTGTTTAGCATGGTCTTATTATAAGCTAAAAGCATACAAGGAAGACTTATTTTAGCATGTCATTCCATTAAAATCTAATAGCAAGCCTTTTAGGAAAAAATAAAGACCTGTTAACCCCATCTTGGCCACCAAGATTCAAGATGAATTAAAGAAACTAAGGGATGGTGTTATCATTCATCCCATTAGGTATTCATCATGTGTGGTGAACTTAAAATTTATGTATAAGTAGAATGATGACATTTATTTGCATTTTTATTTCAAAAAATTAAATAAGGCTTCTTTAAAATATAATTATCCCCTACCCAATATAGATAAATTAATATAAAGAATTACTAAATCAAAGATGTCTAATTTAGATGACTTTTCAAGTTACAACTAGGTTGTGGTGAAGGAATCTGTGAGATCCAGACTACATTCACTATGCCTTGGCGAACATATGTATATATGAGGATGCCTTTCAAGTTAATTAATGTTAGTGCAATGTTTTAGAGAGATATTGATATTTCATTTTTATGGATGATTAACCATTTCATTTTTGTGTATTAGGATGACATTACTCTATACTCCAAGATTAGAGAAGAACATTTAGAGCATCTAGAAAAGGTGTTGATTAGATGCAGGTAGTTTGGCATTTTGCTTAATCTAAAGAAGTGACACTTTGGAGTATAAAAGGCCAAGTTGTTGGGACATATAGTGTCTAAGGATGGTGTCATGATTGACCATGAAAGGGTTAAAGCCATTGAAAAATTGCCTATCCTATAGTCCAAGAAAGGAATTCAGTATTTATTTGTACAAATTAACTTCATAAGGAGGTTTGTGTCCAATTTTGTAGAGATTACTCTACCTATTACTTTCATGTTTAAGAAGGACCAAACCATCAAATGTGAGGAAAAGGTTCTAAAAGAATTCAATGACATCAAGGGATATTTAATGTTTTCCCTTGTTTTGGCTAGTCTTGATTACATAAAATTATTCTAGATATTATCTTTTATGTCATATAATAATGTTATTTTCATCATGTTGAAAAATAATCAAGATGGTCATGAGCATCCCATAGCTTTCTTTAGCAAAGCTATGCAAGGTCTTGAATTAAACTATACTATCATGTAAAAACAAGATTTCACTATTTTGAAGGATATTAAAACATTTAGGCAATATATTCCAAGTTCAAAAATTATTACCTACTTTCTGAACACCATGGTGAAGGGCATTTCAACTCAGACTGAAGTATCCATCAAGAGATGTAGGTGGGTCAACAATTTAAAAGAGTATGACATGGATATTCAGACCACCAAGTTAGTAAGAGGGAAGGGTCTATACAAGCTTATGGATGAGACCAATTTAAAAGTTGAGGTAAACACTATTATTTTTAATGTTGATGATTCATTGAGTCAATTTAACATATCTCTGTGGTATTGAGACATTGTTTACTACTTACGAAATCTAAGTTATCCTCTTGAATTGGAAAAGAATCAAATTAGAACTCTTAAGATTGTTTCCCAAAAATACCTCTTGACTGAGAATGGACTAGCATGGAAGAATCTAGATGGGGTCCTCCTAAGCTGTGAGTTAGAATAATAGACTGCTAACTTGATTGAAGACTTCCATAGTGAAGTGTGTGGTGGCCATTTTACACCTAAATTTATAGCTCATAAAATTTTGAGAGCTGGTTATTAGTGGCCATCACTATTTAAGGATATTGCTCAAATAGTCAAAACATGTGAGAAATGTCAGCACTTTGGGAAGATGAAAGATTTAGGTTATCTTCCTTTAAAACCTATGATGATTGAAGGCCCATTTAGACAATGGGGAATATATTTCATTCGAGAAATTCTTAACTTGTCAAGCATTAGACATAACTGGATACTTTTTAAGACTAGTTACTTCACAAAATGGGTTAAATTAATCCCTAAAAAGAAAGTAACACACTAGGTGGTTATGGAATTTTTTTTAATTTAGATTATTTGTAGATTTGTTGTGCCCATTAATATTATTGCTGACAATGATATGAGCTTCAAATCTAAATCTTTAGTGGCATTATGTAAAGAGTATGGGATTGAATTGATCCATGCTTGCAATTATGACACTCAAGGGAATGGGAAAGTAGAATCAAGTAAAAAATACTTGCTAAGATCATCAAATGAACATTGGAATCAAATAAGAAGAAGTGGGGTAAACAACCAAAGTTTGCTTTATGAGCTGATAGGATTATGCCCAAGAGAGCTATAGGAAAAATCCCTTTTTGAGATTGCTTATGGAGCTCAAGCAATATTACCTATGAATTTACAATTTCCAACTTATCAGGTGATGCAACATCTAGAGGAGGATGAGAAAATCAACCACTAAGAAATTAGGATGCACCAAATCATTGAGCTTGGTGAAATTTAAAGATAAGCTCATAAACAATGCCTTAGGTTTAAATAGAATTTGAAGAAGATATTTGATAGTAAGGTCACTCCATGAACATTCCAAGTAGGTGATTTGGTTCTACTTTGGGATAGTGGGCATGAGGAGAATGGAAAGCATGGAAAATTTTGTGCCTTGAGGATGGGTCCCTATTCTATTAACTATCATATTGGGGAGCATACTTTCTTATTTAGAGATATAGATGGTGAAATACTAGAGATTTTAGTCAATGGAAAATATCTAAAACACTTTCTTGATTAAGTCCTTAACATTTATACCATATTATGTAATGTTTTATTACTTTGTCCTTTTGTTGTTTTGTTACCCCTCTATTTTGGGCCTTATTTATACAATTTCCATTGATGTTTTGTTGCATCTTCATTTCTAGATCTTCCTAATCTATTTTTATAAGTATACTATGGTATTTATGAATGTTTTCTAGAATATTTTGTGTCTTGACTATGTGACCTAATGGATTGGCACCTAGTCTTATGTTTTGGGGTTCTTTGCACATGTGTGGGAGGTATGCATCCCAAGGTGAGAGCCAACATTAGTTCCCTAAATTTTATTGAAGTAATTAGGCCTTTTTCAAATGTAAATTCATAATTTCTTAGCCCAAGTCATTTTTTGTTAGGACATTTTGCCTATTGGAAATACATCTTTGGGATTTTTTTTCACACAAAAAGTCTAAAGACTTATTTCCATCAAGAAAATTATCCATGATAGACAACCTAAAAAAATCTATTTGTTTCAAGTAAAACATATTGCCCTATTTATTTTGGTCATTTTACCTTTTTAGAATCCACAAAGGGTCATTTTTTTGGGCACTTTACCCTTTAAAAATCTTCTAAGGTTCATTTTAGCTTTTCAAAATCTCTGAAGGTTAATTTTGCCTTTTCAAAATCTTCAGAGGTTTATTTTGCCTTTGTAAAACTCCGGAAGGGTCATTTCTTTCAAGAATTTTTCCCTTGTAAAATTTTTTAAGGGAACTTTCAAAAGATTTAAAGGGACATTCAAAAAGGCTAAAGGGTAATTATTTAGGGAAAGCTTTTTAAAAATCCTTGAAGGGTCATTTATTTCAGGGATTTTTCCCTTGAAAATTTTCTAAAGGTCACTTTCAGAAAGTTTGAAGGGAACTTCTAAAAGATATAAAGGGTCATTCCAAAAGGTTGAAGGGAAATTTTGTAGGCAAGCTTTTAAAAATTCCTATAATGATCATTCTTTTAGGCATTTTTCCTTTACAAAATCTCTAAAGGTTTTTTTTGACAAATTTGTTATAGAGTAGAAGTGCTAAAGATAATAGGGTGAAGATAGAAAATCCCAAAATAAAAGTCTGAATTCCTTTGGAAAAAATATAAAATCCTTATTTGTTTTGGGCTTTTGTTCATGGAAAAAAGTTTGTAAGCTACTTAGCCTTCAATAATTTTATCGAAGACAAAAGGACCAACATAACTCTTTTGTTTCGGTGAAAATCATAAGTTTTAATTCCTTCGACAAAGGTGCAAAGGTCCAATTCCTTGGACAAAAGTGAAAAATACCAATTTCTTTGAGGAAATTGTTTTGAAAAAAATGTCTAAAACAATTGTTCTAATGAATGTGAAAATCTAGAGGCCAAATTATTTTAGGTATCTTGCCTATGAATTTTTTTTGATAAAGTTCAAATCTCTCAAGAAAAGTCTGAAGTCAAAATCCTTCAGGTAAATTATCTCAGACATTTTGTCTGAGATAATTATCTTGATAGAATACCTGAAAGGATTGTTGTGGAGTAGGAATGCCAAAGAAAATTTATTGTAAAGAAATTTTATGGGACAATTATGTTAGAGATAGAGAATCCAAAGACAAAAAGCTTGAGAAAATTCTTCTGAAGAATAAAAGGTTGAAAACTAGAAATTCTTACAAAATAATTATCCCGATGAAATTGATGCCAAGATAAGAAGATCGTAGACTAAATTACCAAAGATAAAATATTTGAATGAATTTTACCAAATTAAATGAGTATGATGGTCTTTTGGATATTTTTTGAAAAGCATGTGGACATCAACTTTAAGCCATAGAAAGTACCCATTGGGGTTCAAATGTTCCAAGATGATCATGTAAGCATCAATTTTAGGCCCTGCAAAATAGCCATTTGAGTTCAAAAAGAGGTAGATCTAATGTTTCACATTAGCATAGAGTAGGATGACTTGATGATGCATGATCAAAGTTGAATAGTCAAATAAACCTAAGATCATCAAGATGATGATAATTGTCATCATCATGAGATCCTACCAGAAATTTTATGTAGCATAGAACAAAGGAATAAGTCTTATGGATAGAGATAAATGGTCTATGATTGATCCATTCCAATGATATCAATGATACAAGATGATGTTGGAAATTTTAAACAAAGTTATCATCAAGTGTAGAGAAGATAAGTAGCATAGTTGTGTGCTATAGATTAAAGCACAAGCTTCTTTCAAAAAAATCAATGGTGCGCATTTACTCAGGCATGGATGATCCAATGATGTGGAATGAAAGTGGGATTTTTAATGAAGTTAAACTACATATGGAGACAATTAATGTTGAGTTTAGTGTAAAATGAAAATATTGGTAAACTGAGTGACATGGCGATGCCACATAGGCATGCACGACATGTTCATAGACCCTATGCAACCATTAATAAGAGGTTGACTTGGAAAAAGTGTGAATAAGGAATGGTGATAAAAATTTGAAAATAATGCATTTTTGGATTAAAATATATGAGGGAAGCTTCTTATAGGACTATCAATGTTATTTGTAACATGGCAATTTGCAGATTGTGTAAGTGGGGCCAAAATTTGCCCAATAGATCACTTGTAGGAATACTGCATTTATGCTCTAAAAAATCAAATTTTCATAAAAGGATAGATGTATTGAAAGATAAAAATTTTATAAAGGGGAAAATATGTGAAAAATCAAATTGGAGCCAAAAGGGTTAAAAAGTTATTTTAGCCTAAGTTTGGCATTTTTTATTTGCTTTATTTATTTCAGCTCCTCCATGGGAAAGATATTACAGGTTTGCAAGATCAATATGGACCACTCCAAAGAAGATATTCAGGCATCCATGAATTAATAATGTTTTAAAATCATCATTGTAAGAGTAAGTTGTTCCATGGCATGCATAAATGAAGGGTAGCTATACAAAAGATTCTAGATTTTCCATTGGTTAACAGAAAATCATCTCCAAGTAGTTGCACATAATAAAAAAAATATTGGATCCTTAAATGAATATCCTCCTTCTAAGTCATTTGAAAGGCATTTTAAACCAAAATATCATAGTATATGCTCCAAATATTCATCATTCCTTATAAATCCAATTAGAAAAATGATTTTTCTTGCAAATTGATGAAGATTTTAGGCATGACAAAGGGCATATTCTAGCTAAAAGTATCTTGATGGACCTACAAGTTTATTTTTCATTTTTGAGATTTGCAACCCACATTTTTGCATTTTTAAAATGTATAAATAGGAGGGATCTCCTTTATTCAAGGTTGTTTTTGGTCATAGTTTTAGGTGTTCCTCTTCTCTAAGTTCAGGTTCTACAAATTTATTTTGGGCATCAATTATTATGTGTAGATCTTATCTTTCTTGCTAAGGTGGTCATAGTTGTACAACCATTAGCAAGATTTTAGAACAAGTTTATATGTCTCCCTTATCAAAAGATAAAACTCACCATGTTTATCCCCTTGGCATCATTTTGAATAATTGATGTGTGTAAAGTTATTTTCAGGATTAATGAAAATGTTTGTGGTTCTTTGCTCTTTCTTGTTGATGAAGTATAGTAATATGTCTTACAATTCCTAATAATTAGATATTTGGGTTTATGTTCACTACTAGTTGTCATCTTGAGCATAGATCTTGGTTGTAAATCCCTTTCTATAGTTTAAATATGAAAATGTGTTATTGAATGACCTTTTAGGGCACCTTAGGTCTACATATTTGACAAGAGAAATTTTATTAAAAGTTTAGTTATAGTGTATGTTGTATATTTTCAAGGACCATTTGGTATTTTCCATTATATTTTATTTGAGTTATTTCTACGTCATTTTGCTAAGGATAATGTCATGAAAATTCTAAGAGATCCTCTTGTTTGAATAGGCCATGAGCACGCCACCTTCTATTTTATATAATGATCTAACTATCCAACATCTTCTCACCTTACATATAATACATACTTTGCATAATATGAGTATTATATTCATTGTAAATGCATAAGATCTTGTTTACCTAACATGTTTTTGCATTTATTTATTTGAATAATAGTGTTATAATTTTCCATTTGATTTATATTTTAAAGTTTCTTTTAGAATGAAAGTTGTAGTCATATACATATCTATCTTTAGTAGCTTGAATGTGATCTAGTGTATTTTTTCATTCCTTATGACAACCCTTCTCAGATGGATTGTGAAAGTTCAGTTGTGCCTATTCACATATGTGTCTCTTTATGCTAATAATACCCATGGAGGTTGAATTACATAAACTGTCTATGTGAGAAATCTATCCCTTAGATCCTCTCACCTTGGTTTAGGCAAAGGTAGAAGTAGGAGGGAGTTGACCATAACCCTTGTCAGTACCTCCTAGTCATTTTCTTAGTCTGGTCCATTTTTGATACCCAACCCTTCCTTGGCTATAACGACATACTAGAGGGTTTCTTATCATCATTTTCTATTTTCTTTAAAGTTTGCAATGCCAGATTAGAGAAGTGTACAAATAGGAACCAAAAGCTTGGATATCATTAGTTTTATATTTAGGGTAATTATATTCTATATTAGGTAATTAGAAGCATAAAAACTACTTAAAGTATTTTGATCATTTGGGAAAAATGATATTCATCAATTTATTTCTAAATAATGTCAAAGGCTAAATTAAACTTAGCATAGTCAATTTATCCATGTTGGGTTATATTGTGAACATGACAATAATTGGGCAAGGCAATCTCTATGATATTGAACTCAGGTAATTTTTTGTATGAGGACTCAGCTTGTTTACTAGCTCTATTGAAGGTCTTGTAATTATATTGATAAGTGAAATTTGGAGGTGAATTTCCACTACTTGATATTCCTATTTATTTTTACAAGTTTAGAAAATCATTGCTCAATATTTTGACCATTGTTTGGATTTCATGTAACTTAGGTTTGGTGGAATCTTGAGGATAATTCTATGTGTTATTAGTTGAAAATGTAACTAAGCCTCTATTGTAAGATTGAGGTATTATTTCACTTAAGTTATGATTAGGGGTAGCATGATTTAATGGAAACTTATTTATGATTTAGAGAGGCTATAAAAATGGCATGTTCTAGTTTGCAAGTGGGATTAAATTTAGTGCAACCATACTTGGGAGAACATTAGGAATGTAAGCCAACATGTGTCCTTATGGATTGAGTTATATGTCCATGTTTATTACTTCAACATATGCAAGAGGTAAGTTAATAATATTCAGATATATTTTTAAATAAGTTTATATCCATGGATCTAAGGTATTTTTGAACATTTCTAGGGCTAAATGAGCATTTGGTCTATACAAATTAATTATCCTACTATACTTTTTTTGAAAATATGCATTGAAATTACATATAGTCTCATTATACTCATTTAAGAAATTTTTTTGTACAAGATGCTTGGATATACTACTTGAAAAAATGATCTAATAATGTGTTATTCAATTGATTCCATCTCATGATTGAATTTTTAGGAATATGAAAGAGCTAGTCATTATCTTGATCAAGTAAAGTGAAGGGAAATAACCTAAAAGTTGCATCTCCATGTTCAACATTAAGTAACCCGAGGGATGTTTTTTAGGATGTAATTTTTTATTCTAAAATCCTTCCATTATTTGGAGTTAAATTTGGAAGATAATGCTTAGGATTTATAGGTAAATCATGGACATCACCCAAAACATTTATGGATAATCCAACTAGCCATACTATATCCATTTGGAGGTGATAAATTGTTGGGATGATGTGGTTAATAAAAATAATATTTTGGTTTTACCTCAATCATATTTAGGATATATATGAACTTGGAGAGAATAAATAATTAATTTTTTATGTCTCAACCTGACTTTAGATTGTGTGATAATGGAAGAAGACTCTAGAGTGACAAACACTAATATCTATTGGTATGGGATTTAGGCACACAAAAAATAAAATCAAAAGTATGGGATACTAGTCTATAATCAATTATAAACTCAAATTATCTATATATTTAAGATCAAAATACTTACAAAATAAAATGACACAAAATCATGTTAGTGTGTTTGAAGCACACAATACAAATTCCAAATTATACCAGCCTTATAATAATACCTTATTAGTTAATATGTATCAAGAAAAATAAAAATTTCATAGGTTCATCCCTCCTTATTAATGATAACTACTATTTTAAAAATCCCTCCTTATATCACCAATTTATATTAGGCTGAAATTGTGACCCACTCAAACACAGTCAAGAATTAACTAATATAAGTTAATCGTAACAATCAACAACACATGGGATTAAAAAAACCACTTATTTTTAGGATTTCATATTGATTTGAGGGCCAATAAACTCTATATGATATAAAATGGGTATGTCTTTATTATTTTTACTGAAGGTTCAATTGATATGATCAAGGTATTCATGTTCTCATGGTTGGTATCTTATACAAATAGTTCATTTACAATGAATTGGGTAGATACTTTTTCATTAAAAATGTAAAAGAGAGGGAAATATTAGAACATAAAATACCTTGATATCTATTGGGATAGCTTTTCCAATACTTATAAATTAAATTAGTATTTTATGTAATAAAATAACTAGGTGATAAGTCTAGCTAATGAAAAAACTATAATACCACAATGAGCAAGACTTAGTAAAATTATGTGAACATTAAATCTAGAACTCTATTTAAAAGAAATATAATACATTATCTTATAAATATTTTTATACTATGACTAATGTAAGATGTGATATAACTATAATGATATCTCAAATACAACTAAATGAGTTGTTGTATGATCTAATTGGATATCCACTTACACACCAATAACATTAGAATTTTTTTGCATAAATTAATTTTGAAATCAAAATCTTTGGTATATCATCAAGAAAACACTACTAGGTAGGGAAGGTAAATTATATATAAATCTCCACATATTCTTGGTACTCAAATGTATAGACTATGGTAAACAATCAAATCTCAAAAAGCATGAGGGAATAGTAGGTGTAATCTTAGGGTGAGTATAAGAACATTTTGAGATCAAATTTACACACTTTTTATAATGGTAAGCAATGTTGCATATATATATATATATATATATATATATATATGGGGATAACCCATCATTGTTATGATGCACAACCACAAATTTAATGATTGTAATACAAACATTTAATGAAATAATTAGTTGTAACTTAGTCTTTCAGTATAACATATCAATAAGGAAGAAGATAAGACCTATATAGTCATGGAACAATTTTAGGTAAAACTTCTAGGATGGAAGTAGATCTAGTATCCAATGCACTCTAATATTAAAAAAAACAATAGGCACTCTATGATATTTAATTTCTCCCACTGACTAATCATTAATCTAAAGAGGAAGAGATAGTTCATTTCAAACCAATCTTGATTATGGAATAGATAGTTCATTCTCTTGTTTGTTCATTCCCAATTTCTTATACTTATCTTAAATTAATATAATTTATTATATATGTATGATTTATTATTAAATGTTGATGACTAAGCAACATTAGAATAATGGGTTGTTTTGATCTATAAATAGATGAATTTAGTCCTCTTGATGAACTTATTGCTATCTGTGTCTTCTGGGTTGATTCACATTAGAGTTGTGCATAAGTTTTACTAATGCTCCAAGAATTTTTATCTCTATGATACTTTTATATTATTATATACTCATAAGATATTTGACTAAAGTTAGTTTTAATTGACCGTAGGTCTATAGTGTTCAAGTATATGAATTGTAGTTACTTGTTCTCTTCTACATGTTGTCTTTACTTTAAATTGGAAACAAGCCATAACTTGTCCATAATTTGGTGTTTCCCATAGCCATAAAATTTTGGATCTTAATTTGCTTATATAGATATCCACATGTTATTCACTAAGGGGAATGCTTACATGTCTTCTTTACTATAAATTTTCACATTTTCAACTCTCTATTGCTTCTCCTTCCTTAATCTTAATTATTTTTATTACTGGGTCCCAAATTTTCTACACGTAAATTTGTCAAAATTAATGGGAGATACCTTGTTGTATACCTACATCATTATCACATGGCCTATTCTTAGGTTCTTGACCTATTCATGCTTTGATGGGTCAACACTAATAATTATTAGAGCTTCCAAGTTAATGTTGTCAATCCAATGAGATTTTAGGACTTTGATATGGTGCAATCTTAGGTATCTAGTGCCATAAATATTTACATAGTTGATTCACTCTAGTTTAATATCTTAATTCCCCCAAGGTTTTGAGGTTACAAGTTTCTAGAGTTCTAAAATTTTGGGTAGGTGTAAAGTGTTGAAATTTTAGGGCCCTAGGATTTTATGTGGACTTAATGGTTTTTTTGAAAATATTTAACTATTGATCTTTCTAAGTTGATGGTATTTTGACACATGGACACATATTTATGGCTTTAGGAGATACATGTTGTTTCCAAAATTAGCTCAACTCATTTTGGAACAACCCCCTACGAAACTTATCTGTTTCACTCTTTGTCTCTCTAAGTCCATTTTAGAGATGGGTTTTTCTCATTCTCATTTTGGCTCAAACTGACACCATTCGAAACTCATAACATCTTTTCATTACATTTTCTCCAAAATGTGAAAGTTGTTACAGTCTCGATGTGATTAGGGGACCAAATTTTCACTTTTTAGAGTTAGCCATTTTCTTCTATTTTCATGCACGGGCGGAAAATTTTGCCACCCATGCATATTTCATCTTTGACATGCAGGAGCAGCAAAATTTGCTGCCCCTGCATCTGGACCTACACGGGTGAAATTTTTTGTTGCCCCTACATTTTTCATCTCTCACATGTAGGAGCAACAAAATTTGCTACTCCTACATGTCCCTTCTAATTTTAACCTCATTTTGATTCATTACTCCTCTCTTCCTCTTGCCCTCTGCCTTTGGATGATCTAGCAAATGGGTAAAAGTGTGTTTTAGCAGATTTGAGCTTGTGGCATGCATTTTTTTGAGGTAGGTTTTGTATTTGGCATTTATTTCTTTTTCAATCTTCTCTTTAAAGTTTGCTTTCATTCTTTTTTTTGTTTTTCCTCAGTTTTTCCCTTCTTTGTCAGCTTCCTCTCTTTCTCCCTTATGCGTGGGCAAAAATTTTCACCACCCTAGCCATGCCTTACCCTCATGACCTGTATGGGTGGTGAAATTCACCACTGACATAGGTCAAGACACATGAGCGATGAATTTCACCACCCATGCAATTTCTTAAAAGACATGCACAGGTGGTGAAATCTGCCACCTGTGCCTCCTGTTTGTCCCCTCACATGTGTGGGTAGTGATTTTCACCACCTGTGTCTTTTCTCCTCGACCTGCATGGGTGGCAAAATTCACCAACGTAGGCTGAAGTGCATGGGTAGAAAATTTTTCCACCCCTAAACTTTCCCCCTAAACCTGCATAGGTGGTGAATTTTGCCACCCGTGCTCTTTTTTATTTCTCTCCTTCATGCAAGGGAAGTGAAATTAACTGCCTGTGCATGCCAAGTCCATTCCACATGCTAGGGTGGAAAATTTCACCACCCTTGCATTTTTCCTCCAAATTTCTCTAACTCTAGAGAAATTTTTCTCTTTCATTTTTTCACCTCCTCTCCTTTTTCCCTTATTTTATGATCTGATTTCTAACTTGGCCTTGTTAAGTGCCCTTCCTTGGTCATGATCACCCAACGTGCAAATTCCCCAATTTTCCCATTGTTCCCTAATTGCATGATCATGATTGCAGTACCCCATGAAGATTCTTGTTCATCAGCACCCACTCAACTGAGACTAGTTCCAATGACTGAGGCTTCTCTAAAGAAGTCAAAGGCCATGAAGTACTGGTACCATGGTGTTTTTTTTATCACCTTAGTCACCTCTAATGTCGATGACATTAGAGATACAAAGATTGGCCATGTGGATATGGCCGAGTTCATGACCAAAACCAAGGCAATGAACCCAAGTTCTAAGATGAAGAGGATCATCGAGAGCAACATTCATCTATTTACTGCTTTCCTAGTAGCGGCACATTATATGGAGTTCATCCTCTAGTGTGCCTAGTTCTACAACAAGGAGACCAGGTTGGTCTCTGATGCTAGTGGTAATGTAATAATTTAGCTGGACTTTGAATTCATTGATAAAGTCTTCATGTGCCCTCCTGTTATTAAAGTACTGAGGATTGACTTCGTAGAAGCATAGAAAGAGTATGACAAGGACCCTGAGAGGTCAAAGAAAGTGATGAATCATAGGTGGCTTAGGGCCCCCATAACCAACTTGTCCAAGTGGCCATGAAATTTGCTAAGGAGTGATTTCATTGAAGAGGTTAGTGACCTGATCACTCTCCTCAGTAGGGTGCGAGGTCTACTGTCTTCTTCACAATTCTACAAGTGGATGTACCCCTTCATCAAGATCATCTTCCAAGGGAAATAGGTCATCTTTTGGGGTGAATATATCAGCAACACTCTTCACAAGAAACTGATCAAGGTATAAACTACTTTAAAGTTCTATATGACTTCGTACCTAGTGTACATAGTGGCTTTAATGCAAACCTTTCCAAGTTTGACAACTAAAAGAAATAGGAAGACCACCTCAATATACTCATATTACCCCTAGTTAACACTGGAAGGATTAATCTATAATTTTAGGAGGGTAAATGATGCCTTCTTTGAGGTAATTTTGTGCCTCTTCGACCCTCAGCTCAAATAGAAAAGAATATCTGATGAAGCCTAGACAGTCATCAATGACTATGGCTATATGTTCCTACAATTTTCCTTCTTCTGCTATCTTTAGGTTGACTTTTTCTAAGGCTATCCCTATATGCTCCAAAGATTTCCTTCTAATAAGTTAGTCTTAATGGAGCTATGTAGACAAATGGTTATCGTACACACTAGACAAATGGAACTAAAAATGCCAAGTTTTAGGTTTCTAATTGAAATTAGTAGATACTTGATTTTGATAGCAGCCAAAGCCAAGGTCATAGAGGCAGAGATGTAATTGGTTACTATGAAATAGTTTAAGAGAAGGGATAATTTTGAATACAGGGGTGTCAAAGACATGATCAGAAGAAAGACTTAGTTTCATGAGCCGATGATCGAAGACATCTGGGTAGACCTAAGGATAGCTGAAGAAATCAGGAGGATGGGCTACAAGAGGCTCACTCTGGAGCAAATCAAATATTTGGGGTTTGTGGATATTCCCTCTAATTTGGTCGATGATAATAATATTATCAACAGTAGGTACATGGCCAAAAAGATTGCTGACTCTCCTCTTCCTCCTATCCAGTGGTCCCAAAAATAACTGACTTCTTTAAGGAAGAGATTCGAACCAATATTGGCTAACACCAATGATTGGTTAATAGCCAAAGGGATCACACTAAAAGAGTTTATCATAGGATCAGAGGTTGAATTCCAAGCAAAAATGAGGAAGAAGGTAGAAAATAGGACCAAGAACAAAGGTGATGTTCCTTCTCCATCTAGGCCTCACAAGCCTAGAATCATCTTTGTTTCCAAGAAATCAAAAGTTGTTGAGGAGCCAAAATCAATGACTAAGGGAGTTGGAGAATAAAGCTCCCAAGAATAGGTAGCTTAGAAAATGGAGATAGATGATAGGCAGTTAGAACAACAAAGGACTGAGCCTCTACCTTCCCAAGAAGGGGCACAACCACTTATAGATGTCTCTCCTTCACCACCTCTTTCTCCTATCAGTGTTCCTTCTTTTGGAGCTGCCTCTCCTTCCAAATTCATGTTTGACAATCCTCAAGGTGCTTCTGGAGATACTCTTCACTCCTCTAGATCTATTCCTAGTCTAACATCTCCTTCCTTCAATCTAAGAGAAAGCTCTGCTCTTGATCAATAATTGACTGGTACGATTTCACTAGTTACTCCAACTGTGACCACTGTTACCACTAGCAGTACAAATGTTACCATGGTAACACCAGCTGCAAGAACTGTTGTCACAATAGGTACTTCTTCTCTCCCTCCTTGGATGTTAGCTTTCACGCCCAAAAGAAAGAAGCTAGCCATCTCTATAGATGACTTCAATTTTGGCAAGTTAGTGTCAGTGAAAATTAAGGCCCCTAAGAGACCAAGGATCATTTCAAAATTGGTTGAGGAAAAGGGGCATAAATTTCTAGAAATAGCTAAACTACCATAGGACGCTATAATTAGGGCTAGGGTCATCTTCAAGAACACCATTGTGCCAGATAGTATAAGAATTTAGGCATCTATTTCTATGTATAATTCTCATCTGAAGAAGTCTAGCAGCAAGAGCTAAACCATCTTCCCCTTCTCTCTTCTTCTCTTCTCATGCACTTTTGTCATGTAAAAATGCATGCAATTTTGTAATGTGTAATTAAATGTAAAAAATATGGAAAAATATCTCAAAATTCAAAGATGACTCATCTTTGACTAAGATATTTTTATATTTTAATCTTTTTGATTTTGAAGGTTTCTCCTTATATATAGAGGGGACCTCTTTTGTAAATATATCTCTGATAATTAAGAGGAAAAACTCTGCTGAAATTGAGACACTTCTTGAGACTTTGTGCTCAACTTGTAAATCATATTTTGTTGAATGAATGAGAAGCAAGTTTATTTCAGACTTTGTGTTGAAGTTATTTTTGTTATTTAGAAATAGTTCTTATGTCCTCTTTCCTGATAATCTCTTATTTGTTTGATTTAATAAGCAAAGTGTGTGTGTTGACAACATCTGAGGACATTTCTAAAAGATAGAAGAGAGAATTTGAGCTACTTTCATCTTGGTGATCCTATTATCCTTTGTAGTTTCAAGCAAAGACTTTGTGCTTTGTTTCACTCTACGGTTATGCGTATTTTGGATAAGTGAAGGAGACAACAGAAGACTTTGTGCTTACATAGGTTTCTTTGTTAACTTTGTTACCTACTTCAAGGGATTTTTTGATCTATGCTAGATACCATTCTTAAAAGAAGAGGAATGTTATTAGCTAATGACCAGGATTTTTCTCTTTTGTTCCTTGAACATCACCTCTGAAAAAAGAGAGGTGGATGCTGTTATACCACCCCAAGTATT
Source organism: Torreya grandis (assembly GCA_037957365.1). Taxonomy (NCBI): domain Eukaryota; kingdom Viridiplantae; phylum Streptophyta; class Pinopsida; order Cupressales; family Taxaceae; genus Torreya; species Torreya grandis. Next base: position 1,213,517 of record JARHVA010004241.1, on the reverse strand, counting down.
ATTTTCTGCTTAATTATATATATACATATAGTGTATAAATATTTGTAGGGAACCTCCCTTTGATGAGAGGAGAGATTTACCTCATCCAAATGTGGTAAACCCACACTTTTTATGGCACAAATCTCCTTGTGCTATGGCTGATATACCCATTTTGTCATCAGTTAGTTGATGACAAAATATTCACCCAACAGTTTTTAGTGACTCTGCTAGGAAAGAGTGCACAATTTAAAGTCTCAAACTTCAAATTGAAGCAGATCCTACTCTTTTATATTTTTTGTTCTACAATCTGGCAATTCCACATTATACCAGAGGCCAAAAATCCCAAGGTGTTGTTGACCCTACTTTTGAGTTGGTGCAACAGAGTAATTTCGAGTTGTTTCCTCTACAACCTCACCTTAGATGAACTAAGAGCCTTCCTCCTAGCCCTACCAAACCACCAACAAAAAGCAAACCTTATTTTTCTACTGCTAGCCAAGCTTTACCTATCCAAGCTCCACCTGGATTAGTGATCCCACTTTTGCATAATCAAATCATGGCTCAAGGCCCCTGGGGTAATTCTTTCAATCCACTAAATTTGACTCCACCTCTGCATGAGCTTCCATGCAGTTTAAGGAAGATTTTTTCTAAATTCTTTGGTGATGGGAAGGTTCATCTTGATGAACACATTATAGCTTTTAGCAAAGCTTGCAATGTCATAAGTGTGGAATTTGAAGACATAGCGGTTAGGCTATTCGTAAAGACACTACAAGGTACTACTTCAGATCGGTTCTACCACCTGTAGACTAGATTAGTGACTAATTAGGACACTCTGAAAGATAAATTTGAAGCTATATTCAAGCCTACAGAAGATGCACATGCCTTGCTGGCCCATCTCACTCAGATGAAGAAAGAGCCTCATGAGCCTATGAGGGATTTTATTGCTAGGTTTGACAAGCTGAGGCACAAAATTCCCATAGTCACCCAACCGATGCCTCAGAACCTCAAGTGCTTCTTCATCAATTCACAATTGCCTAAAGTAGGTTTCTTGCTAAGACGGACCAAACACATAGACCTTGCTACTGCTCAGAGCTTGGCTACTGAGGTAGAAGATGACCTTATCTTGGTAGGAAAGATAAGGAGAGACCCTAATAAAGGTAAATCCTCTTCATCTTCTGACTATGCACCTACAGTCACCACTGACCCGATGGTACAAAAGCTAGAAAATTAAATGCTAGCTCTCAAAAAGCAAATGGTGTAGGGAATGTCATCTGCTCTTGCATATAGAGATATGCTCAAGAGGACATTTCAAAATTAGGCATAACAAGGCAATGCTACCAAGAATCAGAATCAACAAAATCATCTTCCTTCTCCATAGAGGAACCTTACCCTTGAAGCACCTCTAAATAACTCGACAGTTAGATATCTAGAAGCTACAGCAGACTTCTCATTCCAGCCTGAGTTAAATCCTAAAGATAATGCTAATCTCTTCACTGAGGAAGAAGAAAAATTAGCTAGCAACTCCAATATTGGTTTCCTAGATTACTAGGATGAAGCTGGAAGTAAAGGAGAAGGGTTGGATTGATCTTATGCTATTTTCACTAGATCTCAAAGCTAGTCAGCCCCATAGGCTGACAAAGGAAAAGTAGAAGAAGAACCTCGGCTGATGGTCTCCATTGCTAAGTGAGGGACTCCATTGCCTCCTCAATCAAAAGATCAGGTAACTCATAAACAAGTAAGTACCTCTAACTACCCTATACCTTCCACCTCTATTGCTTAGACCAGTGCCATACCTACTAAAGACCCAGATGATGGACTCTCTTCCTCTATTTCAAATTATTTTCAATTATTTGATATAATTGCTCACACCAGAAAGACTAAAATCCAAATGATAGAGATTGAGTATTTGAGAGCTAACCCTGAACAATTTGATAGGTTAGCGGAATATGTAAAAAATAAAGCCATCCTCACAAGACCAGATTATACAAAGGCCATTCATGATCCCCCAAAGGATAAATCCACCCAAAATAATCTTGTTGTGACTCCTCTAGTTGTTCTCAGGAAAATAAAACCTTTTTATGTTTCCCTGTTAATAAATGGTTACAAATTGAGTAATTGCATAATAGACTCTGGAGCCTCAGATAATGTCATGCCTACCAAGGTGGTAGATTCCCTTGGTCTAACTTTGACCAAAACTTTTGAAAGGTATTTTTCTATAGAAAACAAACAAGTCCCACTACTTGGTCAAATAAAAGATGCCCAATTTGATTTCACAACTTTTTCAGAAAAGAAGATAAAAATGATGGTTCTAGTCGCTGATGTTCTAGCCTCTTACGGTGTCTTTATTGGGTAGAATTTTTGCAAGGATGTTGGATGTGAGCTAAGCATGGACTTGTCGAAAGCAAGGATCCCAATTCAAGGCATTATGATGAAATTGTTTCCTGAAAAAGAGGCAAGATATGTAGTCACCCGATCATTAGCACCAGAAGCTCAAATTTTATTTGAGTCTTCTGGCATGGGAAACTACTTCGTATCTATGGATGAATTCCATGAGGCATATGATAAAACTCCTATAGGTGACAACTTGAAAATGTGTTTACCTGACACAACGGGAGAATCAACATGCCAAAATGAACACATGGAAGAACCTCTTCCCCCAAATGAAAAAGTTTTCCAAGAAAAAGTGGTGTCTAATGAGGTATGGATCTTAAAATTTGATGGAAGCTTCTCTTTTATTAGTTTAGGAGTTGGAGTTGTGTTGGTATTTCCTCAAGGAGATATTATTCCTTTGTCCTACAAGTTGTAGTTCAACAACACCAACAACGTAGCAGAATATGAATCCCTATTACTTGGATTATAGGCTGCCAGAGAAAAAGGCATTAAACTTCTCCCTACTAAAGGGGATGTTGAATTGGTTTTTTGCCAGGTAAGAAACCTCTATCAGACCAAGAATGAAGATTGCGCCACTACAACAATCTTGTCTGGGACCAAATTGAAAATTTTGATGCTTTTAACATCTCTACCATTCTAAGAGAATTCAATGACTAGGCGGATGCATTAGCTATTTCTACTACTCTCTTGGTTCCCCACCCAAATTTTGAAGGAGATAAGTACACTATTGAATTGGACTTTTGACCAAGTGTACCTGATAATGCTAGCCATTGGCAAGTGTTCAATAATGATGACCAAATCCTCACCTTCTTGGAGCAAAAGGATAGCTTCAAACAACTACATTTTAAAGGTAGTGAACTTCAAGAATGTGAAGCAACTTCTGAATCAAATATGAACACAGGTGAGGATTTCCTACAGCTTAAGGGGAGTAAGATTTCCAAAGGCCTAGTTTCCTTAGAGAAATTTTTTGATAACCATGACAAGTTTATTAAACAACATCAAACAGATTCAAACTCCTCCTAGGATTTTGATCAAGTAAACTTGGGAACCAAGGGAGATCCTAAGATGGTAAACATCGAGAAATGCTACACTCCTGAGGAGAGATTCAAGCTTGCTAATCAACTTTGCCAATATATAGACATATTAGCTTATTCCTATGATGACCTGAAATCACTCAGGCTTGATGACATTCGTCATGACATTCCTCTTAAGGAAAACTTTGTGCCTTACAAGAAAAAGTCCAGGCACTATAATCCAAAGATCTCAGGTACTATTTTAGATGAGATACAAAAAATATTGGATGCCTAGATAATTTTTCCAAACCATCACTCCACATGGATTGCCAACATAGTGCCTATCAGAAAGAAAAATGGTGAAATTCAAATTTGCGTGGATTTCAAAAAATTGAATCAATTATCTTTAAAAGATAACTACTCCCTCCCTATCATGGATCAAGTTCTGTAAATGGTAAAAGGTTCAGAGATGTTATCAATGCTAGATGGTTTCTCAAAGTACAATCAGGTTGAAGTTGGAAAAATAGATCAGCATAAGACTGCTTTCACCACACCTTAAGGCACCTTTGCCTACTAAAGAATGCCTTTCAGTCTGATAAACACAGGTGCCACATTTCAAAGAGCAATGGACCTCACTTTCAAGGATGAAATGGGTAAGCTCATTATAGTATACTTGGATGATTTGATGGTATTTTCAAAACATCATTCTGACCACGTCCACCATTTACAAAGAATACTGGAATGCTATCGTCAGAATGGTATTTCTCTGAATCCAAAGAAATCTGTCTTTAGGGTGACTTAAGGAAAACTTCTCAAACACATTGTGTCCTGAGAAGGTATTAAAATTGACTCAAAAAGAGTCAAATCCATCCAAGAACTTACTCTTCCTACCTATAAAATTATGGTTCACTCTTTCATTAAAAAGGTGAGTTTTCTTCGTAGGTTCATCCCCGAGTTCACTAAAAAGACTCACCACATCGTCAATATGATGAAAGGTAATGCTAACTTTAGGTGGACTGCAGAGGGTAAATCAACATTCAAAGACATTAAAGAAGTGATCACTCATGCACAAATCCTAGTTTGTCCAGACTACACCAAGAGCTTCAAAATATACAGTTATGCTTCTGAACATACACTCTCAGCTATTCTAGTTCAATATAACCAAGAAGGCATAGAATCTCTTATTTCCTTCATGAGTTGTCCACTTAAGGCTCATGAGCTAAAATATTCCAACATGGAGAAGCATCCATATGCAGTAGTCAAAGCAGTCAAACACTTCAGGTTTTATATCCTGAACTCACACACTGAAGTGTTGGTGCTTGATACAATAGTGAGGTCTATTTTGACTCAGCAGGAGTTTGGTATGAAGAGGGGTAATTGGATCACTAAGATTTAGGAGTTTGATCTGGACATCAAACCTACCAAACTCATGTAGGGAAAGGGTCTTTGTCAGTTAATTGCAAATAACATTCATGAGGAAGCAAAAAATGAAGAAATAGAGATCGAAGGTGTACCCACGGTCCTCTTTGTTGCCACTACTGATGAGTGGTATTTTGACATCACCTATTTTTTGACCTATGGTGAGTGTCCCACTCATCTCTTCTATAAGAAAAAATGGAATGGTAAACTGAAGGCTGTTAGCTATGTTTTATGGGATAATGGTTTATACAAAAGGAACCTAGACAGGGCATTTCTTTGTTGTGTCGATAAGGTACAACAAGATAAACTCTTGGAGTCTTTCCACAATTTGGCTTGTGGAGGGCATTTTTATACACCAGTGATAGTGCATAAGATTTTGTGGGCATGGTACTATTGGCCTACACTATTTTTGGATGCCTACAAATGGGTGCATAGGTGCGAACTATGTCAACAGTTTATCGAAAAGCCTAAACTGGCTGCATTGCCTCTCAAGCTAGTAAAAATCGAAGAGCCTTTTCAATAATGGGGTATTGACTTCATTGGCACAGTCAACCTATCTTTGAGTACCAGACATGATTATGTCTTCACGGTAACTGATTACTTTACCAAGTGGGTGGAGGCCATCCCAACCAAGCATGCTACGTCTGAAGTAGTGTGCAATTTTCTCAAGGAAAATATCGTCTCCTAGTTTGGAGTCTTGCTCAAAATTGTAATGGATAATGTGGCCTATTTTTATTCACATGAAATTACTCAATTCTACTTCTATTATGGGATTACCTTATCCCACACTTCAGATTGTTTCCCACAAGGAAATGGCCAAGTAGAATCGAGCAATAAGAACCTGGTCACTATTATCAAGAAATTGGTAGATGATAATCAAAGAACATGGCACAAAGCGCTATTTGATACTTTATGGGTGGATAGAATTACACCTAAGAGGGCCATAGCTATGCCACCTTTCCAGCTTCTATATGGCTTAAATACAGAGATACCCATCACTCTGGAACTACCAGTGCTCAAGTTAGCCAAGGCAATTGAAGATTCAACCTTCAAAAGTTTGCTCAATAAAAGAATCATGTGTCTAATTGAACTAAATGAGTAGCGAACCATGGTGGTAGACTGGATTACGACACATCAGAACCAGGTGAAGAAACTTTTTGATAAAAAGGTTAAGGTTCATGATTTTCAAATCAAAGATCAAGTCTCGTTATGGGATAAGAGGAGAGAACTGAAGGGAATGCACAACAAATTTGACTCCTTATGGAGAGGTCTGTTTGCCATTCAACAGCTCTATAGATAAAATAGCTTCTTGCTAGAGTATCAGGATGGAACACCATTTTCACTACCCCATAGTGGGCAACATTTGAAGCTATTCAATCCTTGAAGCTTAGATGGATCCACTTGTATATATATATATATATAGTTTTTATGTTTTGTCTATTTTTTTTTCATCTTTAGCTTAACTTTGTAGCCCATTGGCTTGGATGAAGGCACTTAGAGATTGGTTTCTACTACTATTGATCATTTCAATTAACAAAAGTTCCCCAATAGGAGCTAAATATTGTTTCAAAAATTAGCTCAGCTCATTTTGGAATAACCCCCTGTGAAACTTTTTTATTTCGCTCTTTGTCTCTCTAAGTCCATTTTCGAAATGGGTTTTTCTTATTCTCGTTTTGGCTCAAATTGACACCATTCAAAACTCATAACATCTTTTCATTACATTTTATCCAAAATTTGAAAGTTGTTACGGTCTCGATGTGATCAGGGGACCAAATTTTTGCTTTTTAGAGTTAGCCATTTTCTTTTGTTTTTGTGCACGAGCAACAAATTTTGCCACCCATGCATATTTCATCTTTGACATGTAAGAGTGAAAAAATTTGCTGCCCTTGCATTTAGACCTGCACAGGTGGCAAATTTTTCCACCCTTATATTTTTCATCTCTCACATGTAGGAGCAGTAAAATTTACTGCCCTTATATGTCCCTTCTAATTCCCAGTGCAAGGGCAGTGATTTTTGCCACCCCTGCACTACCTCAATTTTTGCACGTGGCATTTATTACCACATGCACTTGGTTATTGGGGTTAATTTTCACCCCATTTAATTTGATTTTAACCTCATTTTGATTCATTCCTCCTCTCTTCCTCTTGCCCTCAACCTCTGGATGATCAAGCGAATGAGTAAAAGTGCATTTTAGTAGATTTGAGCTCATGGCACGCATATTTTCCCAAGTAGGTTTTGTATTTGGCATTTATTTCTTTTTCAGTCTTCTCTTTAAAGTTTTCTTTCATTATTGTTTTTGTTTTTCCTTAGTTATTCCCTTCCCCGTCAGCTTCCTCTCTTTCTCACTTTTTCATGGGCGATGATTTTCGCCACCCTAGCCATGCCTTACCCTCATGACCTACATGGGCAGTGAAATTCATCACTGATGTAGGTCAAGATGCATAGGTAGTGAATTTTGGTGCCCATGAAATTTCTTAAAAGACATGCATAGGTGGTGAAATCTGCTACTCATGCCTCTTGTTTGTCCCCTCGCATGTGTATGCAGTGATTTTTTCCACTCGTGTCTTTTCTCCTCAACCTGCATGGGTGGCAAAATTCACTATCGATGCAGGATGAAGTACATGGGTAGTGAATTTCACCACCCCCATACTTTCCCCCTAAACTTACACGAGTGGCAAATTTTGCCACCTATGCTCTTTTTAATTTCTCTCCTTCATGTAAGGGTGGTGAAATTTGTCGCCCATGCATGCCAAGTCCATTCCACATGCTAGGGTGGTGAGTTTTATTGCCCTTGCATTTTTCCTCCATATTTATCTAACTCCAAAGAAATTTTCTTCTTTTTTATTTTTCACCTCTCCTTTTCCCCTTATTTTTTGACTTGGTTTCTGACTCAGCCCTGTTAAGTTCCCATCTTTGGTCATGATCACCCAATGTACGAATTCCCCAATTTGCCCACTATTCCCTAATTGCACGATCATGATTGCAATACACCCTAAAGATTTTTGTTCATCAGCACCCACTCAAATGAGACCAGTTCTAATGACTGAGGCTTCTCTAAAGAAGTTAAAGGCCATGAAGTACCAATACCAGGGCATTTTTTGGATCACCTCAGTCACCTCTAATGTCGATGACATTAGAATAGAGATTGGCCACATGGATATGGCCAAGTTCATGACCAGAACCAAGGCAATGAATCCAAGCTCTAAAATGAAGAGGATCATCGAGAGCAACATTCATCTAGTTGTCACTTTCCTAATAGTGGCACATCATATGGAGTTCATCCTCCAGTGTGCCCAATTCTATAATAGGGAGACTAGATCAGTCTCTGATGCTAGTGGCAATATAATAATTTGGCAGGATCCTGAATTCATTGATAAAGTCTTCATGTGCCCTTCTACTATTGAAGTACTAAGGATTGACATCAGAGAAGCATAGAAAGAGTATGATAAGGGCCCCGAGAGGGCAAAAAGTGTGATGAATCACTGGTAGATTAAGGCCCCCAAAACCAACTTGTCCAAGTGGCCACAAAATTGCCCAAGGAGTGATTTCATTGAAGAGGTTGGTGACCTGATCACTCTCCTCAGCAAGGTGCAAGGTCTACCATCTTCTTCACAATTCCATGAGTGGATGTACCCCTTCATCAAGATCATCCTCCAAGGAAAGCAGGTCATCTTTTGGGGTGAACATATCAGCAATTCTCTTCATGAGCAACTGACCAAGGTACAAACTACTTCAAAGTTCTTTATGACTTCATACCTAGTGTATATAGCGGCTTCAATGTGAACCTTTCCACATTTGACAACGAAAAGAAATAGGAAGACCACCCTAGTTTACTCATATTTCCCCTAGTTAATGTTACAAGGATCAATCTATCATTTTAGGAGGGTAAATGATGCCTTTTTTGCAGTATTTTTATGCCTCTTTGACTCTCAGCTCGAATAAAAAAGAATATCTGATGAAGCCTAGATAGTCATCAACGACTATGGCTGTATGTTTCTACAATTTCCCTCCTTATGATATCTTCGGGTTGGCTTTTTCCAAGGCTATCCCTATATGTTCCCAAGGTTCCCTTCTGATAAGTTAGTCTTAATGGAGTTGTGTAGACAAATGGTTGTCGTACACACTAGACAAATGGAACTGAAAAAGCCAGGTTTCAAGTTTCCAAATGAAATTGGCAGATACTCAATTTCGATAGCAGCCAAAGCCAAGGTCATGGAGATAGAAATGTAACTGGTTACTATGAAACAATTCAAGAGAAGGGACAATTTTGACTACAGGGGTGACAAGGACATGATTAGAAGAAAGACTCAGTTTCATGAGCTGATGATCAAAGACATTTGGGTAGACCTAAGGACAACTGAAGAAATTAGGAAGATGGACTACAGTAGGCTCACTCTAGAGCAAATCAAATATTTGGGATTTGTAGATATTTCCTCTGATTTGATCGATGATAAGAATATTGTTAACAGGAGGTACCTAGTTAAGAAGGTTGTTGACTCTCCTCTTCCTCCTACCCAATGGTCACAAAAAGAACTGACTTCTTTAAGGAAGAGATTTGAACCAATATTGGCTAACACCAATGATTGGTTAATAGCCAAAGGGATCACACTGAAAGAATTTATCACAGGATTAGAGGTTGAATTCCAAGTGGAAATGAGGAAAAAGGTAGAAAATAGGACCAAAAACAAAGGTGATGTTCCTTCTCCATCTAGGCCTCACAAGCCTAAAATAATCTTTGTTTCCAAGAAATCAAAATTTGTTGAGGAGCTAGAATCAACGGCTAAGGGAGTTGGAGAACAAAGCTCCCAAGAACAGGCAGCTCAACAAATGGAGACAGATGACAGGCCCTCAGAGCAGTAAAGGACTAAGCCTCTACTTTTCCAAGAAGGGGCACAACCACTTACAGATGTCTCTCCTTCACCACTTCTTTCTCCTATCAGTGTTCCTTCTTCTAGAGCCACCTCTCCTTCCAAATTCATGTTTGACATCCTCAAGGTGCTTTTAGAGATACTCTTCGCTCCTTTAGATTTATTCTTAGTCTGGCATCTCCTTCCTTCAATCTAGGAGAAAGCTCTACTCTTGATTAATGGCTGGTATGGTTTCACCAATTACTCCAACCATGACCACTGTTACCACTAGTAGTACAGACGTTACCATGATAACACCAGCTGTAGGAACCATTGCCACAATAGGTACTTCTCCTCTCCCTCCTTGGATGTCAGCTTTCATGCCCAAAAGAAAGAAGCTAGCCATCTCTGTAGATGACTTTGATTTTGGCAAGTTAGTGCTGGTGAAAATTAAGGCCCCTAAGAGACCAAGGATCCTTTCAAAATTGGTTGAGGAAAAGGGGCATAAATTTATGGAAATAGCTAAACCACCGTAGGACACTATAATCAGAGCCAGGGTCATCTTCAAGAACACCATTGCACCAGACAGTATAGGAATTCTGACATCTATTGCTATGTATGATGCTTCTCTGAAGAAGTCTGACGGCAAGAGCTGAACCATTTTTCCCTTATCTCTTCTTCTCTTCTCATGCACTTTTGTCATGTAAAAGTGCATGTAATTTTGTAATGTGTAATTACATGTAAAAAATATGGAAAAATATCTCAAAAGTCAAAGATGACTCATCTTTGACTAAGATATTTTTATATTTTAATCTTTTTAATTTTGAAGGTTTCTCCCTATATATAGAGGGGACCTCTTTTGTAAATATATCTCTAATAATTGAGAGCAAAAAGTCTGCTGAAATTGAGACAATTCTTGAGAATTTGTGCTCAACTTGTAAATCATATTTTGTTAAATGAATGAGAAGCAAGTTTATTTCAGACTTTGTCTTAAAGTTATCTGTGTTATTTAGGAAATAGTTCTTATGTCCTCTTTCCTAATAATCTCTTATTTGTTTGATTTAATAAGCAAAGTGTGTGTGTGTTGACATTATCTGAGGACGTTTCTAAAAGATAGAAGAGAGACTTTGAGCTACTTTCATCTTGGTGATCCTATTTTCTTTTATAGTTTTAGGTAAAGACTTTGTTCTTTGTTTCACTTTATGGTTACACATATTCTAGATCAGTGAAGGAGACAACAGAAGACTTTGTGCTTATGTAGGTTTCTTTGTTAACTTTGTTACCTACTTCAGGGGATTTTCTACTCTACGCTAGATACCATTCCTGAAAGAAGAGGAATGTTATTAGCTAACGACCAAGATTTCTCTCTTTTGTTCCTTGAATATCACCTCTGAAAAAAGAGAGGTGGATGCTTTTATACCACCCCAAGTATTATTTTCTGCTTAATTATATATATATATATATATATATATATATATATATACATACATATAGTGTATAAATATTAGTAGGGAACCTCCCCTTGATGAGAGGAGAGATTCACCTTGTCCAGATGTGGTAAACCCACACTTTTTATGGCGTAAATCTCCTCATGCTGTGGCTGATATACCCATTTTTTCATCAGTTAGTTGATGACAAATATTCACCCAACACATGTGAACAAAATAAGGAAAAAGTAGACATGGGAGATAATCTATAGGTTAGTCAAAAAGAAAAAATAATATAATGATGAATAAATAAAAACAAATAAATAATGAAATAATTTAATCCATATTGGGTGAAAATGTAAATAAGACTTGACCAAACATAATATTTGACAAAATTATACCCCATGAAGGTAAATAAATATAGATTTAAATGTAAGCATGACCGAACAAACACTAGTCTGAATGAAATAAATCATTTTAACAACTGAAAGAACATTTCAAACTATGAAGCACAAGATAAATTTTACCAAGCTAATCCAACATATGATATAATTATTGTGAAATAATATACATTTCACTTTATATTTGACATTACATGAATAATATATCTTGAAGATGCACAAATAAATAATAATGTGATAAACAAGTCAAGCTCAAGAGTTGGAGACTAAAAATGAAACCAAATATCTATAATTTGAGTGGAATTCATAAATGAAGTAATATAAGTACATAATAATATGAAAATAAAATAGATATGCTAAATTAATAGGGTCCCTATGTGAAAAATATGAGTATGGGGCATTTTGGACCCAACATATTGTATGACTCTTTCTTTGTTTTGCCCTGATCTTATTGTGTGACATTGTTTATGGCTCTTGCCTTGATTAACATTCATTGTTAATATTGTATCATTCATTTCTCATTGTGTGTGGATATTAAATTAGTGTGTCATATTTATTTATTGAATTTATTAAACCATGACTATTTATTTATATGGATCTTACATCATTATGGCATTGATTGTTCATAGTGTAGCATTGATAGTTCATTTTGTGTGGATCATGAGACATTGAGTGTTATTGCATGTGTTTCAGTGTGTGTATCATGTCCATGATAATTTTTCATTATGAATGGATACACATATGATTCTCAATAAATCATTTAATTCTAGGATACATATCAATTAAATTTCTACTTGTGTGAGGTGCCATGATCTATATCATGAACATTTGTGTTTAAGTTACTATTCACTACTTATATCTATGATGATTATTAATGCATTTATATTATATCTATCTATAAATGACATTTATATGCCTTATGATATGTCTCATATATTATTTGATTATTTATTCCTACTATGATTGCATATTCTTTGCATTCAATCACATGCTTTTAAATGCTTACATCTTTTTATATAACATGATGTGTTTAACTCATTCATTTTGAGATGATAAATTTGTAGGTTAAATTCCTCACCTCAAAATGGGGTCATATTAGTGGGGTAATCATAGATATTAAATTATACATAGATAAATAATTTAGATTTTAGGATAGGTAACATGATTCAAAAGATACAGATTAATTGAGATTATTACTTTGGTTGTTATTATGAAATAGTTATTTATGAATTAATACAAGTTTTGGGGGAATATGTAATGCATCTTCATATATTTTACATGTATTTGAGTGATAGGCATCATATTTCTTAGATTGGGGATAGAGTAACACATAGATTTATAAAATGATATAATAAATGGGGATAATTGATCAAATTATGGGGCCTGGATATATTTTTTGCATTCATTTTTATTTTTAAGTGGGTATTGAAGGCACTAAAATTAATAATTATAATATAAAATGTGTACATAAGTTGTTTGATTTTACACATGAGCCTAATTTGGGGCTCTAGCTTCCATCTTGAGGTTTGATATTATTATCACTAACACGACCCATTCCTTTCTAAGAAACAAGGACCCTCTTTTGGAATAATTAAGATACACTTTATATTTCAAAATAATTTTTATCTCAAATTTTAAACCATGTTAATCACAATTTCATAGTGCTTTTTAGACTTAATTAAAGTAATAATAATGTCAATATTTTATTAAATTGGATACTTAATTTTATTTGTATATCCTTTGTATATCCTAAGTCTCAAAAACCTTTATATTTCCCAAGACATAAGGTTAGCTTTAAATTAAAATGAAATTCATGACCCATTTTATGTGCCCAAGGTTTTCAAACTCATTTATATTCACCTATCATTTATGACCATTTTTTTTATAATGTAGAAATTACCAAACAAAATCGAATTTCATAATTTTGTGAGATGAATCTTGTGACTCTGAGAGTCCATGAGCATGCCAAATGTCCCTTCTAAATATGTAGTATTTTGGTTGACCTTTCACCTCTGTTTGAATCCATGGTTTAGTGCATTTGTTAGATGTCACATTTAAATATATGATATTTGGGGTATATTCCCCATGATCCCATGATCCATGGCATATGATTGGTGGACACAATAATTGTTATGGTCACAATTTTATCAAAATAAATTAGTTGCATTAGATTTTAATGTTTTATATAAATTTAATGTTGTCCACTTATATTATTTGTAGGAAATATGTGGACCTATGAAAAAAATCTAAATTTATTAAATCATGGATCTAAAGACTTGATCTAAGCCAATGTTGATCCCATGAATCTCATGGATTCTATATGACAATGAAAAAATGGGTGCATTTTGCATGTCAACTTATGATTGGACACAAAAAATATTGAAATGTGAGGAATAGATATTATAATGAATAAAATAATGAGTCTTAAAGATCATTAAAAACCAAAGTAGATCATGTGAAGCTTAAGAACTCCATGACTACAATCCAATCAATGGAATCCATGTGTCTTGAGAAGATTGGTCAAGTATAAAATGAAAATATTGAGGCCACATTTTGACTCCATGAATAAAAGAGAATAAAATACAATCATGTGTCAATCCCCATCACAAATAAAGGTAATATTAAATAAAATAGAGCCTATGTAGATTTTTAAAAAAATCCATTATTGTCACATTGATGTATTCACTAGACCATTTAATTCACTATGATCCATTTTCCATGTAAATAAAGTAATGATTCATAATAAAGATATGATACTATTATTGTGGCCCTTCCACATTTAAAATCATATGGAAAATTCATTAAATTCATAGTGAACCATTACTAATTTATAAATTAAACATTTTTTGCATTGCGGTGAAATATTAAAGTATGGGAATTGGATATTGTGACATATTATTTTTTATTTGTTAATGGTAAACCAATAAGATATGATGTAGTATATAATTTAGTACGCCATCTTTGTGTATATAAATACTTTTCACTAAGACTATTTTAGAATGGAGAAAGTAAAATAAGAATCATATTTTCAACTAGAGAATTTTTATTCTTGGGACAAGTTATGGAATCCATGATAAATGAACTTATTTAGCTTGTTTATTTTCTTGCATTTTGGTGTGTTTAATTTATCCTTAAGCTAGAAAATATTGAGATTTAATTTATATATTATATGTATGAATATGTTAGATTGAATTGATGTTATTATGACTATCTTTCATGTGAATTATAATTGTTATTAAAATTTATGTGATTGAATAAGCTTAGCTATTTTCAACAATTAAATTATTTTTTAACATCATGTGAAATATTGATTCATATTTATTTATGATTTAAATCTATCATTATTTATATTCAAAGTTGAGAATTCACTAGGTTTGGTAGATAATATTTTTAATAGTAATAAATTGAATCTCATATAGAAAAAGTAAAAAGAATAGTCAATTTTGTATCAAACATTATTTTTCTTCCTACCCTTCACGTTTTTATATTTTTTTATGATATCTTATTTAAATTATACTTAAGTACGGATCAACCATAAATATCCATATTATAGACACTATTTTTGGTGTGTCTATATTTTTATTTATGTTATTCAACCATTTTTACATTAAGAAGTTGCATACTTGTAACTCATGCCTTGGGTCATTTTGTGATCCTAAAATGAGATAATGAAAACCCAAACTTGTGATGTGCATAAAATACACATCAACTAGTTTATGGTGCTATAATAAGGGTAGGATGATGAATTATTTTAGTTAAAGTCACTTAAATCTTAATTAATATGCATTCCTATGATTAAAATTTCTATGGATAGCCTCATTCGTGTCACAAAATTTATTTGTTTATGTTCCCAACATGACCATCAATATATTTTTGGTGTTATAATATTAATAAAAAAATCCTAATATTAATAAAAAGTCTAATCATTATGGTTAAGTGTTTAGGTGAAAATCTTAAAAATCCATACAAATTAAAAAATTTTAAATTTTAAATAAAAAATGTCTTGCCTTGGCAAATAAGTCATAAACAATATTGGTATTCACCATGATTTTCCAAAGGATACATTTGATATTCTTTTTTTTTTAAATTTAAATAAACATTTAGAAACATTTTATTTCTTATAAATTTTATATCAATGTTATAAATTTTAAATTTGAATATGTAGATAGAATAATATACACTTTTACTTTATAAGGTGAAGCGTATGATTGGTTTTAAGATATATAACCTAATTCCATTATTAGTTGGCACAATCTTGAAAAATAGTTTTTGTTTAGTTTGGTCAAATGATTGATTCTTATATTTTGATAAAATAATTTATCAAGATTTAAAAGAGAACACCATTAGGTAATTTAATAATTTAATGTTTAGTTTCATAAAAAGTAAAAAAAAAATCTTAATCAATAATAAGCCTTCTAAAATAATGGTTTTAGATATGTATTTATGTGATTTAGATCTATTAGCTATAAATTTTATGAGATTTTTTTAAAAAATGATCTAATCTTACCTTATGAAAAATATGTTTGAGTGGATGATCAATTTTCATATATAAACAAAGAAGAAAGCATGTTCCCTTTTCAAACAATTATAAATAATGATCAAATAAATCAGCAAGTTCAAGATCTTATCACTCTTCCCATGTGTTTCTCTAGTATGAATAGGTGGACCATGAAGTGGATAGTTTTATGCATTGTGGCATGATTAAATAACAAGACAATTCAAATGATGATGTAGAATAAAATACCCAATAGGAAAATTAATAAGAATAAGTGGATTGAACAAGATTTATAGAGATAAAGAATTTTTAGAGGATATTTTAGTGAGTCATTATATTTTCTATAATAATGTTTTAAATAATTTTGAATTTCAAAAAATTATAGGTCATGGATTATGATGTGGAATTTCAACCAAGATTAGACATAAAAACCCATAAACACATGTAAGAAGAGAGGTTCAAATAAGATGACTTTGTGGTAGATGATCTAAATTCCATAGAGCATTAATTTATTAAGCCTATTACCCCAAATATCATGGTTGTGGGCCTTCAGGTGAAATAATCTCTTACTTTTGAATGGAAAAAATTTGAGGTAAACATTTTTATACCAATGTTAATTATGACTTTAGATTTAAATGAGATCATTCTTATATAATTAAATTCCCTAATTATTTTATATTTGAATCGATAATTTTGATCCAAATTTTTAGTGAATATAAGGATGTCCCCATACGATTGATAAATTTAATGGGAAGAAGTTTTATCTTACTAGGAAAAGGGATGTGTTCCAAAAAAATTCCAAATTAACTCCGCTACTTTTGACTCTAAATATTTATTTTAGGGTAGGATTAGCTAATTTATTTTTATTTATGTTTTATTTTCATAGTTTTAATTTTCTATTATAGATTTCATAGTTTAAACTAGCTATTTATTCTTTAGTGTTTTCATAGATTAGTTTATTTTTAGTAGTTGGTAGTTTAATAAGTCTCATCTTAGACATAACAAAATAGAAGTTGAATACATCCTTATTTATAATACACCAATATGAAATCAATTCACTTCTATATTTTCACTGTGTCCAAACCCATACAATTTGTAATCATGTTCAAATTGGAAAAAATATGAGATCACTATGAGAATTTTTTAAAATAATAAAAAAGGTAAATTTTGAGTGAATAATAGTATCAATTTTAATATGATTATATAAATGTAATCTATTTAAAAAATTTCACATGAATTAATTTTTTTTTTACATTGATGAATATTCATCACTACACTTTATCATATTAAAATTAACTTGAGGAATATGATAAAGTAACAAAAAGATCACTTGTGACCAAGTATTCTTATCATCCCTTTATACTATGTAGGTACTCATATTTGGTACTAGACACTTTAAAATGTGTAACTTTACCGAACCTACACCTACTTGACTTATGCTCACATACATGTCTCTTATTCACCATTTAACATAGCCATTAACTCATATAAATCCTTGACCCTTACAATTTTTTCTTAGAATTACAAAGTATATTCCTAGTATCTATAAAATTATCTTAACAACATTCTCAAAATTTATCATGGCCTTAGCATGCTATTATTATTGTATGGATAAGTGTGTACCTCTAAGATACGTCCATTGTTTAGACTTGTCCACTAATGGTAGACATGTGAATGTGCCCTCTAATGTATAGTTTATAAAAAAATTAAATGCATGTATGGGTAATCCCACATGTTTTTTATGTCAGTTTAAAGGAAATAACCTAAAGTTTCATATATAAAACCAAATAAATCCAAATAATTTATCCATCTGGCTCTTATATGGTACATATCTATAAATCCCTCTACAAATTGAGAGGAAACTATACATAAAATCCCAAATCTAAAACCCCTCATTAGAGAAATCCTTGACCTAAGTTTGAATACCATTTATAAGGTCAAGTTAGGTTTTCAATTGTTAAAATACATACTTAGTATTGTTTAACATATTAGGATTACATATTATTTCATAAATTCAACTACGTGGGACAACTACATATTTTTTGGTTCATTCATTAGAGTATTATATATTAATGCAACACTTAGTCACATATGGTTTGTGGTTTAGGGTATATGGTCCAATCAAAAATACAATTTAGGCCAATTTAAGCTCATTAAACCTATTTGTGACTAAAAAAATGTGATTTTGTGATCAATTAGCCCCATTTTCATCACAAATCGAGTCAATTAATCAATTGGGGAATCAGTGATGTAATTTGGAACAAATTGATCCTTATGATCCTAGTTGGTTTAGGGTTTAAAGTTTAGATTTTAATTCTTTAGTTTTTAGTTTTTAGGTTTAAAGTTATCTATGTAAACAATGTCTAAATTAAGTAACATATATGTGCTTTTAAAAACCAAAACGATCTACATGATTTTAAAAACTGAAACCCCATATGTTCTTTTAAGAACTAAATCCATGTATGAATTTTAGTCTTAGTAATCACAAGCTTATGAACCAATACTTCATAAACACATTTAGAAACTACACATGCAAAAATATTGAAATCATGTTAAACATAAAAAGTGTCCACTTTTTGGGTCCCCAATTTTTTGTAGTTACCCTTAAATCAATTATTGAATTGAGACAAAAAATAATGTTCTGATTTATATAAGTAATATGATTTCATTTTAAGGTTACTAATTTTGTAGCATCTTTTCATAAAATGAATTATCAATGTTCTTGAGTTATTGTGTTTCCATAGTGGTGTAATGAGAAATATATGAATCCTTGATTACAAAATAAGGTATTGGTAGATAGAATTTATTATTGAAAATATATATACTAATGACTATTATGTTTTAGTAAACATTTTATAGGTGCAAATGACTTAGTATCAAAAGAATATTTATAAAATATTTATTTAATAATCATGTTTCTAATGTATGATGTATTTTTTTGTATCATTCTAAAAAAAATTAAATTGTCATGTTATAAAGGCTACTATAGTTCATTTAGTTTCATTAAAAATATAGTAGAATGTTATTACTAACTTAAAATATTATTAGTGTTGAGTGAATAATCAATTACATATAGAAACATATACTATCTTTAACTTTATTATAATGAAAGACTAGTGAAATATATTGATGGGTTTTTTTGCACAACAACTGAGGAATGGATACAATCTAACCTCTCATGAAAAGAAATATGAAAATCTCGCCAAGGTCTATATCTACCTATCTTGGCAGACTAGATATCACTTAATTGGTCATTGCAATTTTTTCCATAAAAGGGGCCTATGATAGTTATAAAATATTTTAATAGTATTACGGTACTTTAATAAATTATAAGAACATGATGGTTTATTATTTATTTTGTGGGTTTTGAACATATTTTGGATTGATAACATATGCATTCATTTTCTCAATAGATTATTGGGTTTCAGGAAACTAAAAAATAAAAATGCATTTTGAATATGCCCATATGAATAAAAATTAAATTTAATCATGGTTTTGACTAAAATAAAAATAAATTATTTAAGTGTGTTCATTCCATTTTATTGAAATATTAAACAAAAAAAATAAAAAAAGGGATAAATTTCTAGCAATCAAGATAAGATTGTAAACAAATTGCATTTAAGATTTACCTATGTGATGAAAATCAAATTTTAAAGGGTTTTCAAAAAATAAGAATATAATTGATTTGTATACTCATTGTTTTTATTATTTAAACATTCAAAATTTCAATTGAAATAATGGAAAGGATATTGAAATATTGTTATAATAATAATAATAATAATAATAATAATAATAATAATAATAATAATAATAATAATAATAATAATAATAATAATAATAATAATAATAATAATAATAATAATAATAAAAAATTGCAATCAAACCCTATATCTAATAGTTTGTAAAAAAATAAAAAAAGATGGGGTAAGAGGAAAGAAATAAATTGTGATGTTGGAGATAAAATTGATCCAATTGATGTAAATAATCAATAAAACCAATCCTTGTAGTAATTATCATTCACATAACCATGAAAAAATAGGGTTTAAGATTTTAATGAGATCAAAACTTGAAAGAGAAACACAAATCTACCATATTAGATGTGGAGGAAATGAAATTTTGTTTCACAACTTTAATTAGAATCGATAGATCCACTTGAGTAACATAATAATAAAAATATTAAAATATAAATGATCCCATCAGCATAGGAGTAATGTAGAAAATGAGAGGGATAAATTACACTAAAATTGAGTAAAAATATGGAAGACTTTATGTCTTTTGGGGCAATAAGAATCCAACCCTTAAAATGACTCCAATGGGCCAATATATAGACAAGAGGAATTCCATGGAGAAATGTTTTCCCTCTAAAATATAGTTGGGCACAATTAATGTAGCTGACAATAAAAAAAATATAAAAATTTAATAAATTTTGAAAACTTAAAGCTCCCAAACCAAATTGTCAAATTTTAGAGATCAAGTATGTATTCACATGTATAGTTTCTTAAAACTAAATATACCAGGCCATCCTTGCTAGATTCAAATTTCCAAGGGTTAAAATGGTTCATAAAATTGACACCTAAGGTGAACATTATGGCTAAAAACCTAACTTAATTCAAAAATGTCTTCCCAAACTTATTCATGCTTTCAAAAATGTGCAAACAAGTCATTAAATGCATTTTTTCATGTTTTTAAATTCCTATACTTAATCTCATTAAAGTTTATCATAAGGTTTAGAATCATCCAAAAGACTTCCCTATACCTAATCTCATAAGAAGTTCTAGTTAGGTATAAAATCATCCACAATACTTCCCTAGACCTAATCTCATAAAAAGTTCCTGATGGGTCTAGAAAATTAGAATTTTCAATCCTAGACCTAATCTCATATAATTTTATAGTTAGGTATATAAAATTATAATTTTTAATCCTATACTCAATATCATAAAAAGTTCTATTTAGGTTGATGAAAATTAGAATTTTCAATCCTAGACATAATCTCATAAAAAGTTATGATTAGGTCTATAATGTGCCAAGTTTACCCCATAATCATAAAAATAGATAAAACATAAATTTATGACCAAAATATGCTAATTTTAAATTGATATAGTGGTTCAATAAATGAGGCAAGTTTTAGACTATATTTTCTAAGTGCCATAATTGCATCAAGAATGCATCTAGAGACCAAATGTAAAATACAAAAATTACTAACATGAATTAGGTCATCCCAAAAATATAGGTTTAAGGAATAAAGATTAAATTTAAATCAATATTACCCCTAGAGAGTCTAACAAGAGTTAAATAAGACAAAATTCAAATGAAAATTGGGAGGGGTAGACTCCATCTAGGCACTAAGTGTCTTATATGAAAGTTCCTCACACATATGGGGTTTATCCTTTGGTGACAGTTTGGGGAAAAACTAAGGTGAGATACCCAAGAAACTTGAGTGTTTCAATAAAAATTATTTATGAGTGAAAATGAGAGTGTAAATAAAATTAAAAAGAGCTTTCCTAATTTAGTGAAAAATTAAGGCATGTTTTGTAAGCAATAACAATTTTTCCAATGGAGAGGTAATTTTGATCCAGGCAATAATTTAGGCAACAATTCAAGTGATAGTTCCAAGATGAAGTCCTGTGTGATGTTAGTGTCTTCTTTAATATGCTATAAAACCATTCCAAGATGAAGTATTATGTGATGTGGTCAATCTAGATGTTTGTGATGTACTCCTTGGTTAGCCATTCATGTATGAGCGACATGGCATCTATGAATCATGAAACCGAAGGATCACCCTCACTCTTGGAACATAATGCTATAGGGTACCATCAATTTTAGAGAATGATGAGATAATTTGATAGATATAAGAATTGATCCAAAAGGGTCACATCAAGCCAAGCTCTTCACCTTGTGGTAGCCCAATTGTCTTGGCACCAAAGAAAGATGGAACATGGAGGCTTTGCATTGACTATCGATCCCTGAATAAAATCTTCATGAAGAATCACTATCCTCTCCCCATGATTGATGACCTACTAGAACAACTCTGTGGTGTGAATTTCTTCACCAAAATTGATCTCAAATCTAGTTATCACCAAATTACCATCGATCCCACTGATGTATGGAAGACTGCATTAAAATCTAAGGAGGGGCTCTTTGAATGGTTGGTTATGCCTTTTGGATTAACTAACACACCTGAAACCTTCATGAGGATGATGTATGACATCCTACGACCCTTTACCAACTCATTTTTGGTTGTCTACTTAGATGACATACTCATCTATAGCCGAACATGGGAAGAACATTTGCAACATGTTCGTAAGGTGCTTCAAACTCTTCGAGAGCACAAGTTGTATGCAAATCTTAACAAATGCACATTCGAGATGACAACAATTCAGTACCTTGGGTACATTGTAAATGAGGAAGGGGTCCATGTTGATCCATAAAATATTTGGGTTATTCAAGAATGGCCCACACTAAGGACCCTCACAGAGCTTCATAGCTTTTTGGGTCTTGCAAATTTCTACCACAGGTTTGTTCTTGGATTTTCACATGTTGCTTGGTCACTAACCCAAGTGACTAAAGGAGGATCTAAAGCTACATTTTAGTGGGGTGAAATACAACAAAGGGCATTTGATAATTTAAAGAATAGACTTTGCTCAGCCCCTGTTCTTGCCTTGCCAGATTTGCATCAACCTATTGAGTTGATGACAGATGCATCTAAATATGCCATGGGAGCTATCATCATGAAACATGGCCATCCTGTTACATATCACAGTGAAACTTTCACTGATACAGATAGGAAATATCCAACATATTATAAGGAGCTCTATGCCATTGTGTAAGCTTTCAAATAATGGAAACACTACATCTTGGGGAAAGAAATGGTCATCCACACTAACCATAGACCATTGGAATTCATATAGACACAAAGCAAGCTCCAAAATGAGAGGCATCAAAAGTGGGCCACATATCTTCAACAATTCTACTTGATAATCAAACACAAAAAGGGGAGCTTAAACACAGCTATAGATTGTCTGAGCCACCCACCAATTACTGCACTCACAACAGTTCTGGACCTGTGCGAACATGAGACTGCCACTTGGGGTGCCCTGTATGAAGTAGATCCTACCTTTGCTGATACATATCAAGCACTTCAAAAAGGTACACATGTTTTTTATTTATATTTGTAAGATAATGCCCTCTATCATATGGGGCACATCTGTGTTCCAGTTGCAGAGCAACAAAAGATGATATGGGAAGCACGCTTCAGTAGGACAGTTGGACACTTTGGTATTGAGAAGACATTGGTAGTTCTTCAAAAACACTTCTACTAGCCCCATATCTCAAATCTTCCACCCCATGTGTGATATCCAAGCCAACAAATAAGAATCAAGGATTTTACACGCCATTACCAGAACCAACCAGGCCTTGGGAATCCATCTCCATGGATTTCTCTCAGGGTTGCCCACTTCAAAACATGATAAGGACTGTATTTTTGTGGTAGTTGATCATTTTTCAAAAATGGCTCTCATGATTACCTGTAAGAAAAATATATCTACTGAGGAAACTACTCAACTATATTTTAGTCATGTATGGCTCCAGTTTGGCCTTCCCAAGTCCATTGTCTCAGATCGAGATAGCAGGTTCTTGAGCATCTTTTGGTCCACTCTATGGAAGATGATGGATACTAAGCTGATGAAGTCCATAACCTTCCATCCATAGACTGATGGTCAAACAAAGGTGGTAAACTACTTGATTGTTCACATGATTTGGATGTATCACTCCAAACATCTACACACATGGGATGAGGGACTTCTTTTCATACAACATGGATACAATTGGGCACTGCACAGCTCGACCAAGCACAGTCCATTCCAAGTATGTTTTAGGTTCCAACCCATGGCACCAGTTGATATAGCTATTCCATTTTCCACCATGGAATAAACACCTCATGGAAGATCTGAGGTAGCAAAAGCTACAAAGTTTATTGAACAAATGCAACACCTCCAACAACAAGTTCATGACATCCTCGAGAAGATGAATCAAAAGTATAAGCAACACCATGACAAAAAAAAGATTACACACCATTTTGTTTTGGGTGACAAGGTTTGGTTGTGGCTTCAGAAGGAATGACTTGCAGGCCCACATAGAAAGATTTTTCCTCTATGATATATTCCCTACACCATCACCAAAAGAGTTGGAGAAAATGCTTTTGAGTTGAACCTAACAACGTACCTTGGTCTGCATCCAATATTTAATGTGGAGATCCTCAAACCATATCATCCACCTCTCTTGGACACTTTAGTTGTAGCAGAACAACTCGACATTGATGAGCTTGAACCACAGAGTTTTATTGAAGTGGAAGAGGATCAAATTGTGGATACCTGGATGAAGACAATAAGAGGACGCTCTATTCCACTTTATCGAGTGGTTTAAAGGGGCCAGCTTAGCCATCAAGGTGAGTGGCTCATAGAGAATCAAATCAAGAAACAACTACCACATTTGATGGGGAACATTGATGAAATGGGGACCATTTATTTTCAAGGAGGGAGGAATGATCTAGGCAATAATTTAGGTGACAATTCGGGTGACAGTTCCACCCCAATTGATGACGAAACTTTTGGGAACCATAACTTTTGCACCATAGCTCCAATTGACTCACCGTTTGAACCGTTGGAAAGCTAATAATAAGGAGAACATCATGAAATGTCATTGAGCTCTGCTCAATAAAGTTTAACCCCCCAAAACCCAATGGAAGTGCCTCAAATTTCAATTTTAATAGTGTAGTCTAAAAATAGTAAGTTTCTAAAAATAGTAATTCCTTGAATTTTGTATTGTTTTAAATATTAGAAGTCATACCACTTCATCTCCCTTGAGATTGGTGACGTTCCACATCCTCCCCATGCTTTCAAATTGTTTATATATGAAGAGGTAAGTCGAAATGTGAAGACAGACATCTCTTCCCAGAGATAAGCATATATTTGTATTGCAATCTTGAGTAATACTACATCTCTTCTCAGAGAATTCATTGTTACTATGTTATTTCTATGTTATTGAGATATTTATCAACCAGAACTTTTAAGTTTTGGATCAAATTTGGAAAGCAAGGAAAGGATAGATATCTCTCATGGAAAAAAGTGAGGATGACAAACTAATAAACTACTCTTTAACTAAGTTTAAGTATTTAGGTTTTTATTTCTTGTTTTTAAACAAATGGGCATTGCAAGTTATTTAGATGGTGGAAATAAACCTTGGGGATCTTTTGGAGCTAAAGGTGTAGTTTGAGCCACTGTTTCATACACATTATTTATAATGTGGTTCCTTTCATTTTGAACTAGTTTACTTATGCATTTATTACATTATGGATTTGTTTTATGGATGGTTTTTCTTGTGGATTAAACCCCAAATTACTTGATGATGGAGTGAATAGTTTTTTTGAGTTGTGATTTCCTTAAGTACATTATGATGCTTGATTGTGATTTTTTATGTTCTATTGTATTGTTTTTTTTTTTTGGTTTTTTGTTAGTAGTTTTCGGAAACATTATAATTCAAACAAAAATACACCACTACCTTGTTGTTAGGCTCCAACATTAAACTAATGATGGAGTGGATAGGGCCACCAATGGGGGGATCATAGGGTTGGATGGGTGGGTTTACTCATTCTGTGAGTTAGCTTCACTCAGATGTGATTTGGTTTCTTATAGCATATACAGTTCATGGTGTTATTATTGTAAATAAACCCACATTAGGGTTTGATATGATATTATGACTTATTTATATTGTTAAGATTTCTTAGTTTTATGCATTGGTAATCTTAATCTGAACTATTCTATGTATACATTTATTTGTAAACATATATTCATTATTTTTGGAGGATGTTGAATGTTTATATTATGATTTATTTATTATGATAACCTTTTTTATACTTTATCATCATGGCATAAATGTATAGATTGTATTTCATTAAATCAATGGTTTGATTATTCATTGGATTTTATGGGTTACCCTACATCACTATTCAAATGAAAAGACATTATATAGACTTTATCTTGTCTATTAATTCAATTTGTGTAATGGGGTATAGACCATTAGAATGCAAAGACATTTTATAGACATTAATTTGATCTCTCTCTCTCTCTCTCTCTCTCTCTCTCTCTCTCTCTCTCTCTCTCTCTCTCTCTCTCTCTCTCTCTCTCTCTCTCTCTCTCTCTCTCCTCTCTCTCTCTCTCTGTGTGTGTGTGTGTGTGTGTGTGTGTGTGTGTGTGTGTGTGTGTGTGTGTCTCTGTGTGTGTGTGTGTGTGTGTGTGTGTGTGTGTGTGTGTGTGTGTGTGTGTGTGTGTGTGTGTGTGTGTGTGTGTTAGAGTTGCATCTAAATTTTTTGAATAAAATATTAAATGGACTGATAAATGATTGCAGACAAACACCATATCAATGAGAAACTAATAAGTAACCAATATAGTCTTTCTTCCTCTCACTTCTTTTTTCATTACATCTTACACTATAAACTCTTTATTATATAGACAAGATAATATACCCATTATAAATGAATTTTCCCAACCACCACATTAATGGATCCAACCTCTCTAAAGATCATTTAATACATTTTATTTACATGAGGATAAACTCATGATAAATAATAAAATATATTATTATTTAACCAATCTAATTTAATGTATTAAGGGTACATAAATAATACCACTTAGCCATTAATGTTTCAGTACTCCCCCTTAATTTTAGGTGGGGATACATGGTGATTTTTATGAGGTAACAACATAATGAACTTACACTCCATAAATCATCCACATAATGAGTTTTAAGAGGTAATAATTGAAGGAAACATCATTCATCATGCCATAGTCACCATTAAAATAATTATGCTATGTAAACAAAGTCACCCAAAGGTATTACACTATTTGACTTTAGACACATAAAGGTATTACACTATGTAACCATAATCACATAGTCACTTTTAAAGGAATTACACTATATAAATATAGATACCTAAAGGTATTACACTATGTAACCATAATTACGGAGTCACCTTTAAAGATATTATACTATACACCAATAGATACCTAAAGGTTTTAAACTATGTCCACATAGGCATCTTTAAAGGAATTACACTATGTTACCCTAAACCACTTAGAGTGAATTTAAGATTGCATTATTTTGAGAGTACATCTCTCAGTGAGAATACATCCCACAATTTCTTATGAATAATCAACCAAACATATTGGAGTCTTTTATAACATAAAGACCTCTAGGCTACTATGTGTTGAGTACAATGTATAATTACATATGACATTTTCTAAAATCACATAAAGTTATTTATTACAATAATTTATAATGAGAAGAAGTATAAAGAGATAGAAGGAAACACATGACCCACATGGCTGTTAAGAAGTGACATTGTCATGTACACTCCCCCTTAATAGCAACTTTGATAATTCTAGCATTGAATGAACTTCTATAGGCTTTAATTTGTTGGTGTTGCATTGTATTTTTCACCAAATTTATAAAATTTTGACTATCACCAAGAATATTGGTATAATGAAGAATTTCCACATGATTTTCTTCTATCATCCTTCATAGTTACAAGGCTTCATTAGCAACTTCCACATGAAGTGCTCCAAGTGATAACATCTACACCAAACATAAACACATATCTAAAAATAGACTCATCATAGTATGGTTAGAATCATAATATCAAAAAAATAGTATAATAAAAGAAAAAATAATATAAACCCAAATTTATAATTCCTTTTATATATCGAAGTATTCACTTTGTTAGTTTCCAATAATCCAAGTATGGATCTTCCATGAATCTAGAAGAAAAATTTACATTTTATGAAATATATATCTTAATAAAGGTTAGATAAATCAAAATACCAACAATATATTTATAAATAGGGGTTAGCTTTATTGCACATAGTTTCTGGATCAAGCTTTAACACAACCTTCAATATAAGCTTGCAATCAAACATGTTAACTTTAACAAGAAGATTATATGATGCACATACAATAAATTAACTAATAATTTGATACTAATTTAATCAAACATTACATATCTTATTAATACTAATTCATATTATAATTTGAGTTATGAATTTTTTTTCTTCCTTTTAAAGTTGATAGTACAAGTTTGTATTTTATACTAAACTAAAAAAAGGTCTTAAAAAGAAAAGTTTTTAATATGATTTATACACGATTTTATAATAAATACACATATTTTAGTGTGTAAAAAACACTATCCACTTTAGTTTATTGCAAAACAATTCAAAAACACAAATAATTGCAACAAGGGTGAAAGTTGCAAGTGTCATAAGTATCATAAATAGTGTCAAAAATTACACTATTTGAATAAATTATTATAAAATAAATATTAAGAGGTTTTAAATCAAATAAAATACAATTTAAATTTATCTAGAAGGTGCAAAAACTTAAATATTGACTGGACACATGGCCATCTTTGAGAAAGAATATGACAAGTCAAGGGTGTCAAAAGTGTCGAAAGCATTGCAAGCTTCACACGTGAGATTTTGCATGACTAATAACCAAAAATTTTAACTTATTAATTTTAAATTAATTAATTTTTATTAGAAACCTATACTAGGATTGATATTTAATTTAAAGAGCTTGGATCTATAAATATTTTCTAAAAAATACTAGTAAACTTCCCTTTGTCCAATATAAGACTTCACATGCAAGCTACATGATTTAATTAATTTTAATTTTTTAAATTAAAATATTTAATTCATGTAAAATAAGTATCTCATTATTGTATTAAAAAAATGCAATATATATTTTTAATTTTTTTGGAAAATATAAGTCAACACACATGGGCCCACCATGTGCTTGCATGGAAATTTGATTGATTACAAGTCACCCACTAAGTATGTTAACATAATAAATGCACTAACTTATATTTAATATTTTTATGGTCTGATTTTTATTTATTTTTAAATAAATAAGTAAATCATAACTAAATACTTTCATAATAAATTGTAAGCATTTATTTAAAATTTAAGAAAAAAATATTTAAAAAACCCTTAAGCGGGGTCCACTGCTTTGACGAAATAAAAGAATTAAATAAATTTTTTATTTTTTAAATAATTTTATAAAACTATTTACATAACCTTTAATTATTCTTGAAGCATGCAATATGTAGATTAATGGCAAAGGGCAGGAAGCAAAGGAGCTTGTAGGAGCTATAAGAGGTTAAAGCAGGTTCTATAAAGCTTAGAACCACCTCCAAATGGCCCTCAAAAGCACATAGAACATTAAAACATTAATTTTGAGCTCAAAAAATGGTTTATATAATGTACCAAGCTGCACATGGCACCCACCTAAGATAAAAAAATTATAAAATTTTGTTTTGTTGCTTCTCATGGTCTAAAAATGGCTCCAATAGGCTTAGATATTACAAAAAATAGGACATCAACTTTTAAATCTCAAAAAATGACTGAGAATTCATGTTTTCTAATTTTTCTTCTTCTTCCATGGCTGTACAAACTAAAACATGGTTCTTGGGAGGAGAGAGAAAAAATTAGAAAGAGTTGTAAGAGACCAAATCAGGTAAAGTAAAGATGAAACTTGTTTGGAAATATCCAAACTAAGAAAATAAAATAATCAAAATTGAGATTTATTTCCCAAAATATTATCTTTCACTAATTTTTAGCTCACACATGCTAAAAATGTCATTTAGGAGGAGAGATAAAATTTGAAATGAGCTATGAAAGTTCAAATCAAGTGAAATAAAGGTTAAAAATACTTGAAAATGGTCAAGCTAAGCCAATGGAGTTACCAGAATGGATATTTACTGTATAAAATCTTTTAAAAAAAAACATAAAAGAATTTCCAAGCATTGACTCACTCAATTATTGTCTCTCTTAATGTTTAGAACTCCTTGTAAGTGTTAGATCTGCAACTAAAGATCTTCAACCACCTTAATACATATTATTAGTCTAAAAAACAAGAAAATATTAAAATTTGTAATGCTTAAAAAAACATTTTTAACCCATTTTAAGATTCTTAGTTAGATTTATGACATGAAAATAAGATAAAAGTATGAAAAAATTACATAGATCTGACAATTTTTAGGCTTTTAAAAGATGAAAAATTAGAATAACTTACTTCCTACAAAAGAAGAAGCTTAAAAATTTTCATGAATAAACCATGGCTTGAAAAATGGATGAATCTAGACTTGAACACAAGCCAAAAATTCTAATCTATGATCTTCCCACTTGATCACGTATTAACTGGATCTGATACCATGATAGAATAAGGAATACGATTGCATATAAACACCAAATATAGATGTGAGATCAATAGTAAAGACAGTCACCATGAAACAATGAGAGCAAAGTTGAACACACCATAACACAAATATACGTGGGAAAACCTCCAAGTGATAAAAATCTCACACATATTATTCATATAATGAGAAACTAACAAGAACCCAATATAGTTTTTCTTCCTCTCACTTATTTTTTTTCATTACATCTTACAATATAAACTCTTTATTATATAGACAAGATAATCTACCCATTATAAATGACTTTTTCTAACCATCACATTAATAAGTCTAACCTCTCTAAAGGTCATATAATATATTTTATTATTTATTTACATGAGGATAAACTCATGATAAATAATAAAATATATTATTATTTAATCAATGTAATTTAATGTATTAAGGATACATAAATAACACCACTTAACCATTAATTGTTCCAATAATAATATTAATGTTGAGAAGTATGAAATCTGGTTTCAAGGTGGTTTGTGATTATGTTGGAATAAAATAAAGGAATTATAAATATATTTGGACTTTGGTTTTGAACCTTGAATTATGGTAATTTATGAGCTGGATTATTGAATGTTGTTTGTTGATTTAAAAATAAGTACTTGTCTTTATTTGTGATCATTTATTGTTAAATCATTTATGAAGAAACAAGCAAGATTATTCAAGATATTTTAATTACTATGTTAAACTAGGTTTAATAACATTAATTTAATTAAGTTATTAATAAAGGTTAGAAGCACTGTACATGTTATTAGTGTTGGTCTACTATTAGTCAATCATTATGTATTTTGAGTATATGAATTATGAATAAATTATTATTTTTTTACTTATAATTTGAGGAAATGTCATTAAGGGTAAGTTTATGGAATTGGGGGGCCAAAAGGGGGTCTTAAGTGGACATGATTTTCCTTAAAAAAATAAAAATCAATTTGTATGAATTATTTTAGACACCTAAACTCAAAATTTGAAGATCTTATATGAACATGCATTGTAGCATTTAGATTATAGTTTCTAAAATACTATTTTTGGTTTTAAATGGTCAAGTATAAGTAGTCAAACATCATAATTTTGAAGAGATACTACTACATTTTATAAAAATCATAGTATATACATGGTCGTGCACCCCATCATTTTTTTAGCATCATTTACTTTAAAAAAAAACCCTTTGGTGGAAAGATAGATAAGATCATTTAGTTTGTAACCTATATATTATTTAAAAAAATTAATGGATATGTTCTTTTAATAATTTAAAAAATCAAAAGACCCTAAAATATGATTAATAATGCATAACCAACCATGCTCCCCCAACTACCTCAAAAATATTTATAATTGTATTTTTCTAAATGTGTATATAATTAGATCTAGTTTGCAACCCTATAATTTTTTTCTAGTTTAAATAAATGAAACAAAAGATACATAAACAAAAATAAACTTGAATATTTGTGTCATATAGAAGTATAAAAAGATGTACTTAAAAATAAATATAGATAAAACCCTTCAAGTAATAAAAATATAAAAGAATATATATTTAGAAAGAGGAGAGAGTGTGTGATGTTGTAGTCTTATTTTCAAGAATTATTTTGATAAAATTCATAGTGACTAGTATGGTATAAGTTTTATTTTGTTATTTTTAGTCAAAATCATGTATTTGACTAAGTGTTTTTAGGTTTATGCCTTAGGATCAAGATTCAAATCCATTCCTGAGACTTGAGGCATGTGTTTGAAATGTCAAAAATTATAATAATGTACACAAAATAACAAAAACATGGAATCTTTTACCATTATATTTATCCTAAAATATGTAAACAATTGTATTTTTAAAAGGAATATACATAGTTTTAATTTTGAAAAGTGCATACACAGTTTTAATTTTTAAAATTCCATATATAGTTTTAGTTTTTAAAAGCATGTGAATGGTTTTAAATTTCAAAAGTGCATGCATGGTTTTTTTTTAAAAATTCCATACAAGTTCCTTAATCTATGCATCACTTACATATTAAACTTAAACACTAAAACCTTAAAATCTAAACTCTAAACCCAAAAATAATTAGGTTCATAAGACTCAATTTGGCCTAAATCACATCATTAATTGAACTAATTGTTTAATTGGCTTAGTATGCCATTACATTTGGCCTAATTGATCCAAAAATGGCATTTTGTATTCACAAATAGGTTTAACAAGCTCAAATTACCTCCAATTTAATTTGAGATTGGAACCTATACCTTAAGCCATAAATCATAAACCTTAAACCCTAAGCCATAATCCATAAACCCTAAACCATAAATCATAAACCCCAAACCCTAAAATAATTGATTCTAACCCAATGAACATCTTTTAGAGTAATAATTAAGTTTGAAAGGCCTAATTTTTTCCCAAATTTAATCATCAATTACATCAATTGACTAATTGGCTTAATATGTGATGACATTAGAGCTAATTGGGCCTAAAATAGAATTTTAAAGTCAAAAATAGTTTTAGTGAAACGAAATTAACCCCAATTTCATTTATGATTAGACCCTAAGCCCTAAACCCTAAATCATAAACCTTAAACCCTAAACCAATAAATTTATCCTTAATAAACATTTTTTAAAGTAAGAATTATGTTCACATGGCTCAATTAGTCTTAAATCACATCATTGATTGCCCCAATTGACTAATTATCTCAATTTGTGATGACATTGGGGTTAATTAAATCAAAAATCACATTTTATAGTCATAAATAGGTTCAATTGCCTAAAATTAGCCCTAATTTTCTTCATGCTTGGATAATATGTACCCTAAACCCTAATCCATATGACCTCATTCCTAAACCTTAAATCCTTAATGTAAAACCTAAACTAATCAATTTAACCCCAATAAACAATAATTAGAGAAATAAATATGTTCACAAGGCTTAATTTGGCCCAAATTAGATCATTGATTCACCTAATTGATTAATTGGCTTAATTTATGATGACATTAGGTCAAATTAATCTTGAAATCACATTTTATAGTCATTAATAGGTTCAAAAAGCTCAAATTATCCCTAATTACCTTCATGATTAGACCCCATACCCTAAACCCTAAACCTTATACCTTAAAACCCTAAGCCCTAAACCCTAAATTATGAACTCTAAACCCTAAATCATAAAATTTAAATCCTAAACCATAAACCCTAAAATAATCAATTTATTCCTAATAAACATTCTTTAGAGTAATAACTATGTTCACAGGTGTCAATTTATCCCAAATTACATCATTGATTGTCTTAATTGACTAATTGGCTCAATTTATGATGACATTAGGTAAAATTGAGCCCAACATCACATTTTTTAGTCACAAATAAGTTCAAAAACTCAAATTGGCCCCAATTACCTTCAGATTGGACCCTATACCCTAAACCTTGTACCTTAAACCCTAAGCCTTAAACCCTAAAATCTAAACTCTAAAACCTAAAACTTAAATACTAAATCATTAACTGTAAATGATAAACTAATTGATTTAGCTTTAATTAGCATCCTTTATTGTAATAATTATGTTTATAGGGTTCAAATTAGCCTAAATTATATTACTAATTTCCCTACTTGACTAATTAGTTCAATATGTGATGACATTGGGGCTAATTGAGCACAAAATCACATTCTACTATCTCAAATAGGTTCAACAAGCTGAAATTAGCCCTAATTACCTTCATGATTGGACCCTATCCCCTATCCCCTATACCTTAAGCCCTAAACCTTAAAGGTAATGGGAATAGGGTTTAGGGTTTATAGTATAAAGTCTAATTGAAAAGGTAATAGGGGATAATTTAAGCTCATTAAACCTACTTATGACTATAAAATGTGATTTTGGGCTCAATTTATCACAATGTCATCACAAATTAAGCCAATTTGTCAATTAGGTTAATTCATGATGTGATTTATGCTAAATTGAGCCATATGAACCTAATTATTACTCTAAATGATGTTTATTGCAGCCAAATTGATTACTTTAGGGTTTATAGTTTATCATTTAAGGTTCAAGGTTTAAGGATTAGGGTTTAAGGTTTAAGGTTTAGGTTTTAGGGTCTAATCATGAAGGCAATTGGGTCCAATTTGATCTTGTTTAGCCTATTTTATATTAGAGAATATTATTTTAGGATTATTTTCCCAAATGTCATCAATAATTAAGATAATTAGTTAATTAGGGTAATTAGTGATGTGATTTGACCAAAATTGAACTTTGTGAACATAATTATTATCTAAAGGATTTTTATTGGGTCTAAATAATTTTTTTAGGATTTAGTGTTTAGGGCTTAGGGTTTAGGGCTTAAGGCTTAGGATTTAGGGTTTAGGGTTTATGGCATAAGGTCCAATCACAAAGGAAATTGGGGATAATTTTAGCATGTTGAATGTATTACTAACTATATAATGTGATTTTAAGATCAGTTAGCTCTAATGTCATCATAAATTGAGCCAATTAGTCAATTTGAGCAATTAATGATGCAATTTAGCCCAAATTAAGCATTATGAACATAATTATTTAAATTATTTAAATTATGGATAAATCAATTGGTTTAGGATTTGGGGTTTAGGGCTTAGGGCTTATGGATTATGGCTTAGGGTTTATGGTTTAGATTATAAAGTCCAATCTTGAATGAAAATAGGTCTAATTTATGCTCATTGAACTTATTTGTGACTAAATAGTGTGATTTTAGGATCAATTATCCCCAATGTCATCACAAATTGAGCTAATTAGTCAATTGGGGTAATCAATGATGTGGTTTGGACCAAATTAAGCCATGTGAACCTAATATTTGCTCTAATGGATGTTAATTGAGTTTAAGTCAACTAGTTTAGTGTTTAGGGTGTATGGTTTATTGTTTATATTATAGGGTTTATGGATTATGGCTTAGGTTTGAGGGTTTCTAGTTTTGGATATAAAGTCTAATTGCAAATGCATTTAGGGCCAATTTAAGCTTGTTGAACCTATTTTTTATTAAAAAATGTGATTTTGGGCTCCATTAACCCATTGTCTTCACAAATTGAATCATTTAATCAATTAAGGAAATCAGTGATGCAATTTGGACCAAATTAAGCCTTATGATCCTAGTTGGTTTAGGGTTTAGAGTTTATATTTTAAGGCTTTAATGTTTAAGTTTTAGGTTTAGAGTTAATTGTGCAATCAATATATAAATTAAGGAACATGTATGCACTTTTAAAAACTAAAACCACATGTGCACTTTTAAAAACTAAAATGACATACACACTTTTAAATTCTAAAACCACATGTTCTTTTAAAAACTAAAGCCATGTATGTTGTTTAGGCTCAGTAATCACCAAACCTATGAACCAAAACCATATACGCACTTTTATAAATCATGTATGTGGAAACACTGAAATCATATTAAACACAAAAAGTGTCCACTTTTTGTACCCCAATTTTTTGCAATTACCCTTAAATGAATTATTGAATTGAGACATAAAAATTAATGTTATGAGTTACCTAAGTAATATGAGTTCATTTTAAGGTGATTAGTTTTGTAGCATATTGTTATTAAATGATTAATCAATGTGATTGAGTTATTATTTTTCCATAGTGGTGTAATGAGAAATATATGAATCCTCAATTAATAAATAAGGTATTGTAAAATAGAATTTATTATTTCAAATATATATACTAATGGCTATCTTGTTTCAATAAACATTTTCTAGGTGCATATGATTTAGTATCAAAATAGTGTTTATAAAATATTTGTTTA
Organism: Torreya grandis; assembly: GCA_037957365.1. Classification (NCBI taxonomy): domain Eukaryota; kingdom Viridiplantae; phylum Streptophyta; class Pinopsida; order Cupressales; family Taxaceae; genus Torreya; species Torreya grandis. The sequence continues at coordinate 1,177,538 of JARHVA010004241.1, read as the reverse complement.
ATTAACATGGTTGTTGATGGATGATATATTTTTTGTATCATTCTTAAAATTTTTCAAACTATCATGTTATAAAGGTTACTATAATTCATTTAGTTTCATTCAAAACATAATGGAATGTTATTACTAACTCAAATAAAAATTCAATAGTATTGAGTTAATAATCAATTACACATACAAACATTTATTATCATTAACATTGTTATAAATTAACTTGAGGAATATGATAAAGTAATAAAAGACATCACTTGTGACCAAGTTTTCTTATCATCCCTTTATCCTATGTAGGTACTCATATTTGGTATTAGACACATTTAAATGTGTAATATGACCAAACTGAAACCTAATAAACTATGCTCACATACATGAGACTTATTCAACATTTATCATATCCATTAACTCATATGCAATGCTGACCCTTCCAAAATTTTCTTAGTATTACAAAATATATTCCTAGTATCTATAAAAATGGCTTAACAACATTCTCAAATTTTCTCATGGGCTTAGCATGTTATTATTTTTGTACGAATAGGTGTACACCTATAAGATAAGTCCATTTCTTCAAACTTATCCACTCATGGCATACTTGCTGACGTACCCTCTAATATCCAGTTTATTAAAAAGTTGAATGCATGTATGGGTTACCCCTTATGTTTTGTATGTCATTTTTAAGGAAATAACTCAAATTTTCATCTATATAACCAAATAAATCCTAAGAATTTATCTATATGGATCTTAACTAGAACATATCTACAAATCACACTACAAATTGAGAAGAAATTTTTAAAAAAACTCCCAAATCTAAAACCCCTCAAAGGACAAATTCTTGAAATAAGTTTTAATACTATTTATAAGGTCAAGTTGGGTTTTCAATTATTAAAATCTCTACTTAGGATTGTATAGAATATTAGTATTACATAGGAATTCACTCATTCAACTACATGGGATTATTACATGCAGTATGATTCACTCATTGAAGTATTATATATGTAGGCAGTACTTAGTAGCATATAGGTGTCTAAGCTTAGGTCAACCCTTCCCTTGTGACCTTTATCCCAATTTAAAAATTTTATATAGTTTATAACTAGGGTTTAAATCAAGGAAAAGGCAAATAATGATATTCATGTGGAATTTCATAAATATAAATACACATGAGACATAGGTATAATAGGGGACTTTATCATAGACTATAAAAATTACATAATATATTTATATATAATAATAGATAGTGTCATGATGTGCATGTGTCTAGGGATTACAAACTTGTTTAGACATGCACAAACTATTTGTTTTTATATATGAGCACTCACATTAATTTTTATAATTATTGATAGACTCAGATAGATATGAAACTTGATAAGTACTTTACTAATTCATTTTTTTAGAAAGATAAAGTTACTATAATATCCTTGATTTATAGAACCATTTTAGAGATGTTAATCCTATTTTGCATTAACATGACATATTTTATGATTACTAGATTACTATAGTTGTTAGATCATTGATATGATTATGATACTCTAATTATTTTTGTTTTTATGTCATTGATATGACTATGATTTTATATTTTAATTTGTTTATTTAGTTATGAACATATGATGTTATAAATAGTACAAATATTGTTGATCTCTTATTTTTATGAATGTACGAAATGAAAAAATAACTAAGCCTGATTAGTGTATTTTGACAAGAATGTGTGTGTGTGTATGTTTATTCATATAAAATGTCCAAATTGGTAGTTTGAGTGTGGATTGTGACACCCTATCCATAGATACTTTTTGCATGCTCTTGTGACCCTTCTAGATACCATTTTGCTCTTTACCAATCATCCAAAATCTTCTGAATGGTCATTCCACCTCAGCCAGGCTACTTTTCCCAAACTAATCCTATTCCCATAGGTCTCAAGCCTATGGGATAGGAGCACCATACTTGGACTATAGCACCAGACCCTAAGGTGTCCCATTTTTGGCACTCTTGTCCATTTTCATTTTATCCTTATCCTTCATTATTTTGACCTAGAATGAGTACATCTAACCCATAACTAATGGTTCTCTATACAAGCCTATCCATAGCTCATTTATAAAGGAAGGTGATAATTCTTAGAAAGTAAGCAAGAATACAAAAAATCACTAAGGGAAACTATCCTATTCTCTTCATATAGTCACCCAACATATTTTTAAACACAGTCAAATGCTCATACCAGTCCTTAGTGACCCCAAGCACTCTCAATTTGGAATTTTTGCATTAGCATCACACTATTACACAAAATGTATTAGGTGGGAGAACTAAATATAGCTTGATCCCTCTTCAGAGTATTGGTATGTAGGAAACATGCCCATAAAAGGGGTGTGGATTACATGTTTGATGCATCTTACACACTAACCCATCCCACTTTTCTCAAGTAGTTCAAACATCATTTTATCAAACATGATGAAGAGTTAGGCTTTTAAGATTAAATCATCTATATATAAATTTTCATCGATAATAAACACTTAAGATTTCATAAACATGATCACATAAGAACAACACAAAAACCCAAAAAAATTTAGGTCTTTATGACCAGTTTGGACAATAGTGGAAGGAGTGGACAATAACACCAGACCCTAAAGTGTCCTATTTTTAGCACTCATATACTTTTGACAAATGAAAGCTAGATTAAGATTCACAATACTATCCCAATCCTACACATCTATTTCCATCCTTCTTATCATCCATCTTGATCCAATTTCAAGATAAGTTATATTTGTCCTTATTTATTGATATTTTTAGAAAATTAAAAAAGATAAATACATTATACAAATTAGGACTATATTTATTATAATATTCTTTACTAATTTATTAATCCAAACCCCTAAAATAGGAATGAAAATCCATTATTCAAAAAATAGTTAAATCATTTGGTGAACCTAACTTACTTCGTTTGTGCACAAAAACCCTAAAAACCCTAGGGAAAATTCTTTGCTGATTTTTCCATTATTTTTCTAGTTTTTCCTACATATATAGATCAAAATTTACATTTAAATTTTAAAATTTACCATATTAATTTTTAAAATTATTTATTTCAAATCCTAGATGCACTATACTAGGACCTGTTACTTTTTGAGGTAACACCTTACATGGTTATGAGCTTCATATCCTGTTTATGCATATTCCAGTTCATTATTTTTCAAATCCTAGATTACATTTATTTAATCTTATCTTTTATTTTTCAATTTATTCTCCTTATGCCACCTAAGTTCCTTGCATCTCTTCCTTTGGTACAAAGTGCAAGATTTAGTGGCAACCCTCCTAAATTCACCTAGATTCCTCTAACCCATCCATACACCATGGATAAACAACCATCTCAATTTCTTGATATAGATCCTACACATCTAGATTACACTAATTTACATGAGGATAATCTTGATAATGAGTAATATGAAAATAATAATCATGATACACACACCAATGTTCATGACCCACGACATTGAGCTCTTGATCTACTTAAACCTATTATTGATAATGATGTGATCATCAACAAAGATTTAATTTTACAAAGTCTTAGAGAGAGACTCAGGGAATAACCCTGAGATCATGCCCTTATCTTAAAATATATCATGGGAATTAAAAATTATAATCAAGTTGAGTCTTCCATTCCCTTAGAATAACTAGTTGTAAATAATTGCATGAGAGAACTATGTCTCAACAACCCCTATGGTAGCCTAACCTTTCAATGAGGCACCACTAGTTATGGCTAGTACATCATTATCTTTTGATGTGGCTACCCTTGTTCAAGACATAAAATCTCTTTAATCCAAGGTGATACATCTTGAGCAAGGTACATCTAGACCAACATAGGCTTTGGGTTCTTTTGTTCTACTTCATGTTTCTTCTACACCCTTGCCACCAAGCTTTGTTCAACCCAAGCTCAATAAATATTATGGCAAGGGCGATCCAAAGACACACTTGAGATATTTTCGTGTAACATGCTTAGACTATGTGCTAAATGACTGGTTATTAACCAATCTATTTCCATGGAGTTTAAAGGATTATGCTCTACAATGGTTCTATAGTTTACAAAAAATTTTGATCAACACATTAAATCCTTTAGTTGACATGATTCTATATCATTTTAGTATTAACATAGGTGAAAAGGGTTCTTATGCTTAGTTTTCACAATAGAAACAAAGGTCAAATGAACATCTCATAGATTATGTTTTTCGATATAAGACTATCTTGGCTAAAATTACTAGCCCAATGACTAATTAGGAATTATAAGACCTCTTCAAATAGAGTCTTCTACCATATTTACATGAGTTAATAATGTTAAAAAAGTTCTCTTCCTTTATTGAGTTGTGTCATACACTAAAAGAAGGGGAAGTCAAATTAATTTCAATGATCAAACTTAAGTATACAAGAATATCATAAAAAATAAACAAGAGTAATATTAAATTCCCATACAAAGTAAAGTTTAATGATAGAAAAAGTTAAAATCAACCTATAGTTAATGTAGCTTTAGATCCCCCTCAGTGAGGGGTTTTATCATCAATTCCTTAGTGAACCTTTACCAATCTACCAATATCCCCATCCAAAGTCTTATAACAACTATTGGAATGAAATATCATATCTCTCCCCACTATTCAGGAAGTTTATATAACAAATCATCTTTCACATGGATATAATCAAGGTACTAGGAAACATAACAAATAAATTCATTAGTTTTTAACACAAGATACATGACTTGATATATGGAAACCTTATTGATCTTGCCATTCCAATGAGCCTCCTTAGGCAAAGAAAACATAGGATAATGCTCTAAAAAGTTTCTCAAATCCTTTCCCACAACATTATAAATAAGAGATAAGGGACACATTGGTTATTCAACATGCATATCATGCACACCCTCCACCAACTACATATCAGGTACCTTCAGTTGAGTCACATCCTCTAAACAACATGATTTGTGTGTATAATTCTAGAGTTCTATCTAAACCTTTGATCTCCTTTTTAGAGTAGGAGATAATTGAGGATGATTTAGATTAATATATAGTATTTATTAGAGCCTATATTGATCATCATCCCATTCATGGTTTTTCATAAACAATATATCCAATGTAAACATGTGCACTATGACATTACTTGAGCATTTGGGATATTCAAATTAGGATATTACCCTGACTAACACATTTATCAGTGGATTCACCAAATATAACTCTTACTAGTTACTAGTGGATTTATGAGTTATTAATGGATTTATCTACATTACCATGCTTCACTTGATCTTATTTTCATGTGTACATTGACACCTAGATCCTTGATTGCTTCACTCTACCCATTGAGGGGGCATCCTACTTTCACACTCAAGACATACATCAACATATCTACCAACTGGAGCATCTTCTACATGACTACAGCATCCAAGTTATGTCATTCCTCCACCACACACTCTAGTTATCATGTTGATGTACATTATTTACTAGCTTACATAGACTAATTTATTGACACCCACTAGTATATAACACTTGTGTATGGCTTAACATCTACCTAGTCTTATACCACATGTTTTGCATGCATTCATTTATTGTTTTTATTAGTTAGATGTGATATTATTTCTAGAATTTAGATGTTTTCCTTTTTTTATTTGATTATGTAGATGTGATTGTATTTCTTAGTTCCTATTTTTTTACTTGTGTGTGGATTAGGACATTTGCTAATGTCCTTTGTTTGTATTCTTGTATTTTCTTATGGCCCTGACACCAATCTTACTTGTTTGTAATTGTATGTGTATGTGGAATTCGAACATGCCTTGTATGATTTAATTCCAAATTTTAGTGACATGTGCCCATGACCCTTGTTTACTGATCCCCTTGGCATATTTTGTATGCTTCTTTCCTTATGTGCTTGTTTGATTGTTTGCTTCTCTATTATTTGCAATGCCATGATCCACATCATGCATTATCTTACCTTCTTGGATACCATGATGGACATCATGCTCTATCCCTCCTGAAAAACTAATAAATAACTACATTTCCACTTATAGTTTAGTATATTTCACATGCTATTACATTATTACACATATCTAGGTATACCCCTATTGATCTAACAATCTCCAATACAAACTATGTTATATCTTGAGACATTTTTTTAATTTTCATTTCTATATCATGTATTTAATAGCATAACACACTTGTAGGGATATTTATTTTGAGTTAATTAATTACAAGGTCTTCATTCCTACCGTCAAAAAAGGAGGAAACAAACAAGGGTTTTGTCATAGAGATCAAAGACTTTTATCAATCAAAAATTAGTTTTTAGAACACTTAGAACAACAATTAGAATCATAAATAGGTAAAATAGACTATAAATATAGTGACAAATATAAAATAATGATAAAAATAGTAAAGGACAAGAGTACCATACTTGGACTACAGTGCCACAGAAAAAAGTGTCCTATTTTTTATGCTTTTATCCAAACAACAAAAAACCCTAATTTTCTAGAAATAGATAGAAAGTTAAGGTTAGTTATAGTTTTTTCAAATATAGTTCAATTTAGATTAGGCAATCTTACTATAGTTTTACTTAGAGTATCCAGATATAGGAGGAATTATGCCTGACATGATGGTTCTCACTTTTAGTTTTAGATTGGGTAGTTGTTACAACTTCTAGATTAAAATCCATGTTATAGACACCAGTGATTGGGGGTAATGTGCATGACAAATTTATCATATTTTCTTTCTAATTCATTTTACTACCTAGGTATTCTAATTACTTATGTGCCTTATTCTAACTATGGGTGGTTTGTATCATTTTAGAGTGGCTTTCATATAAGCCTAGTTCTTAGTTTCAAAGTGTCTCTCATACAAGCCTAATCTTCACCTTTTGGAGTGGCCAAGATTGGCCTAGTTCTCAGTACACATTCAACTATCCATGCCACATTATAAGATTATAGATAATTCATAGGCTTAATGATCTATCTCATATGACACACATTCATACTAGTATTAGTTCATAACTTCACTTAGTTGGCAATGATTGAGCCAAAAGACTATCTAGACTTTATATTCTTGAGCCACCTACTTAGAGGGTTTGGACACATACTCGAAACATTGATTAACACATGCATGATCATATAGATTCACTTAGTAGGTGATGATAGAGCCAAAGGGCTAGTCTTTGTATTCTTGAACCACTCTTGGGGAATTTAGCACTTAACTCCATTCATGATATTACTTTTGGTACAACACATACCCAACACCACTCAAAATCATAATAGGTTCTATATTGGTTCATGTATGTAGTGAGGTGTATTCATTCCATTCTCTTCCTCTCTCTTTTACCCCACTTTTGTAAATTCTTATTTTAGACATAGTGTGTATAGTAAGCACTAATCTACTCCTTGTTTTCCTTTATAGATTTATGTTTCATGATGTTCTCTCTTTATGCACACTTAGCCTCACAAATCTTCATGGGCTTTACCATTATAGGTAAGTTCAAGTACACTTTCTATTTTTTCTTTATCCTAGTATTTTGCTTTGTTGCATCACTAGAATAAAGAGGGGGGTAAATGTAATCATATAACATGCCCAAATTGATAGTTTGAGTGTGGATTGTGAAACCTTATCCATAGCTCCTTTTTACATGCTCTTATGACCCTTATAGATACCTTTTAACTCATTAGTGGTCATCTAAAATCTTCTAAATAGTGATTCCACCTTAGCCAAGCTACTTTTCATAGGCCAATCCTATTCCCCCATGTCTTGATCCTATAGGATAGGATCACCATACTTGGAATATAGTGTTGGACCCTAGGGTGTACCATTTTCAGCACTCCTATCAATTTTAATTTTGATTCTAAATGGTCATTTTAGTCTAATCCCTATCTTTCATTATGTTATCCTAGTGTGAATACATCTAACCCATGATCGATGGTTTCTAATAAAATCCTATCGAAATGTTATTTATAAAGGAAGGTGATAAATCTTACAAAGAAAGCAAGAATACAAATAAAAGACTAAGTTAAACTTCCATATTCTCTACATAAAGTCACCCAACATAGATACAAACACACTCAAACCCCCATACCAATCCCTAACCACCTAAATCACTCTCAATTTTAATTTTTTACATCTTCATCACACTATTTCATAAAATACATTAGGTGGGAGAACTACATATGGCTTGATCCCTCTTCAAAGTATTGACATGTAGGTAGCATACCCACACAAAGGGTGTGGATTACAAATTTAGTGAATCTTACATACTAACCACCCCTTTTCTCAAGTGTTTCAAACATAATTTTACCAATCATGATTTAGGGTTAGGGTTTGAAGATTAAATAATCTCTATATTAAGTTTCGTCAATAATAAACATTAAAGATTTCACAAATAGGCTCACACAGGAACATCACAAAAACCCAAAAAGGTTTAGGTCTCTATGACTAGTTTAAACAATAGCATTAGGAGTGGACAACAACATTGGACCCCAAAGTGTCCTATTTTTGACAATCCTATATTTTCATTGAATGAAAGACAGACACAAATTCATGATACTATGTCAATCCTTCATAGTCAGTTCCATCCTCTGTATCATCTATCTTAGTCTAGTTTCAAGTTAAGTTATATTTCTCCTTATTTATTATTATTTTTAGAAAGGTTAAAAAGACATATAAATTATACAAATTAGGATTGTATTTATTTCAATATTATTTACTAATTTATTAAACTAGACTCTTAACTAAAATAAGAATAAAACTCCATTATTCCCAAAATAGTTAAATCATTCAGTGAACCCAACTTACTTCATTTACACACAAATACCCTGGAAACCCTAGGAAAAATTCTTTGTTGATTTTTCAAGTATTTTTATAATTTTTTTTTCATATATAAATTATAATTTCTATTTAATTTTAAAAATTTACCATATTAATTTTAAAAATCATTTCTTTCAAACCCTATTTGCACTATTCTAGGACATATTACTTTTTGAGGTATCACCTTACATGTTTTTGAGCTTCGTATCCTTTTTTTACGTATCCCAGTTCATTATTTTTCAAATCCTAGATTACATTTATTTAATCTTCTCTTATATTTTTCAAGTTGCTTTTCTTATGCCACATAAGCTCCTTACATCTATTCTTTTGAGATGAAGTGAAATACTTAGTTTCAACCCTCCTAAATTTACCTAGATTCTTTCGACCCATCCATATACCATGGAGATAAATAACTAGCTTGATTTCCTACTATATATCCTACACATATAGATTACATTAATCTCCATGAGGATAATTTTGAAAATGAGTAATATGAGAATAACAATGGTGATACACACACCGATGTTCATGACCCACCACATCGAGATCTTGAACCACTTCCACCTATTGTTGATAATGATGTGGTCATCAACAAAGATTTGATTTTATAAATTTTTAGAGAGAGACTTAAGGAACATCCCCAAGATCATGCCCTTACCTTATAATCTATCATAGAAATTAAAAGGGTTAAGAAAATTAAGACTTCCATTCCTTCAGAATAACTAGTTGAAAATGACACTATTTAGGAAACTATGTCTCAACAACCCCTATAGCAGCCGAACCTTCCTATGTTGAACCACAAGTTATGTCTAATACATCCTTGTCTCCCAATGTGGTTTCCCTTATGTAAGAAATAAAATCTCTTCAATCCAAGGTACTACATCTTGATTAAGGTATTTATAGACCAACACTAGATTTGGATTATTTTTCTCTACTTCATACACCATTGACACATCATAGTACTTCAACATCCTTACCATTAGGCTTTGTTCAACCTAGGCTCACTTGATATGATGGCAAGGGTAATCTAGAGACACACTTGAGATATTTTCATATAGCTTGCTTTGAATATGTGACAAATGATTGGTTATTAACCAAGATATTTCCATGAATTTTAAAGGATTATGCTCTATAATGGTTATATGGTATATCAAATCATTCAGTCAATGCATTCAGTCCTTTAGCTAACATGTTCCTAGCTCATTTCAGCATTAACATAAGTGACAATGTTTCTCATGCCCAAGTTATACAATAGAAACAAATGCCAAATAAACATCTCATAGATTGCATTCTTCGATATAATACTATCTTAGCTAAAATGACTATCCCCATGGCCAATCAAGAATTATAGGACCTCTTCAAATAGATTCTTCTACCACCTTTGCATGACTCAATAATGTTCAAAAATTTCTCTTCCTTCACAGAGTTATGTCATACACTAAAAGAAAGGGAGCTCAAATTAATATCAATGGGAAAACTTAAGTATACAAGAATATCATAAACAAAAAATAAGAGTAACAGTAAAGTACCATACAAAGTAAAGGTTAGTGATAGAAAAAGTCAAAATCAATCTACAATTAATGTAGCTTTAGAGCCCCCTCAATGAGTGGTTTTATCAACACCTCCTTGGTGAGCCTTGAAAAATATATCAGTATCTTTAGCTAGAGTATTATGCCAACTATTGAAATGCAATATCATATCTCACCCCCTATTCAACAAGTTGATATAACAAAGCCTCTTCCACGTGGATATGAATAGAATGCATTCTAAAAAATTTATAGGGAACCAAGATACACAATGAAAAGATGCATTATTTTGTAATGCAAGATATAAGATTTGATAGATGTCAACCTTATTGATCTTGCCACTCTAGTTGACCATCCACAAGCAAATCAAACATAGGATAAGGCTATAAAAATTTTCTCATTTCATTTCCCAAAACATTCTAAATAAGATATTGGGTACACATTAGGTGTTCACCATGCATATCATTCACACCCTCGACCAGATACATATCAAGCACCTTCAGTTAAGTCACATCCTCTTAGAATCTTAATTGGTGTGTATAATTATAGAGTTCTAATTAAACCTTTGATATCCTTTTTAGCATAGGAGATAATTGAGGATGACTCAAATTAATATGCATTATTTATCAGAGCCTACATTGATCATCATCTAATTCATAGTTTCTTATAGATAATTGGTCTAACATAAGCATGTGCACTATGACATTACTTTAGCATTTGGGATATTTAGAGTAGGATATTACCCTGATAGACATAGTTATTAGTAGATTTAGTGGACACATATAGAGTTCATTGGGGGAGATTGTATTTTTACAAGTTGGTCCAACACATGTGGCCACACTATTTACTACTATTCCTAGTGTAGGAGTCTTTAATTTATTAATTGGTTAACCATGAATCTAAAAAATTTGTGTATTAATTTCTAAAGTTCATAGATGCATGAAATTTATTCCTGATAATTAGGTTTTTATAGTTGGTGGAGTTATATATGAGTTACCATTCCCCACTTTAGATCCATCTCTGACTCCATAGTCACCAATTTCAGCTCCTCCATCAGTTACAATTCTTCCTCTTCCTCTAGTTGAAATTTAGACATAGTCAATGCCTCCCCCACTAGCATAGAGAGTTCATACATGTTCACAAATAACTCTCTTAGATCAACCACTATATCATATATAGTTATAAGACTCTAGATATTTTTTACCTATAGTATTTACACCCATAGCAATATCATTCACGTCTTATGCCTCTACACACATAACACATTTTTAGAGAGATCATTCTACTATCAAATGGGTCCTTATGATCCCCATAGTTACATCCACTTCTTAGAGTTACAAGGGGACCCCATAGTCAATTTCCACTATAGACATTTTAGATCACTTACAACATACATATCTTTTAGATTCATTGTCTTAGCTCTTTCATTATGCTCCATGATCATGTGCAATCCCTCTCCTTGATAAAATACACCATGATAGGGATTATATTATGAGACTCATCAGTTAGTATCATTTATTCTCAACTTAGTTTTACATAATTTATCTTTACTTACTTGTACATAGTTTCTTTTTGGTTACTTGTACGTAGATTTTTTTCAATTTCTTGTACATATTTTCCTTATGATTGATTGCACATATCTTATTTAAAATATACCAAAAATAATATAACATGTCAAAATATAAAAACATTCAAATAATTCAAAACACCAACAATATTTCAACTATATGCATTATCCATGCTTTACATTTCTACTATCATACTAGACTTACATTTTATTGTCCTATACTTCTGTTTGTCAATTTTTATACATTACCAAGCTTCACTTAATCTTATTTGAGTGTGTGAAGTGAAACCCAAATCCTTTATTTATTCACTCTACCCATTGAGGGAGCATCCTACTTTCACACTGGAGACATACATCAACATACCTATCCATCAAAGCATCTTCTACATGATTACACCATCTAGGTTATGCCATTCCTCCACCACACACTCTAGTTATCATGTTGATGTATATTATTTACTATCTTACATATATTGTTTTATTGATACCCACTATTATATAACACTTATGTATTTATTATCACCTACCTAGCCTTATACTACATGTTTTGCATACTTTCATTTCTTGCTTTGATTAGTTAGATGCGATAGTATTTTTAGTATTTAAATTTTTTCCTTTCTTGCTTTGAGTAGATAGATGTGATTGAATTTTTGAGTTCATTTATTTTACTCGTGTGTGCCTTAGGACATTTTCTAATGTCCTTTTTTTGTACTCTTGTATGTGCTTGTGGCCCTCTCACCAGTCTTGCTTGTTTGCAATTGTATGTGTATGTGGGCTCTTGAACATGCCTTATATGTTTACTTTCCCAACTTGAGTGACATGTGACATGTCCATTTTTTTATTGTCCTCTTGGACCCTTTTGTAAACTTATTGCTTCTTTCCTTGTGTACTTATTTTCTTATTTTATTTTATTTTTGTTTACAATGCCATGATCCACATCATAAATTATCTTACCTTCTTAGATGCCATGATGGACATCATGCTCCATCCCTCCTTAACAACTAACTATATTTCAACTTTAATTTAAATATAATTCACATGCTATTACATTATTACATATATCTAGGCATACCCTTATTGATATAAAAATCTATAATACAAACTATGTTATATCTTGAGACATCATTTTTATTATCATTGTTATACCATGTATTTCACAACGTAACACACTTTCAAGGCTCCTTATTTTGAGGGAAGTCATTGAAAGGTATTCATTCCTACTCTCAAAAGAGAGGGAAACAAATAAGGGGTTTTTTACAGAGATCAAAGCCTTCTGTTGGTCAAAAACTAGTTTTTAGAAGACTTAGAACAATATTCAAAATCACAAATAGGTAGAATAGACTAGAAATATAGTGATGAATATAGAACAATGACAAAAAAATAGTAAAGGACAAAATTAACATACTTGGAATATAATATTAGATAACAAAGTTTCATGTCTTTGGCCCTCCTATCCAAATAGTAGAAAACCTTGATTTTCTAGAAACAAATAGATAGTTAAGGTTATTTACAATTTTGTCAGCTATAGTTCAGTTAAAATTGGGCAATCTCAATATAGTTTTACTTAGAGTATCCAAATATAGGTGGAATCATACATGACATGATGGCTCTTAATTTTAGTTTTATATTGGGTAGTTAGTAAAACTTCCATATGAGAATCCATGTTATAGACACCAGTGATTGGGGGAAATGTACATGGCAAGTTTGTCTTCTTTTATTTCTAGTTCATTGTATTACCTAGGTATTCTCAATATTTGTGTGCCTTATTCCTTATATAGGAGTTTGAAATCATTTTAGAGTGGATTTAATATAAACATAGTTCTCAATATCATAGTGGCTTTCATACAACCCTAATATCCACCTTTTAGAGTAGCCAAGATTGGCCTAGTTCTTAGTACACATTTGGTTATCCATGTTACATTATCAGATTACAAAGAATTCATGGGATTAATGAGCCATCTCATAATACAAACATCCATGCCAGTATCAGTTCATAATTTTACTTATTGGTAAATGATGGATCGAAAGGAATATCTAACATTTGTATTCTTGAGCCACCTACTAAGAGGGATTAGACACATAATCCAAACATTGATTAACACATGCATGATCACATAGCTTCACTTAGTGGGTTATGATGGAGCTAAAGTTCTAACCTTTATATTCTTGATCTACTCTCAGGGAATTGAGCACTTATCTCCATTTGTGATATTACTTTTGGTATAACACATACCCAACATCACTCAACATCACAATAGGTTTTGTATTAGTTCATGTACATAGTGAGGTGTATTCATTACTTTCTCTTCCTCTATCTTTTACCCATATTTTATATGTTATTATTTTAGACATATTATGTCTATTAAGAAATGATTTACTCCTTTTTTATTTTAAATATTTACGCTTCATGATGTGCTCTCTATGCACACTCAGCATCACACATCTTCATAGGCTTCACCCTTATAGGTATGTTTAGGTACACTTTTTATTTTTTCTTTATCCTAGTATTTAACTTTCCTACATCACTATATTAAAGGGGGGGAAATGTAGTCATATAAAATTTCCAAATTGATATTGTTAGTATGGCTTGTGACACCCTATCCATAGATCCTTTATTCATTTGCTTGTGACCTTTCTAGACACCTTTTTGCTCATTATCAGTCATCTAAAAACTTATAAATAATCATTCCACCTCATCTAGGTTGATTTTACCAAACCAATAATATTCCCCTAGGTCTTGATCCTATAGGATAGGAGATCCATACTTGTACTATAACACTGAACCCTAGGGTTTCCCATTTTTGGCTCTCTTGTCCATTTGTATTTTGAGCCTAAATGGTCATTTTCATTTGATCCCTATTCTTCATTATGTCAGCCTAGCATGAATAAATCTAACCCAAAACCAATGGTTCCTTATAAAATCCTATCCAAATCTAATTTACAAAGGGAGGTGATAAATCTTACAAAGCAAACAAAAATACAAACAAAGAACTAAGACAAACTTCTCTATTCTCTACATATAGTCACCCAACCTAACTTCAAACACACTCAAACCATCATACCAGTCCTTATATAACTCACTAAATATCAATTTAGAATTTTTTCATAAATATCACACTCTTTCATAAAGGAAATGTGGCCTATCCTCCATGAAGGCCTTATTCTACTTATTGAAGGCTACTGTAAGAATAGGGCACTGGTTAAGTACCCCAAACAGGGGAAAAATAAGGTGTCAGGAGATAAAAAGAATGAAAGAGTAATTAGGAGAGGCAAATTCAAGCCCCCCAGTCCTAAACAACAGAATGTCGAAGAAGAAAGGGGATGGGAGAAAATTGAAGAACCCGAGAAGGAAAAACTGGAGGAAGAAGAAGGAACTGAAAGCTGGGATACTAACTCAAGTGATGATGAAGAATGTTCTAAGGAAATTGAAAAAGATAAAGTGAATACTGAGGAGGATTCTGCTAATAGAACTGTAGATATGGAGGAAAACCAGAATGTGTCGGAGGAAGAATTTGATCAGGAAGATCCTGTTGAGGACCCAACTTCTAAGAATGAAAAGGAAAAATCTGATCAGGATGATATTCAAAATAAGAATATGTAAATACTATCTAGAATCAAGGAGCGGGAATAAAAGAGTCAAGAAGATATCTTTGAAGAAGCCAGGAATAGTCCTAATAAAAAGCCTGAGGACTAGAGAGGGAAGAATCAGAATGATGAAACATACACTTCTATGACCTGGGTTAACTGTAAGGCAGAGGCTTCTTCCCAAATCGATTCCTGGATGTGCAGGGAGATCATGGATCTCAAGAGAAAAGCAGAAAATTTGGAAGATTCCCTGAAAATTGCTTGGAACAAAATAAACAACATGGAAAATCAGTTAAGCGAGATCCCAGTCAAGCTCAAAGCTTATGAAAACAACCTCCGAGAACTTATAAAGGACAATAGAAAGAAAATGGAGGAAGTAACATCCAACATTTGTGTTGCTGCTATCAATATAGGTAAACGAGCCAATGAGGAGACCAAAGCACTAGAGGGTCCCAGCAAAAGGATGAGGCAAAGCTCTAGAAAGAAAGATACACAAAAAGGAGCTCTGCTGGAGGCTACCACCAAGGAAACTATTTTGAAAGGAAAAGAAGCCATGAACTTGATACTGGAACTGGATGAATAATCTAGTCCTTCTTGTTGGTTTTGAAACTGGTACTGTTCTTTGTTTTCTTTTTGTTATCTTTCGACTGTTGTGTTACCAGATCTATGTTTTCTAGGTTTTGACCGGATGTTTATCTGGTGGTTCCAGGTCCATTTAAAACCTATTTTTGCTACTTACTTGTAGTGTTTTTTAAGCTTTACCTGTGGTCTTAGACGTTCTCTCTTTTGATCTTTGTAATAGGGTTTCGGGGCCCCTTCAAAACCTGCTTTTACCCTCAATCTAAAACATTAGGTGGGAGAACTACATATGGCTTGATCCCTCTCTAGAGTATTGGTATGTAGGCAACATGCCTAGACAAGGTGTCTGGATTACACATTCAGTGTATCTTACACACTAAGCCCCCTTTTCTCAAGAAGTTAATTTTTTTTTTATAAATTATGATGGAGGGTTAGGGTTTGAAGATTAAATCATATATACAATGATTTTTTTGATAATCAACACCTAAGATTTCAAAAACAGACTCACATAAGAATAATGCAAAAATCCAAAAAGTTTAAGGCCTTTGTGACCAATTTGGATAATATAAATAGGAATGGACAACAACATCAAACCCTAAAATTTCCTATTTTTAGTGCTCCTATCCTTTCTCCAAATAAAATCCAAATTTAGATTCATGACACTATCTCAGTCCTACACAACAAGTTCTAACCTTTATATCATCCATCTCATTCCAGTTTTAAGCTAAGTTACATTTCTCTTTATTTAATATTATTTTTAGAAAGGTGAAAAAGAAAAATAAATTAGGAATGTTTTTAGTTCAATATTATTTACTAATTTATTAATCTAAACCTTTAACTAAAATAGGAATAAAAATCCATTATTCCTAAATAGTTAAATCAATATGGTTAATCAAATGATATTCCAATAAATGGAGTATGAGATATTTTGGTTTCCATAAACCACTAGTTCTATGAGTATTTTTATTATCTATTGAGTTTTCATCTATTAGACTTTTTCTTGTCTAAGAATTCTTAGTCTATGTGCAAATATCTATTTGTTATTTTCATTTATTTTTATATTGCAACTCTTATTTAATACACTTTATTAGATTTATGTGTTGTCTATAACCAATGTCACATTGATTGATTGTGATTTATTTTCCATTCATCATTTGGAATGAGGTTATAACACATATTCTATACAATGAAAATTTAATTCTGACCTCATATAAAATTCATTAAATCATAATTTTACATCATATGTTTGCATGATTAGAATCCATAATGGTTACAATAATTTTTCCTTATAGTTATCTTGATTGTCTTTGTCTACATAAAGTCCTACCACATTGATTAACAAAATATGATAGGAATTTATTTTTGTCTTTACTTTGGTATTGGTATTAGTTTTTTGAATATCAAATTAACCTTATTCAATCGACTTGCATTTCTTAATAATAGTTTTTATTAAAATTATGCCATTTTTTACTTAGGTTATCATATACATAGCATGTAAATACTAAAATAAATGAAGCAAGTTGACATTAGGGTTCATTTTGGTTATGATGACACCTCTTCAATATTTGGGTTTTGATTTTTTTCCTTTAGAATCATAGGCATTGTGTTGTTTTTGAATTAGTGAGACCAAATTAGAACCCTAAATTGTCTCGACTATTTTTAAGGAAGTTCAATTCCATTGGAATTATCTAAGGTTTAATGGTTTAGTTAGACTATAATGGTGGAGACTGAGTGGAGTGTAACTTATATTTTTATTAAAAGAAAATGGGAATTTCAGGGGATAAGAATTTGATCCCTTCATCTTTACTGTAGTGTTTAGTGGGGTCTGATTATGTTTAAGTTGCTAATTTTTGTTGATGGTTTGTTTAACACAACTTAGGAGGGATGGAGACTATAAAACCTCTCCTAAAAAGAGATAAAAAAATATGTCCAAGTTTTATATCTACCAAGTGTTGGTTGACTCGATCTCACTCAGCTAGTCATTGTAAATTATTCCATATAAGGGGCCTATGTTAGTTTTATAATATTTTAACAATATTTTGGTATTTAAACAAATTAAATGAAAATGTTAATTTATTATTTTTTACTTTTTGAAAATATATATGAATTATAAAATATGCATTAATTTACTTAATATATCATTGAATTATAGGAAATAAAACAAATAAACTTGCATTTCAATTTGCCCATATGAATAAAAAATAGTTTTAATAAGGGTTTTCACTAAAATGAAAATAATTGATTTAAATGAGTCCATTCCATTATATTAAAAGATTCAACACTACAATAATAAATAATTGATAAATTGATAGTAATCAAGATAAGCTTGTAAATAGATTGTATTTAAGATTTACCTGTGATGAATATCAAATTTTAAAGGGTTTTCAAATAACAAGAATATGGTTAATTTGTATGCTCATTAATTATATTATATTTTCATTAGGTAATAAATTTTAAATAATATAATATATCTTTCAATTAGGATAAAATCATAATAAATTACATTCAAACCCTAAAACTATCTATTTGTAAAAAATAATAAAAGAAAGGGTAATAGGAAATAAAAATCCTATGATATTGGAAACAAATTTTGATCCACTTGATGTCAAGAATCCATTAGACTAAACCATATAATAGTGATCATTCAAAAAACTATGTGAAAATAAGGTGCAATAATATGAGGAGAGAAAAAATTGAAAGAGAAACACAAATCCACCATATTGCATGTGCAAGAAATGATAATCCTACTATGCAACTTCAATTAGAATCTATAGATCCACTTCATTAGCACAATTATATAAAAAAATATTAATGATCCCAATTTTTTTCATTGTGAAATTAGGGAAACAAATTACATGGATAAATTACACTAAAATTATATAAAAAGATGGAAGACTTTAAGTGTTTTGGAGCAACAAAAATCCAACCCTTAGAATGACCCCAACTAGCTAATATATAGATAAGAGGAGCTCCATCTGGAAATGTTTTCTATAAAAAATATAGTTTGTAAAAATTAATTTATCAACCAAACCAATATTTCACTAGATTCCATACCACTTCCCTTTAGTGAACTTTTCCAACCTGTAAAAAGATTTAAAAAATTGGGAACTTAAAAATCTTAAGATAAATACTCACTTTCTAGAGCACATAATTAAATAAAGACGTAGAATTTATTAAAACTAAATATACCATGAATTTTACGGTGTATTCATATTTATAAGAGTTTAAATATTTTTAAAAACTAACACTTGAGGTGAAAATTATGGCCAAAAAACGTAGGTTCCATAAGTCCTTCTCAAACCTATTAAAGCTTTGGAAAATGTGCAATCAAGTCACTAAATGAATATTTTCAAGTTTTCAAATTCCTATACTTAATCTCATAATTTTTTTTATTAGGTTTATAATCATCCAAAATAATTCCCTAAACCTAATCTCATAAAATAATAGGTTAGGTATAAAATCATCCAAAAGACTTCCCTAGACCTAAGCTCATAAAAAGTTCCCATTAGGTCTAGAAAATTAGAATTTTCAATCCTAGACCTAATATCATAAAAGGTTTTGGTTAGGGATATAAAATTATAATTTTCAATCCTAGGACTAATTTCATAAAAAAAAATTGGTTAGATCTAAGGAAATCAAAATTTTCAATCCTAGACCTAATCTCATAATTTTTTTTTATTAGGTCTAGAATGTGCCAAGTTTACCATAGAAGACTAAAAATATATAAAACATGAATTTAGTACCATAAGATAAGAATTTTTATAAAGGTAAATTGATTTTTGAAATGAGGCATGTTTTAGACCAAATTTTTTAATATTTTACAAGTGCCACAAGTTCATCAAGAATGTGTCTACAGACCAAGTGTAAAATACAAAATTACTCACATGAGCTAGGTGATATCAACAAGATAGGTTTTGGGAACTAAAATATAACTTAAATAAATATTACCCATTATATAGTCTAGTTAGAGATAAATAAGCCAAAATTTAAATGCAAATTAGTATGGCTAGACTCCAACTAGGCATTAAGAGTTTTATATGAAAATTCATCACACAGATGTGGTTTATCTCATGGAAATGGTTATGGGACCTAGTTAAACATTCAAACCAAGGTGATATACCTATGTAAATTGAGATTTACAAGACCAATTAGTCATGAGCACAAGTGGGAGTGGATACAAAAGTAAACAAAGGTACCCTAATTTAGTTAAAAACTAAGGCATGTTGTGAAAACAAAAAAAAATAGAGACTCTACTAGAAAAATAATTTAAATTATTTTGTAATTATATAAATATGTATATGAACCCAAAATCTCTAGTTAAGATTATGCATGGAACATGAATTGATTTAAGAGAGGAAAAGACAAGAATAGCTAAAATACCAAACATGAGATTCTCATTGACTCAATGTGTGAAAATGAGTTAATTACCACTTATTAAAATATACAAAGACTAAATACTATAGATCCAAAAATCAAGATCGTGAATCCTACCTTTAAAACACTTTCTTAGACACTTTTTACGACCATCTAGGTGTTTATGGTCCAAACTAAGTTTTTTATGATCCTACTCTAGGCCTTTATTTATTGTTATCTTAGAATCCATAGCCCTGGTAGAGGTTACTTGAATCATCCTGGAAATCAGTTTTTTATAAATTGATTTTTATCTTTTATTTCTCTTTTATCTTTATTTCTTGACTTTTACTTGTCTTTATTTTGGGTTGAATATCACCATAGCAAACAAAAGGTAGAACTATATATTTTTCACCCTAGATTTTCACCATAGTAAGCTCATCCAAACAAACTTATAAACCATTTAAGATGTGATTTTTGTACATGGTTTTAAGAGAATATATTAATTAACTAGATAGTTAACCCAAACTTATCTAGATGTGAACCAACTCAAAATGCACATGATAGCTTAAGTCTTCAAAACCAACTCATAAATATAATTTAATGCTAAAAACTACTCATAGTAATTATGCACCAAAATTTCATTTATGTCACTTATCTACATTCCTCCTATTCTTCATTCTTAGACTAACATTGGAAACCTATAGGACAAAATATATGGTTGAACCAGTAAAAAATAAACAATGAGGTCAGCCTAATGAAGAAAAATAAGGGAAAAAAACAACTTACACTAACAAAAAAATTAGGAAAGGAAATAAAGGAGTAAAATCAAAAAAGAAAAAAATAAATTATTTATAGGATCTTAACAGGATAATTCAAGCTTAGAAGTGGTGTTTGAGTAATTTCCAATCAACAAGAAAAAATACATCCTCACTAGATAGATACCTGAGATGAAACGTATTCACATTCATGATTTTAAGAAGGATAGTAGAGATCCTACTAATGACATTAATATTTATAGTGATGTTTACCTTTTTATTCATGAGCATTATCCCAAAGGGTCTTAGCTATTATGTTTTCAATAAAATTAAGAAAACTCTCAGTATTAAATTCAATAATCTACTTATGTTTAATTTGTAAAACTCACTTGGGAGAGGGTTTGAGAAATACCTTTACCCATTATAGACACTATTTCTGAATTAGATATCACATCAATCTTGTACACATGGAAAATACATATCATGGATTTACTTTCAACTTATATACTTTGCCCACTATCAAAAGGCTCATGTACTCCATCTTTTTGTGCTTAAATGCTTATCTCTTAATTCAACCAATATCATTATAATGACCCAGGCCTTGTTTATTACATAGAATGATTTTAACATACTTATTATCCATATATACTAGTTTGGTACTTGTACACATTTTCTTGCTCACTAGACACTTATGTCCAATCTAAAATCCTATGTTGATGCAAGTGTCTTACCCTAACACAAGTGTCAAGTTCCCTAAATTCATCTAATTTATAAATGAATTATATTCCTATCATTATCTTCGGTGATTTAATGTGAGATATTATAAAAATAGATTGGTATAAATATAAGATTAACCCTTAATCATTCCTCACCTAGTTCAAACCTTTAAAAAACCTAGAAAATCATAAGGTGATTTAACATAATCATTGTATTAAGCACTCAAGTGATTAAATCTTCCCTATTCTCTCTTATTTCCATATCATTCATAAGGACAACACATATATAGGTCTGATGTAATACACAAGTATCCCAAGAGATATATTTTCCAAGTTACAAGCTAGGTCACTATTGTACTTGCTTTTCACATATTGCATCCTTATACACAAATAAGCTAACACCTATGGGAGAACTACATAAGTTTGAGGCCTTCTTCAAAGTGTTGGTTATGTAAGTAGTGCCACTATGAAGATGAAGAACTATGGTTTTATCATTTGATAAGGAGTGATAGTCCATGACCCAGATATGAATGCAATAGATCAAAGGCAACATATAACCCATAATGTTACATCCTAGAACCTTCTATAGACTTGTTAACCTATTTATTTTTGAATTACATGGTTAAGGATTAGTTGATTGACTATTTTAGCAAGATAGATTATTATATATT